>JBBBDQ010000652.1:600000-925000 GCA_037127315.1 Ascarosepion bandense | reverse complement strand
AAAATAATATGGATAATGAAAATAACGAGATAGATTAACAGATAATAAGTAATAAGTATTTAAGTATACGATTTACTCTGGCATCGATCAAAAATCTGCCGAGGCTGACAAAGCAAACCTCGCTGCCGATCTTGAAAAAGACCTCCGATCCGTGGCGGACTGGGGTAAGAAATAGCTCTTCAATTTTAATGCTTCCGAAACAAAGTTGCTATCTATTAACCATCACAGACCATCGCTCCCCCCCCATTAGCATGTATCAGGCTAGTCTTCCTGAAAGCAAAACACTGCGCCTCCTAGGCTTAACTCTCACAACAGACCTCAAGTTGAATGACTGTATAGAACCCATAGCTAAATCCGCTGCTAAGAAGGTCGGTTTACTGTGTAGGGCCAGGAAGTTTTTCCCGTCTGAAACAATCCTGCACAGATATAAATCTACCATCCGCCCGTGCATTGAATACTGCTGCCATATCTGGTTGGGTGCTCCTGCTATCCACCTAGGGGTCCTTGACAAAATCCAACAGAGAATCTGTAATGTGATCGATCCCGACTTGGCAGCTCAGATACAGTCACTTTCTCACCGGCGCACTGTGGATTCCCTTTGTCTCTTTTGCAAATACTTTCACGGCTTCTGCTCCGATGAACTTAGCTCACTAGTACCCCTATATATGAATTTACTCGAGCAACAAGTTTAGCAACTAGGTCCCACCATTTTACTTTGAAACCAATAAATTGTAAACGCAATTTCTACTCTAGCAGCTTCTTTTCTCGCACTTCCCGCCTGTGGAATTTCCTTCAGTTTACTTGCTTCCCCGATAGCTACAATCTTCAAGAATTCAAATGTAAAGTCAATAGTCATCCCTTATATCACTAACCTGCATCCTCTCTCTCTCTCTCTCTCTCTCTCGCTCTCTCTCTCTCTCTCTCTCTCTCTCGTGCTCCTTTCTCCGTCTACTCTACTCACATCAGTATTCTCATCCTTCTCTTACCCATTTCCTGACACCCCCTATAACCTGTCACTCTTTCTCATAAATTTCCTTCTACGTAACACCCTTTAAAACAGTCGCATTAAAATGGCTTGCTTGGGCCGATATGATTATTAAAAAAAAGAATAACGTGATAGTTATGTAATAGGAATAATTAGATAAATAGATAGATCGTCGTCGTCGTCCTGCGGCTTCGGCCGAGATCGAACCCACTACACCCCTCCAGTATTCCCTGTGCATTTGGAACACTGGCGCAGTTTATAGCGAAATTCATAATCTTGTCAAATAGCTGAATACTTGATCCTTCGCCAGGGCTACCAAAGGTGTTTTTATTGTGACACCAACACTGGATATTTAACCCATACTGGAGGGAAGTGACGGATTAATACCTTTCCCAAGGGTACCAGTGCTAAAGTGAATGCAGGGTACTCAATTGGAATTCGAATTCGGCTCACCGATTTCTCTTTCCAAGCTGACATTCACTGCACCACAACGCACATCCGTCACTGAACGTTTACAACGCCTGCTACTGACCAGGCTCACGTTGCTTAACTTACGGCATATCACGTTGAATACACCGGTTCTCGTTCGATAGATAGATAGATAGATAGATAGATAGATAGATAGATAGATAGATAGATAGACTGCTGATCAAAAATGTAAGACCACTTAAAAATCTTTAAAAAGAAATGTTTTTTTACAGATAGATTTTAAACTCCTTCCACTTAAGGTTACCAATACTACAATCTAAAAGATTATGGAAACAAAAAGCTACATTCCAAACATTTTATTTAGAAATTTACATTTTTATAAAATGAGGCAATTTACGCATGATCAAAATTATAAAACCAGGGGTATAAATTGTTAGATCTATGGTAATTCCAATGTTTTTAGTTCAGTTAGAGATTAGCAATCACAGCGTGTTATCATGCCTAAAGCAAGCAAACTTACCAAAGTTGAGCGTTCTCGAATTCTAGAATTCCATAAGCAAGGTTTGTCACAGCGGGCGATCGCAGCTAAGGTAAATCACAGTAAAACTGTGATTTGCAACTTTCTAAAGAACAGTTAGAATTATGGAAAAGCAAAATCCTCTGGTAGGCCCCCAAAAAATTTCTCCTGCATTGAGTAAGAGAACAAGACGGGTTGTTATGAAAGAGGCGGGACTTTCTTCTAGTCAAATTAAGGCAGTCACAGATGCTGATTGCAGTCCTGTGACCATCAGACAACACTTACGACAAAAAGGCATGGTAAATAAAAAGCGTAAACAAATTCCTCTGCTGCTTCCATGTCACAAGGTGGACCGCTTAAAGTTTGGTCGTGAATATCAAATATGGGACGTTGAGAAGTGGAAGAAAGTCCTGTTTTCTGATGAGAAAAAATTCAATCTAGATGGTCCTGATGGCTTCCAACGATATTGGCATAACAAAAACATGCCTCCTGAAATTTTCTCCACACGTCATACTGGTGGAGGGTCCCTAATGGTATGGGGTGCCTTTTCTTACAGAGGGATGATGGAGCTCCAGGTGGTGCAGGGTTGTCAAACAACGGCTGGTTATATTAGCATGCTACAAAAAGCATCATTGATGATGGAGGGTGCAATGCACGTTGCAAGACGGACCTTGACCTTTCTATAAGAAAATGGGATCCATCTCTTGGGACATCCTGCATGCTCACCAGACTTGAACCCAATTGAAAATGTTTGAGGATGGATGACAAGAGATGTTTATCGAAATGGCAAACAATATTCAACAAAAAATGAACTTCATGAAGCCATCTTCAGAAGCTGGAGCAACATCCCCGCACCTTAATGGAAACGCTTATTTCTAGCATGCCCGACAGAATTTTTAAAGTCATCAAAAGCAGTGGAGGTAGAACTCATTATTAAATTTGGTTGTTGAATGTTTTCATACATTTTTCATACACTTTTTGTACAATTTCGTAGAATTTTTGTCTCTGGTCTTATAATTTTGATCATGTGTAAATCGCCTCATTTTATAAAAATGTAAATTTCTAAATAAAATGTTTGGAATGTAGCTTTTTGTTTCCATAACCTTTTAGATTGTAGTATTGGTAACCTTAAGTGGAAGGAGTTTAAAATCTATCCGTAAAAAAAAATATTTCTTTTTAAAGATTTTTAAGTGGTCTTAAAATTTTGATCAGGAGTGTATGAACACGAGATAGTGAAAGTTGTTTACATATGAACAAAGACACGTAGCCGGTAGACGCTTGACACGTGTCTACATTGTGTCGAGAAGACGAGAAAATGGGAAAATGTAATTCAAATAATCACGTCGAAGTTACGGGTTCTTAACCAGTTTCGAAATACGTTAACCTCTTCGATGCTGCTTTGCATGTTCACATCCGCAGACATCAAGACATGTTGCGCAGTTAGTAGCACCCCACAAGTGCAGCTGGGGCCCTGTGCGTGACCAATCTTGGGCATGGAAGCCTTGCATTTCTTGTATCCTGTACGTGTTTCATGTGCTACCCAATGTAGTTGCTGCGACTGTTGAAAATCCTCATGAGATGTGGAAATATCTAATTTAGTAATGATATTTGTTTCGTTTATGCCTTGTATCTATTAGCCATGATTATTCGACGAATTTAAAAATATATTGTCTTCTTAGGATGGCCTAGAGAAAAACTGATAAGGAATAATGTGATTTGAATGCCAGGTGTTCATGTTTCTCCTCGACCAAACCAAGAAGATGTTATCCAAATCTTTGGGATTCAAAGGATACAGAGTAATAGTTCAAGTTTCATTTAATGTACGTTTTTAGGACCCTGTGGTGCAGTGGATATCGACTCGGAACGAGAAATCAGAAAGCCAAGTTCGAATTCTGGTCAGGACACATGCGAATTGATAAAAAATAACAAAGATAAAGATGTTAAATTAACATAAAGTATTTAATTGCGCAATACTAATCCATATATTTTGTGGGGGTGCTGAAAAGATTTCGATTCAACCAAAAAAGAATTCTAAAATGAATTTTTACGTTTGGTCACATTTTAAGAAATGGGTCAGGCCTACAACTTTCCAGTACACCCTTCTAACATTTTACTCTGTACACAGTTACTACACTGATCCTGAGCAGGATTGCCGGAAGCAACCCATTGAATGATCATCTACTTTGATTCCAAGCAAAATAACTGATGCATACGCAAATAAGCCGATTATATGTTTTTACAGATGCGCATTTTGGTGCAGTGGATATCGGCTCGAAACGAGAAATTGGAGAGCCGAGTTCGAATTCCAGCTAAATTCGTTGCATTCACTTACGCGCATATCCTTAGGAAAGCTATTAATCCGTCTCTTCTATCTCCAGCAATGGGTTAAATAGCGAAATAGATTGGGTTCTGTAGCTTTGGGTAGCAACCAGTCTACCGCAGAAAGCAATAGCAACCAACTGCGGGATAATCTTCTGCCCAGTTAGTCATGTCTCTTTCGAGACATGATCGACCAAAGCGACTATCACGTATGGCACTTAACTGACTGACTAACTATAATAGTTGGAAACATGATTAAGACATCTACCGGGCATAAAGTGGGGGATCAGTTTTATATTGTTATAAAGTAATAAACTGGACCCCCTCTAATTACTACGTAATTATATAATACATATCTTCCCCCTCTAGCTATGAATCAAATAACAGGATAGATTGGGTTCTATAGCCTTGGTTGGCAACTAGTCTACCGCAGAAAGCAATGGCAACCTACTGCGGGATAATCTTCTGCCCAGTCAGTCATGTCAGTAACATGTCACTGATAGGAATTACAATGAGAACTAAACTAATACCTACTGCTAATGCTACACGGAACGACTTCACACCATTCACGGGCATGTTTACTCCATAAATTAAAAGTTATCTAGACAGAGGTAAATTTTTATTTCTGAGCCATGCAAAATAATTTCAGTGAGGATTTCTCCTGTTTCTCTTGATATATTTGTAACGCCTTCTGTATCAAGCTTCTGGTTCGCAGGAACCATATGTAGCTCTAAAACCTCCCCGGTCGTCCAAGACATTCAATATTGCAGCTGGTTAAAGGAGTGATCTCTTCGACCCTGACCTGCCTTACCCAACAGTTTGATTAATTTGATCGTAAAAACGCCAAGATCGACTCGTCACAGATATTTTCGTATTGGGCTGATCCAAGCAATGCGAAGACATACAGTAAAAAAAAAAAAAAATAACACTTAAAGTCATGTAAAAAAATATATCACTATTTTTATATAGTGTACTACGTGCGTTGTGGTGCAGTGGATATCGGCTCGGAAAGAAAAATCGGGGAGCCGAGTTCGAATTCCAGTTGAATTCATTGCATTCACTTACGCGCAAATACCCTTGAGAAAGGTATTAATCCGTCTCTTCCTTCCAGTTATGGGTTAAATAGCAGGACAGATTGGGTTCTATAGCCTTCGTCGGAAACCCGTCTACCGCAGAAAGCAATGGCAACCTACTGCAGGATAATCTTCTGCCCAAGCGTGTATCACGTATGGCACTTAACTGACTGACTGGGTGTGCGTTGTCGACTCGGAAGGACAAATCGAGGAGCCGCGTTCGAATTGTAGTTGGATTCTTTGCATTCACTTACGCACAAATATCCTTGGGAAAGGTATTAATCCGTCTCTTCCATCCAGTTATGGGTTAAATAATAGGACAGATTGGGTTCTATAGCCTTGGCCGACGACCAGTCTACCGCAGAAAGCAATGGCAACCTACTGCGGGATAATCATCTGCCCAGTCAGTAATATCTCTTTCGTCCTTTGGTTTGCATCAGAACAGTCCTTAAGTAATTGTTTTGCCTCTAAACTGGCATTTAGAATTTTTGTCAGGTTTATCAACCAACTGTCAACACCTTGTCAGTTGTACAATTTAAGTATCATTCTTAGCTGGCCATGCGTTTTAGAATTTTCAATTCTCTGGGAGCGAATTGTCTATCAGTATATCGTTCTTTATATCTTTGACTTTTTCCATGATAATCTATCAGTATATCGTTTTTTTTATATCCAAAAGTCTTTATTATTAATTACCAGCAACCAAAATAGTGTTACATATTGAACCTATGTAAACGTACTTCATTTATTGCAGTTATTCAAAACTAATTCGGAACATGTGGTGAATATCAGAAAAACATTATAAAATATAATCTTCCTGGGCTTTATTTTGTCGATGAGAATAAAAAACCTATTAACAAAGAAAACCAAATTTTGTTCCCATATATTTTGACTTGCTGGGATCATCAGTAACATACCTGCCGCCACTGATCAGATCAGGAGTGGAACACAGATATAGACTCTGTTCTAAACACCATTGACCTTGGCTACTTTTCAGAGTTGTGAATAATAGAAATGAGATACAAAATTGTCATCTTTCACCCAAAAGCTGTAAAACAATAAGTATTTTTAACTTGGTGTTGTGTCGTGGCTCGTGTCATGTGACATCCGGTCGCCCGGATATATAAAAGACAATGTGTGCTTAGGGGTGGTCATTATCACGAACTTCGGGAAATAACACCTACTACTGCGAGAGACTGTAAATATTGTATACTAGCAGTATAGCCCGACGTTGCTCGGGTGTAATGAAAGCTTTAAATCTAATCCATGGTCCTGGAGTTCAGACTCTTTGGACGTTGGCACGAAAGACTAAAAAGCAATAATTGTTTCCAGTAAAAACGAAACTGTAGACTGAAAGAAAAATGAATGGATGTAAGTCAAATTTTGATTTCCTGGTATCAATATCTAATAAGTTTTTTTCGTCGTAAACTGAATTTTGAAGGCTAAATAAGTCCTCTGGGTAAATGGTATCATGGTAAATGGTATCATGGTAATGGTATCATGGTAAATGGTATCATGGTAAATGGTATCATGGCTGAGACTAAGAACTACAATTATACCTACCCGAAGCAGAAACTAAAATAAAAGGGCTGTAAAAATACAGACATACAGACACACACACAAACATCTTGTCTTTTATATATATATATATATATATATATTATCGATTTTCTGCACTGTTGTAAGATCTGCAACCTTGAAACTTCTGAATATCGTTTCTTATGTCTTTGTCTATGAGTGTATCAAATTTGATTAAAATCGGACCACTCCTTCTATAACCCGATTTTTTCGATTATCGATTTTCGATATTTATCGGGGGTACCTCGACACAAAATCTAGCTAAGAACACTCGCAGTCGCTTATAGTACAACTGTGTAAATTTTCAAGAAAATCGGTTCAGCCGTTTCGGAGTCTATAGGTAACGGACACACGCACGCACAGACACACATACACACACACACAGAAACAAAGTTCCATTTATAAATAAGTTTAGATACATCTTGGTTGTACTACTCTGTTAATAAAGTAGTTTATCTACATTTCTCTGTGTATCTCTTCATTCCACGATACAACACTTGGTTTGTAAAACTGATACTTTTTCAACTTCTTGTTCGTAAAAGAAATCTTTTCGTCTTTCTTTCAAAAGTGCTAGTGTAACATATTTATTAGCAACCTGCATCTTCTGTCTTTAGGCAAACACTACTACTTATAAACTACGAGGAATTTCATCGCCGCTATCAAGGCTCTCACTGATTATTCCCGCCAAAGTACAGTACGCACCCATCATCTGAGAAGGGTTTTCTAATAGGATATCATTCAACTACTACCTTTTGATTAAAAGAAATATTGTCGCTTTATTACAGACGAACACATAAGCTTCATTACTGAAAACAACCTCCTGCTCCCTTTTTTTCGTCGTCAATGAAAAACTCAAAGCTTCACTCATTTAAAAATAATTAACAAAATTTAATAAAAATATCTACATATAACAAAATATCCATTGAAATTATTAATGCCCTTTATGTGCGTTGTGGTACAGTGGATATCGGCTCGGAACGAGAACCCGGGGAGCCGAGTTCGAATTCCAGTTGAATCCATTGGATTCACTTACGCGCAAATACCCTTGGGAAAGGTATTAATCCGTCTCTTCCTACCAGTTATGGGTTAAATAGCAGGACAGATTGGGTTCTATAGCCTTCGTCGGAAACCCGTCTACCGGAGAAAGCAATGGCAACCTACTGCGGGATAATCTTCTGCCCAGTCAGTCATGTCTCTTTCGAGACATGATCGCCCAAGCGTGTATCACGTATGGCACTTAACTGACTGCTATCGCCAACTATTAAGAGCGATTTTCTCTTGTCACTCGATGCTCATTATACAACAGATCAGTTAAGTGTCATAAGTGATACATGTTTGGGCGATCATGTCTTGCAAGAGACATGACTGACTGGGCAGAAGGTTTTTCCGCAGTAGGTTGTTATTTCTTTCTGCGGTGGACTGGTTGCCAACTTAGGCTTTAGGACTCAAGCTGTTCTGCTATTTAACCCATAGATGGGGGAGGAAGCTGCGGATTCATACCTTTCCCAAGGGTATTTGCGCGTAACTGAAAGCAACGAATTCGACTGAAATTTAAACTCGGGTCTCCTATTTTTCGTTCCTAGCCGATATCCACTGCATATTTGATTTAATTCTATAGTAGATTAATATTTTTCTGCTTTATGATGTAGCTTTATAAGGACATGGGTAGTAAGTTTGTCAAAGCTGTCTATGTCAGTATTTGAAGTCAGATGTAAACCAGGTTTTAAATTGCAAAACTCGAACTTTGGCCACCTGTACAGCAAATTACTATTTGATTTTAGATTGTAATTTCTTAAGGTGGAGTAATTAATATGGGCTCGGGTTGAGGAATTGAAGAGCTGAGTTCGAATTCCAGTTGAATTCATTACATTCACTTATGTATTGACGTACCTTGTTTTGGGAAAATAGCAGGAAAGACTGGGTGCTATAGCCTTCAGTGGCAACCGGTCTAGGAGAAAGGAAACACTGAATTCAAAAACAGCTTAGAGAGAGTTAATCTTCCTATTTCGCCCAGAATATAAAGAGGTTCGCGTAGGGTTAACACTCCTACCCGTAAAAAAAAAAAAAAAAGATTATAAAATTGTCAACTACAACAAACATAACCGACCTCTAGAAGTCAATGTGTTGATTTGCACTAAGACAAAACTTAGTAAATTTCAATTTTTTTTTCTCAATATGAGCAAATACTCTCTTATCATCCAATTCATACACCTCGACCTTCTCTTGAACAGGAGTAGAGGCTCATCCCCTGTTTTACGTTTTTTGTAAGTCATCTCGGCGTTTTGTATTAAAAAAATACTCGACCTAACTTTTGGTCAAACTTGTGAAATAAATGTGTGTGTGTGGTTATTAACGGATTTTTATTTTGTTTTAGTTGTTTTTTTTAAGAAAGAAAAGAAAAGAAAAAAGAAGAAATACCGTTTAATGTTTAGATTTTTTGCAGCGTTTATTTGTTTTTTTGTTTTTTGTTTTTTGTTTTTGTTTTTTTGTTTTTTGTTTTTTTTTTTCTTTTCTCAGGCTGACTACTGGGTTATTCAAGCGATGATGAGTCACTTTGTTCATTAACGGATCTCCTATCTTAGAAGTTAAACTTTTTAATAGGAGTAGATAGGCTCTTCTATCGCCCGGTTCGTACTCCTGAACAAGTGTAGAGGCTCATCCCTTATTTTCTGTTTAGGGAAGGGGTTCCCAGTTCTTTTCCTCTACTCAGTATTTAATAGTGGTGTTTTAGGTATGTGTGAATGGTGACAATGTCTCTTCATACTGAGGATAGCAGGTTGGTAGTTTTCTGGTTGCTACTTCCAACTGTTAATTAAGAGCCCGGACTCTTGCATAGAGTCTAGAGAGGCTGTTCTGATCAACAGTCGCATAATATCATGGTTCTTGTAGCGCCATGGCGCACATAGATAGCTGTGCTTACGGTAGGGAACCCGAAGGTCACATTGTGTTGCAGTCTGCGCCAGTTCCCCTTCCTACACGTGTTGCATTTGAGAGACCGACTGCGACTGGTAATCTACGCATTTGAGAGACCGACTGCGACTGGTAATCTGCGCATTTGAGAGACCGACTGCGACTGGTAATCTACGCATTTGAGAGACCGACTGCGACTGGTAATCTACGCATTTGAGAGATCGACTGCGACTGGTAATCTACGCATTTGAGAGACCGACTGCGACTGGTAATCTACGCATTTGAGAGACCGACTGCGACTGGTAATCTGCGCCTCTCCTTACCAAAATAAGTCTAAATCTCATGACAATACACAATCCAAGATATAAAACGAAACAAGCCGAACAAAAATACCTAAATCCCTCAAAATCTTTCGGTGGTACCGGTACCAACTTTTTCATTGTAGAATCGTTCTTCTACGAAAGGTTCCCTTGACATCCTAGCTCTCTGCGAAAATAACCTCAACCCTACAATTTCCTCCTCTGATTTCGCGATTCCTGGATATCTCTCTCACTTTAGAAACGATTCCAATGTCGCCGTGCAAGTGACTTCAATGCCCATCATGCTAAGTGGCTAGAAAACAACGTCACTGATCTTGCTGGTGTCCAAACATTCCCAATCACCCAGTCTCTCACACAAGAGATGGATTTCCCCGGTAACCATGATGAACACGTTTGTCTTTTAGATTCCTTCCTTATTTCTATCTATGACTCTTGCCATGTTATGCAGCTCTGCTCTCTTAGTAACTCTGATCATCTTGTTGTATCTGTAAATATTTCTTTCTACTCCCTCCCTATCCAGGGGCCTCCTGTCAGCAGAATATCTTACTATTATCAACGAGTGGACTGGGACTCGTTCCATGATTTCCTTTACGATGTCCCTTGAAACAACGTTTTTAGTCTCCCTGTTCAAGACTGCGCCTCTGAAAGCTCCTCCTGTGTGAAAGCCAGCATTGATGCTTTCATCCCAGCTCGGAAGTTCTGGCCTAAATCTCATTCATCTTCTTGGTTCTCTCTTCTTTGCTCGATTGCCATCGCCCACAGCAATCACTTCTTCTGGCTTTACCAAAGCGACATGTCTTATCACAATAGGCGTCTCTTTGTCTCTGCTCATAATGAATGTAAGCATGTCTTAAATGATGCTAAGCCATTGTTTGCTGATAGAATGAAGCAGCATATAGCATCTTGCAATTTTGGTTCCAAAGATTACTGGTGGCTCTGCAATAGTTTGCTGTACAACAGAAAACCCTAGATACCTCCTCTATTCAATTAATTTGAGAATCTCACATCCACAGCAGAAAATAAATCAAGTGTTTGCTCACAAATACTCATCCAACTCTTCCTTTGACTATACCAGGCTCTTGATAAGAACGAGGAAGCTCAAGCTGTTGCTCAATATCTCAAAAGCATTTGACAGGGTTTGGCATACTGGCTTTACATGCAAGCTCAAGTGTTACGGTATTCATGGAGGATTGTTTGATTTAATCCAGTCATTCCTATCTAATCGTGAAATAAAGGTTGTTTTGAACGGGCAAACTTCTAGATCCTTTCATACGAATGTAGGTATTTCTCAAGGCTCTATAATAGGTCCCACACTTTTTCTGATCTTTTTGATGTAATAAGTTCTCAGGTAGGCATCTATGCAGATGACACCACCATTTACTTCCATTTCAATAGGAAATCTACCAAGGTTGACAAAGTAAATTTGGCTTCTGTCCTTCAAAAGGACCTACATTTTCTGATTGAATCGGGTAGGAAATGGCTTGGAAATTTCAATGCTCCAAAATGAAGCAGGTCTCCTTTAACCACTAGAGAAATTTTCCATTTTCCTGCCTACAATCAGAATGGATGATGTTAATCACCTTGAGAGAAACACACCGCACCTCCTTGACTTCACACTCTGAAATGATCTCAAATCAAATAACTACATCAAATCCATATGTGCATCAACTGCTACAGAGGTTGGGTCAGTGTCGAATCAGAAGGTTTTTCTCGTCAGAATCCATCTTGCCCATTTATAAATCTGCCATTAGTCCATACATTGAATACTGTTACGTCACGTGCTCCTGCTATTTACCTTGAGATTCTTGACAAAATCCAAAGGATCTGCAATATAATCGATCCTGACTTGACAGCCCAACTTCAGTCACTTTCTCACCAACATGATGTGGCTTCCCTCTGTCTTTTTTACAAGTATTTTCATGGCAACTGCTCCAACTAGCTTTTTGTCCAGGCTCCCCAATCACAAGTATTTACACATGCTACTAGATTGGCATTTAGGTCCCAGTCTTTTACCGCTGAAATAGTTAAATGTAACCACCTTCTTTACTCTAACAGTTTCTTTTCTTGCATTTCTTTGTTTATGGATCTCCCTTACATTAGCTTCCCTGATAGCTACAATCTCTACTTTTTACAGATTTATTTTATCATGAACCAACACCAAATATTGTAAATTGTACAAAGACTTTGTAAACTCTCTGCATTGGTCCATTATAATAAAAAGAAACTTTTTTTGTTTCATACACAGCTTTACCTCACTTTACGTTAGTAATTTTGTTCCAGGAAAAACAACTTAAGGCAAATCTATTTGTCACTAGGCTAAACCACAAATAACCATTCCCAATTCTGTATTTTATTTATAAATGCATTTTTAATAATATATAGGCAATAAGAATCTATTTTAAGCTTACAAACAAATGTTAGTTTTTAATATCGTACAGAAAAAAGTAATCTAATTTTACAAAAACATGTACATACTTACTTGTAAATATAGATATTTACAATTTGGCAATCTTTAGAGTACACTGCAGACTCTTTATTTGTGAATGTGGTTTGCTCTAAGACATTATAAAATAAAATGATTTTGTAAAGTCAAAAAACAAATACAGTTATTAAAATTATTTTTTGATAGTAGAAAAACTAATTTATGTTAAATTTACTAATATTTACATTTACTGTAACTACGTATTTTAATATAATTCTGTAGACTTTTGATCTATTTATTGTACAGTAACATGATTTTATGTGCTTTTTAACGCTTTTCTAGTGATATTACGACTTCAATGTTTGTGGAAAACAGACAAAGTCAAATAAAATAACTTTAATTTGATTTTCATTTTTCCACATATTTTTTTGACAAATGATGTATAATAAAAAGCAACTCAGAATGACATAACCCGAGGTATACCTGCATTCAAAATTTCAGGTATTTAAATGAATGTTGGAGGTATACCTGCATTCAAAATTTCAGGTATTTAAATGAATGTTGGAGGTATACCTGCATTCAAAATTTCAGGTATTTAAATGAATGTTGGAGGTATACCTGCATTCAAAATTTCAGGTATTTAAATGAATGTTGGAGGTATACCTGCATTCAAAATTTCAGGTATTTAAATGAATGTTGGAGGTATAACTGCATTCAAAATTTCAGGTATTTAAGTGAATGTTGGAGGTATAACTGCATTCAAAATTTCAGGTATTTAAATGAATGTTGGAGGTATAACTGCATTCAAAATTTCAGGTATTTAAATGAATGTTGGAGGTATAACTGCATTCAAAATTTCAGGTATTTAAATGAATGTTGGAGGTATAACTGCATTCAGAATTTCAGGTATTTAAATGAACATGTTTATAGTAATTTTTATTTATTTATTTAAGACATTTTAAGTTTAAAAAAAAAAAAAAAAATGATCCAATATTCTTGCTACAGTTGGTCATTAACTGAACTAAAGTAAATTTTATTTTTAGGCCAAAAAAATTCATTAAACATGAAAGAATAAAATGTAGATGTGAGCATTTCTAAAATTTACTTAGTTTTTTTTTTATATTTTTGGTTCTTAAATTTATGGCGAAATTTTATTTTTAATGTTGTGGAGGTTCATAAAAGAATTACTATCTGCTCTTTGAACGTGTTGACAAGCGAATATATTGGGTAAAAGTATATTTTTGTTATATTTTAAGCAATATTTTTACAAGATCTAGTTAATCCGTAAATTTACTATTTTTCTTTTAAAAAAAAATTTCTAGAGCAAATACTGAAATTTTTAGATATTATTAAAGAGTTTTAATGTAAAAAAAAAAAAAAGACTTATAATATAAGGTCAAGTGATTATCGTTAAAAAAAAAAAAATGGAGATAAAAAGTAAAAAAAAAAGTCTTTCCAAGGGAGGCTACACATGTTAGATTAAAACTGATTTAACTCCCTTACAATCGGATGTGCGTTGAGGTGCAATGGATATCGATTCGGAACGAGAAATCGGGGAGCAGAGTTCAAATTCCAGTTGAATTCCTTGAATTCACTCACGTGCAAATACCCTTGGGAAAGGTATGAATCCGTCTCATCCCTCCAGTTATGGGTTAAATAACCGGACAGATTGGGTTCTACAGCCTTGGCTTGACACCAGTCTAGCGCAGAAATGGCAACCTACTGCGGAATAATCTTCTGCCCAGTCAGTCATGTCTCTTTCGGGATATGATCGCCCAAAACGTGTATCACCTATGACACTTAACTGACTGACAATCGTTTCACCGCTAAGCATTGACAATTCATATGGTTATTCAATGTCCCAATGTGCATTGTTGACTATGTCCTGTGTGTGCGGTGAATGTTAGAGAGATGAACGATTTCAGCTAAAACTAAAACTTTATTTCGGGATTAAAAGCATTAAATAAGCTCTTTTTTGAGAATCAAAATTAAACGTTCTAATTGATCAATAAATCCAAGAAAGGTATTTCTTTTCTATACAAACTAATCCAGATATTGTCAGATGAATACTTTGAAGTTCAAATTAGAAGCTTTTAGTTCTGAAGAAACATTTTTCTTGTTAACTTTAAAATAATTGTTTATTAGATTTGAATGTATGCCAAGCGATATTTTATGAATTTGCTTCAAGTTACAAACAAATGGGAAAAAGTTGTATGTACAGTAAATTTTAATATATTAACACTTAAACAGAACAACAAAAAGTGTACAAATGGGTATTTACAAAACGTTCTAGTGAAATGTTATTCAAAGTTCACAGGACTTCTTTATATTTTCAATATAGTTCAGTTACAAGAGGTAAGTACATGTGTGTGAGCGGAAGACAGAGAGAGATTGGATGCTGGTAAGAGGAGTTTGTTTTTTTTTTAATATATTTACATTAAGGAGAGGAAAGAAGACAGTCAATTAACTTTTGGTAAATTTAATGGCAAACGAATTTTATCAGATTCCCAGCTTATACTTTATATTTTTTGAATTAACTACTATCTCCTCGGCTTAGAAATTTTGAAAACTAAATCAAACCATTTATTTATTAATTATTCTATGTGAATGAACAAATGCATTTACAAATCCAGCTGACTCAAGTAAAATCTTAAAAATCATCAAAATTATCTATCATATTAACAAAGACAAAAGCCTTGCCCACTGTTGACAAATTGTTGGTAACAGTGTCAAGAATAAGAAGTAATTTGAGAACAAGGCCCTTACAAACATATTCTTAAAATCATTTCCCAAAATTCTTGCAACAATCTGACCATCCCCCTCAATTTTATAGGGGAATAAGTAAAAAATTTTAATTGTCTGTAAGAAGATAGTTAAAAAAAAAATATATACAATTTTATTTTCAAATGAAATGGAAAGTATCCCTGACACAATTAGATTTCGAAATATTCTCAAGTTTAATAACTTGGATGGCAACAAGTTGTGTAAGGCATTGTTATTATTCAATTATTTGAACTTATATCCTTGTCTTTCTTGTTTTACCAAGACAGTTTATGAGAAATGATGTTCTCACTGGTTAAAACAATAATCAAAACAACAAAGATAGGGATACTTGCCCAAATAATTTTAATACCACATTGGGATTCAGAACTTAGTAAAATAAAAAAAATTTTAAGCTATTTAAGTGTGCCCTAATCTGGTACAAGGCCTAAATAATAGAACACTTATGGAAATTGAAATAACAACATTAACCTCAGAATCTGCACATTTGAAGCTTAATTGCAAATGTATGAACTGAAATAATGCTGATGATATGAAATTCTTCATTCCAAAAAATTCAAAATTTTAAATATTAAAAAGAATTTAAAGCTTACACTATTAACATTGTTTGGACTATTGTACTCATCTTTATTGATATTATTATGGCGTTTCAGCCTTGTACACTTCAGCCTTCTTCAGGAGCTAGGAATTTTGAACCACACACTTCATCACGATCACTAGGGTATATCATTCTCATTCCATGTACAATGCCACTTGTGGTAGTCATGTAATTATCTCCCTTTAAGTTAACTAAGTTGTATGCCACTGCTGTAGACTGATATTGAACTCACAACTCTGAGTCAAATCAGTGGAACTAACCAAGTCCTTGAGAACACATGGCCCAGTGAATATAAACATTGGTTAGTTCCAGTGACTTGAGCCAAAGAGTTGTGAGTTCAATACCAGGCTATAGCAGTAGTGAACAAATCACTTAAAAGAGTAAAGTTAAAGGAAGATAACTACATGGCTACCAGAAGTGGTATTGCACATGGAATGAGAATGAGAATTGTAATCAAGAGTTTGGTTCAAAATTCCTAGCACCTGAAGAAAGGCCAGAGCGTACAATGGCTTAAACGTCGTAAACATAATAGTCCGAACAATGTGAATAGTGTAAACACTTCCTCATCTCAGAAGTATAGACAAATTTAAAGCTTGGAAAATAAATCAAAATTTAAAATAATTTTAGACATTTTTTTCAGTCTGTGAGTGTCTTCTACCTCTGCCTCTACCTCTACACATTTTTTCTTTCACTCTCTCTCTCTCTTTTCCCTGTTGTACACTTCCTTCAGGTTAGTAAATGTAGAGTGAGCCATCAGCTGGTCCAATATAACCAATAGCAATCAGAATAACGTCCACGATGGTCCAAACTCCAAGTCCACCAAAGCTGAACAGCTTGCCTATACCTTCTTTCCACAAACCAAGATAAAATCGGTCAACACCAAATCCACCAAGAATGATGCTGGAATTAAAAAAAAATAAATAATAAAAATTTCATTTTAAATCTTCTTTGGAATTAAAAAAAAAACAAAAAAAAAATTATCCAGACTAATATCCCTATCTTTCTTGCTTTTACCAGAAAGAACTGTGGCATTATTAAAAATCAAAGTCAGAAGCCATTTTAGGTAAAGTTAGATTGGAGTCACTTCAAATATACAAACATTATCCATCACAAATGATTCAACTTAAAGGCACATTGCAAAGAGGTGGAGATTGATCATCTCCGACTATGTCCATCTGCTCAGACCCATTTACATTTTTTCAACGACCACCAAGCCAAATGGTGGCTTATGCTGCAACAATGCTCAGCAGACTTTGGTTACCTGGGCAACACAGTTTTGAATTTAGACATACCCTCTCCTATACTGGCTGCCAACCATGGCTACAACATCCAGTCCACCCTACTTTTTAACCCATAGCTAAGAGGGATCTACCAACTCCAGCCTTAAAATTAAAGACATATATAATTAGAATATGTGGATGTGCGTTGTGGTGCAATGGATATCGACTCGGAACGACAAATCGGAGATCCAAGTTCGAATTCCAGTTGAATACCTTGCATTCAATTACACACAAATACCCTTGGGAAAGATATTAATCCATCTCTTACCTCCAGTTATGGGTTAAATAATAGGACAGATTGGGTTCTATAGCCTTGGTCGGCAACCAGTCTACCACAGAAAGCAATGGCAACCTACTGCGGGATAGTCTTCTGCCCAGTCAGTCATGTCTCTTTCAAGACATGATGGCCCAAAGCGTGTATCACGTATTGCACTCAACTGAATTAGAATATATGGGCCATAGATTTAGTTTTATTGTCAAGCCACCATCTTCAGCATTAAGACATTCAGAAAAAAAATTTCTTGACTAATTTTTGAAAATCTAAATTTTCAATCTTGGAAAGCATCTCATGAAACCAACCATATTTGAAAATGTCGTCATAACTGAAAATAAAACCCATTTTGTATGTCAGGTAAGTTCAATGTTATTTCTAATTGAGATACAATTGCCATTGAGTAAGGAGTTTTAGCACCTTACAGCAAAAAATAGAAAAGTAAGAAACAAAGGTTTCATATACCAATTCTACCGTTCAATTTAATAGATCATTTTAGCCAGTGTGTTCACCACTCATCTTGAGATGTACTAACTTACTAATCCTTGAGGGTTGTCCACTTTTTGAATATCTTGGCCAAAACAATCTGATAAAAATAACAAGAATAGGGATAGTAGTCCAAATAAATCATTCAATAATTAAAAGGTTAAATTCCTTAGAAATTGTAAAAATTCTAAGATTCATAGTCAAGTCATCTATAGAAAGATTAATTTTTAACAGCAAACAATTTCTATTATAAAATAATACAAGTTTTAAAAATAAATTTACCATCAGGTAAAATATTTATTTAACATTGCCAGTGTCAAGTCTGAAGCTGACAGATGAGAAAGTGACGAAAAACAAGCAGGTGTGTCATCATTCAGACATCCTAACCCCGGTCTGATGGGCTGCACAAATGAGCTCCACAGACATCTACAAGCCTTCAGTGGATAAACCATACTCCGGTGGTCATTGCAAGCAAGGAAGAAACCAACAACAATCTGATATCAACTTCTAAATAATTCTCAAACCAATATCTTAAAACTGGAATTTTAAATAAGACAGCCTTACCTGCACCAGATTATAAGGTAAATATTTGAGGTGAGAAAGAAATATGCAAATAACTTACCTGAGAAAAAGGGCTGTGCTCCACCTGTAACCACTTGTCCAGTTACAAAGTCGATATTTGTAGAAATTTCGATTGCCTTTTGAAAGAAAAATCAATTTGAAAATAAAAGAATATTAAGTTAAAATATACGTTTTCACTTTTTTTCTTGATTTTATTATTACCATCAGCATTTTTTCTTGAAGATGGGCAGCACCACTAATAACTGGATTTGCCTGAGCAATTCCACAAAAAACCAACCAAGCTATGTGTACAAATTGTAAGGAAAGAATTTTCTAATCAGTCTGCTTCAGAACAAAAGAGAGATGTCGAAATTAAAATTTAAAAAATCTTCGATTAGTATGATTGTAATTTAAAAACTCGGTATTTGGATCATGTGATTTGGTATGACAAAAATCATGAAAAGAGAATGAATGAATGACAACAGGGGGAAAAAACCACTTCCCCATAATTACCTGCTCAATTGGTTTATAGTGAAGTAACCGGAGATAAATTCGCTTTATACAGTTGCAGGAAATATTACTCAAGTAGATATAAACAAATTTATATGAAAATGCATCATTTCTGGCCTAGAATTTTCAACAACAAGCCCAGGTATCTATTGTAATTTCCTTAAAAACACACACATGCCTTTACTGCAATACTTACTTCATGTAAATACCTAAAGACTACGACTCCACTGTAATTTTCTATAAATACTTTCACGGCTTCTGCTCCGATGAACTTAGATCACTGGTGCCCCCTAAATACGAATTTGCACGAGATACTAGATTAGCAACTAGATCCCACCCTTTTACAGTGAAATCGATAAAATGCAGCCGTAACTTCTACTCCAACAGTTTCTTTCCTCGCACTTCCCAACTGTGGAATTCTCTTCCAAACGATTGCTTCCCCGACGGCTACAATCTCCAGGAGTTTAAATGTAAGGTCAATAGACACCTCCTAACACACTAACCTGCTCCCATTCTATCAAACACTCTTCCCATCTGCCCGACACTTATCCTTGCTATCCTTACTCATCTATCACCTTTCTCCTGACATTCCCTATGTCTATCCACTCCTTCTCTTTACCTTCCCCTATGTAGCCCCATGCGCAATAGTGGCAGTGGAATGCCTTGCTTGGGGTGAGATGATTAAAAAAAAAAAAAAATACTGACATTCTTATTTCATCATATGTTTTTTTAAAACAGTACAGACTGAGTGACATACGTGGGTGGTGCAGTGGATATCGACTCAGAACGACAAATAAGGGAGCCGAGTTCGAATTCCAGCTGAATTCCTTGCATTCATTTACGCGCAAATAGCCTTGGGAAAGGCATTAATCCGTCTCTTCCCTTCAGTTATGGGTTAAATAACAGAACAGATTGGGTTCTATAGCCTTGGCTGGCAACCAGTCTACCGCAGAAAGCAATGGCAATCTACTGCGGGATAATCTGCCCAGTCAGTCATGTCTCTTTCGAAACATGATTGCCCAAAGCATGTATCATGTATGGTACTTAACTGACTGACAGACTGAGTAAAGGCATGTGTGTTTTTAAAATAAAAAAAAAATGAAGAGAAATCTTCATTTTTCAGAAACTCGGAGAGAAAGAAATTGCAATATTGAGAAAGATTATTGGAGTTTATAAAAAGTATTTTTGTTGTTAAACAATTTTTGCTCTTAAAAGTTTTTCCTCATCAACAAGTGATTTTTGTCTGATTATGGGTTTTATTTCAAGAGGCAAGTCATTATCCTTAAAATGTCTAAACCAGTTGTTGGCATTCCAGTCAGTTTTTTTTTTCCATTTCTTTTTCTGAATTCTGCAGACAACTTTTATATATATATATATATATATATTAAACACAGCAAAATACAAATACTTGGAACTCTGTTAGTAGAATGAATAAATACGAGTTAGGTAGTAATACAAGAACTGGGACTCGCAATGGTCATACGGTAGCAGTCTTGGCGATCTCTGCCTATCGCTTGGCTTTATGCTGATCTGCCTCCAACTCTTGTGAGGAGGAGTATATGTAGTTGATGGTGGCAACTGATACATTTGTCTTGGAAGACACGCATGTATTTTTCAGGGGAAAAAAAAAAAGTGTGTTTGTGAGCCGGAAAATGTTCTTTTGGATGTTCTTTTTCTATGTGCCATTTCCCTTCAAGATGTCGAACGTCATATCTCATGTCCTTTTACGTTCTTTGTTGCTCTTAGTAAATTTTGTCGTTTTGCTTTCACTCCTAATCCCTGTTTTGCCAATCCTTTACACAAGCTCATTAGGTAGATTATGCATGGTTTTCCTCTGTCCACCTTACCTTCGATATGTTCAGTAAGTGTTAAATTTTCTAAGCCTTCTTTCCTCATTAGGTGCACTGAAAATTTCGACCGTTTCTTATGCAAAATTTTATTCATCATTGCTTTCATGTTCAGTCTATGGTATTCTCAGGATCTGTTGCCTCAAATCTCTTCATCTGTGTGGAGATTGTTCTGCATTCACTACCATATAGAAGGACTGATATTGCATAACAGTTCAGGACTCTTTTTATAGAAGCACATTTCTGATGCTTCAGGCCGCTTCATCATCTGCGTGGAGATTGTTCAGCATTCACTACCATATAGAAGGACTGATATTGCATAACAGTTCAGTAAATTTTCCTGTTTCTTCATACTTTGCTTAGCTTTTGGAAAACCATTTTTTCTATCCCAATGTAGTGTGGGATTTTTGGGGTTGTATTTTCTGTTAAAACACTTTCTATATGTACATGAAATAATCTTTGCAGTATCAGTCTGTTTTGAAAAAGAGAAAAAACATTATATACCATGAAATAAGAATGTCAATATTAAGCAAAGTCATAATCTTTAGATATTTACATGAATTAATAATAGAGTAAAGGCGTTTTTTTTTGTGTGTTTTTGGGATCAAGAATAAATAATAATAATGAATAAATAGGTAAAAGTTATTCTCCATTTTCTTCTTTAACCAAAACATCTAATTTCATTTCAGTTTTTGGAAGGAAATTATGACAAAGTTCAAACAAAATCTTAAAGAACTGACTTTTTACCAGTTAAATTTAAAAATTACAGCAAGTTTTGATCAAAACGTAGGGGTCCAATCCAATGGATTTCATCTACTTATGTACCTCCACTCAATTGCCAAAAAAACAGCATAGCATGATGTTAAAATAAATAAAATAAAAAAGTTTTATCATAAAAATGTTTTTGTTATTTAAAGGAAAGATCAAATTTTGTTGTCATTATTTAATCATCTCTAATACATTTGAAATTTCAGTTAAATTTTTTTTTCTCAGTAATTATGTTACTAATATTGAAAACGCAATATGACATAATTCGTTTTTGGGCATTGAAAGACATTAATTTGGAAATTTCTGCAAAAATCAACTGTCCAATTTTAATGAAACTTTCAGGGCTTATTCACAAATGTATTAAATTATTTATGCAACTATTACTTTCAGAAAATCATGGTAAAAAATGTATTTTATTTACATCTGTTACCCCACTACATCCAATTAATTGCATGAAACTTCTAGAAATTCATTGTCTATACCAATTTTTTTTTTACAATCAGTTAAATGCAGGATTCATTGGGGAATTTAAATCATGTAATTTTTTTTTTTTTAAGGCACCATTTTTGAATGGTGAAAATCTGTTCCAAACAGTAAAATAAAAAATGCATTTAAACTACGCCATTTTTAATTAAGATAAACTTTTAATTGATTTTATAAATAATATAATTTAAGGATACTATATTGTTACATGTTAAGTGTAACAAAAGAAAAAAACGATTGACCAAAACTCAGAGTTAAATCACATACAAATATTTAATTTACAATAAACATAAAATGATATATATATATATATATATATATATACAAAATTTACAATTTTCTGCATTCAAAACAGAAACAAAGTTTACTACTGGCAGGCAAAGTGTTATGAAGGGGAAGGAAGGGTCAGTATCTTTACCCAAGTAAGTTAAGTAGTTTAAGTTGCCATATTTTTGGAAATCCTTAAATTATCTTTTTGGAAATCCTTAAAGAATAATTTCTAGTATGATCAATGAAAAGGTAAAAAAAAATCTGTTTATGCTTTTAGTTCCATGAGGTTCTCTTTCAGGTGTTAATTGGTCAGCAACTTTTCTTAGAGTTTCTTTTAGCTGAATATAAATCCTTGAATCAAAGCCGGAGTTGATAATGTCAGCAAATCCTTTTAACAACTAACTACTCTCTTCCCAAAACCTATTTTTATAGGGGCTAACACCTAATTTGCATATTTCTAGAATCTTTCGAATTCTCTCGATTTTACTCGAACATTCTAGAATCTTCCAAAATGTCCTATTCTTAATTTCTCAATTTAACAACTACTTCATGAATTAAAACATTTTGTAATAACAAGCAGGACTCAATAGAATCCCTTATAACTTTTTATACATTATTATTTTTATATATAAATGCATCCTTGAAGAAACAAAATTCGATGAACAATGAATTTTTATAAGAATTATTTTCATTTTTTCTTTGCTAATTATGATAATTTATAAAGCTTCAAACATCTTATAAATTTTTTTCCAGTTACTCACTGTCTTCAGTTATTAATTTATTAAGTGAAGACTTTATTACAAATCATTTAGAATTAAAATTTTTAAAATAATAATTAAAATTGTTTATATTAAACTACACATGTTCTTTTACTATGAAAACTTAGAAGAGATTTATCATTAAAAGATCACGAGTTCCAAGGGTTGTTCCCTTTACAAAATGTTAAATTGGGTTATGTCATTTTGTGGTCACCATACTTCCAGATGTGTGAACTGATTTATGACAGAGACTTGAAAGGTCAAGGAGTCAGAATTTTCTGATTAAAAAATACTTTTATTCTAAATTTCATGCCATAAACAATATTTGTTTCAAATCAGATTAATTTAACTTTAAATTTGTTAATTTTTCAAAAAGAACATGTGATTTTTAAAACCGAGAATTAAATTTTGTTTACAAATGTGTGGATCACTTAAAACATGGCTGAAAAACTGAAAATTTTTTTAAAATCTCAAAATTTTAGATTCCATTGAATATAATATCTGTTTGAAATACACCAGAGTATTTTGCTTACTGGAAGTTGTAAATTTAATCATTTAGCTTTCAAATAAGCTAAAATTATAGTTTCAAGAAAAAAATTTTTTTTTTTTCAAAAATTCAATTTAAAACTTAGATATTGAAAATGAGTGGAGGTACTTACATCTGCTATATCAAAATATATTTTTTAAATTATTTTAAAATAATGTGAATTCCTGATGAAGCAGAAAACATGAATTGTTTCCCTTGATTTATAACTACTGTCTGGAAAAGTGACGCAATCTTGTTTAGGATTTTTGTAAAATTGTGAATCACAAAGAATTTGATATTATCAGGGCACCAACCAGATACTGCTCTCAATATATGAGAAAAAAGTTGTTTTTTTCTCAACAATTAATATGATAAAAGTTAACGCACCACTATATATAATTTCTAAAATTTAGAGAGACTTGCATTTCGACAAACATCCTAACTCTCATTTTACATCAAAACAAAGTGGGACATAAATTTAATTTTCACTAAAATGCCAATTAAAAAAGAACATAACCCTTCAAGGAAAAAGCATTTTGAAAACAATAATAGCATTACTACCAATTATAAACAAACATTACTTCACTATCTTTCTGCAGATCCATTCTTCATGAATTTAACTTATGTCTGCCTAACACATAAAACTAAATGATACTAATTGCATCTTCAACAAAAAATTCCAACCAAAACAAATTTATCACATCTAACTGCGTTTAGTGATCCATACACACATACATATAAGATATCCAACAAATGCGACATCAGGCTACATTTTAACAACCTATACGGAAATGACATCTACAGACTTTTTCTGACAGACTCGGACACTTATATTAACATTACCGTCCAACATACACCTCAACAGACAAGTGTCTTTTTCATATTACACATTTCACCATTCAAAATATTCCACACACATATTTAAAAATTATCAACTGCTTTAATACAAGTTACATGTGTATTAAAATGCACATACATGTATATCAACTAATGTTACCGTTCAACATACATGTAGACTAACAAACGTTTCTTAAAATGCACAAACACTATTACACACTTTACTGCCTAAAATATTCCACACACACGTTTAAAATCCTCAGCTTTAATATGCGTGACAACTATCTGACTAATAAGAATTAATGCTAAATCAACAAACCAGATTGTGTTTTGCATTTTTCTCTTAATCTCTAAAGAAGCTTTAACAAAGGAGAAATATGTTAGACTGAGATACGTTTCCTGTTTTGTTCTTTATTTTCTTACCTTTTTGGATTCTGATCTATATATTTAATTCATACACAAACAGACACACAGGTGAGTATGCAATCATTAATAAAAATAACTTTATATTTTACACAAAATATCACAACTTGTATGATCTAAATATTGATTATTATTTTCATAAGTATAACTAAATATAAATACTTAAATAGATTTCTCTTTGTCTATAGCTGCATTAGTAATTAGTCAGAGTGACAATTTAGTAAATGAACTTCCAATAATTGTCGGCAATTTTAAAACTGCAATTTGTTTACGTTTTGAACAAAGTTTTTTTTTTCTTTGTAAAGAGGTGCAGGAATTGATTTTCCATTGCTGTCTCTTTCCATACAAAAGAAGAAATAAACAAATTTGATATTGAGAAATCAATCAAGAGACTCACCCATGCACATGATGGTTTCTTTCACTTTACAGGAAGCAATGTACCTTTGCCTGGGAGCAGCCACAACACGACAAGAGGTCGATGCATTGCACGTGTAATTTGAGGGATCAAGCTGATAACAAAACCGACACTCAAGAGTTCTTTCAAAACTCACCGGACCCTGTAATTAAAAAAAAAAGATTTACTTTTCTGCTAATTGCTAGATCAAGTAGATAATATTAGAGAGACATAATTGGACTACAAAACCTTATACTTAAAGAATAGTGAAAAATCACAATCTGAAGTGATACTATGATATTCCAGATCTCTCTGCACGACAGGGGCCATGTTTACAATTTGTGTGTGAGGTGCATCCTTCTTCACGCTAGTGAGACATGGCCTGTTACGGCTGAGGATATAGCCAGATTAGCCCAGAGTGATCACGCCATGATCCGCTGGATCTGTGCCTCGAAACTCTCTGACAGAGACCCTTTGCATTCATTGAGGTCTGACTGGGTCTGGCTAGTGTGGAGGAGGTTCTTCGGTGGAACAGACTGCGCTGGTATGGCCACCTTCAGCGCATGGACCAAGATGTGTGGCCTAGAAAAGTTGAGAGCATTGTCATCCCGGGCTCCTACCCTAGAGGTCACCCACGGAAAAGATGGACCGACTGCATCAATGAGAATCTGAAAAGCACTGGCCTCAAACCTGAGCAGTCAATGAATCGGGGGTGGTGGCGAATGAACATCAGACCTGGACAACATGGCAGGACTTCCAACCCTCGAAGACAGGGAAGAAAAACCAAGTAGTAGTAGTAGTAGTATGGAAGAGAAAATTGGTCAAATTAGGTCAAAACTCACTGGAAGAGTGCATTAAGTAAAGAAGGCAATGTACATGAGCTTGACAAATGACTAAATAAACAAAAATATTTAATAAGGCTTATGTCAAATGTGTTGAGGAGAGAGTGGCTGCTGAAAGACCCCATGTTCTGTGGACATGGGGTCTTCCAGCACACTCTCTTGACCCAGGGTACCACTAACTCCTCAACACACTTAATGCAAGCCTCTTTGTTGTCTGATTGTCTTGTGGGAAGATAAATGGACGTATGATGTCACCATCACTAGTGATCACTCCAAATAATCATAATTAAACTCATCCAACTCTTTCTGAATCCTCTGCACTGTGCTCAGATTGACACCCAAACACTCTGAAACGTTCGTATTGGAGCTCCTGGTGTGAATGCCAAGTAATACAGCATGCAGTTTCCAATTTCTGGCAGAGTGAATTGCATCATGGTGCTCTTTTTTCTCACAGATGGTGCCCAACTGACCTTACTATAATGTGCAGTTGACAAAATCAAGAACAGAACAGAACACACGTGCAAAATTTAAAATATAAGACTGCAACAATTTACCCATCGCACCCTATTACTGACCACCCTTAAAGAATGGGCAGATATGTCCACCTTCAAAACTTGGAGTCTGGGAGCTGAAAGTAAAATGTAAATGACAAGGGATGCTGATGTTAACATCAATTGGCTAAGTGACAAATTTCTACTTGTGCTAATCTTATATATATATATATAAAAATCTAAACTTATATATAAATGGAACTTTGTGTGTGTGTATGTGTTCATTACCTATAGACTCCGAAACGGCTGAACCGATTTTCTTGAAAATTTACACAGTTGTACTATAAGCGTCTGGAAGTGTTCTTAGCTATGTTTTGTGTTGAGGTAACCCCGATAAATATCGAAAATTGATAATCAAAAAAAATAGGGTTATAGAAGGAGTGGTCCGATTTTAAACAAATTTGATACACTCATAGACAAAGACATAACAAATGATATTCAGAAGTTTCAAGGTTGCTGTTCTTACAATAGTGCAGAAAATCAATAATATATATATATATATATATATATATATATATTTAGAATTTATAACATAAATATGTTATAATATCACTACAAAAGTAGCTATTTTGTTTTAAAACTACTTGTGTCTTATCAGCATGTGTGTTGTGGTGCAGTGGATATTGGCTCAGAATGAGAAATCGGGGAACCGAGTTCGAATTCCAGTTGAATCCATTGCATTCACTTATGCACAAATACCCTTGGGAAAGGTATTAATCTGTCTCTTCCCTCCAGTTATGGGTTAAATAGCAGGACAGATTGGGTTCTGTAGCCTTGGCTGGCAACCAATCTACCACAGAAAGCAATGGCAACCTACTGCGGAATAATCTTCTACCCAGTCAGTCATGTCTCTTCTGAGATATGATCGCCGAAGCATGTTTCACGTATGGCACTTAACTGACTGACTGTGTCTTATCAAGTGATGGTGCTGATTTCATCTTTCTCCAAATTTCATATTTGAAAAACAACTTTACAATAATCTAATGCTTTATTGTACTTAGAATTTACAATTCATAATCTCTAACATTAATTCAGAATAATTTTCTTTTTTTAAAAAAAATTTTTTATTTTTTTTGTAAAGTGAAACTAATAGTCGATTAATAATACTGATCTCTATTTTAAACAAATATTAATATTAATGCCCCAATAAATTGTTTTTAGAGTCTGTTCTCATGTTCCTAAAATTAGAAATTACTTATATTTTGATTAGTCATCACAGACTATGTAACAAGGTCTCTGATTGATGGGGTTTGGTGGTTTGAACCTTTTAAAACTCAACTTGAAATCAGCACCATCACGTGATAAGACAAATAATAGTGGCAAAACAAAATAACTACTTTTGTAGTTATATTATAACATATTTATGTTATAAATTCTAAATAAATATTACTTGCTCTACTTTGTATTGAGCACATTTTTAAGAATAGTGTTTTTTGCAAAACGACTGAAGACACCACATGGTAGAAAGGTAAGTCGCATAATAATTCATTTACAAATGAAGTAAGTTTACATTTAACCATGAAACAGACTGTTACCTCTAGGTGTTGACTTCAGTGTCCACTTTTATATTTACATACTTTCTATCCCTAACATTGAGTACTTTAACCCATAAATATAGCATATCAAAGTTTTATATATATATATATATATATGTTACGGAAATTAACAAATTTTAACGAAACTTGGTTATAAGCAACCGACAATTTGTAATGAATTATTTTGAACATTATCAAAACAGTACCAGATCAAATGGTATGCTTCCCCTATGTAATAGGGGTCGCAGGTTCGAATCCTGCTGGGTAGCACACATTTTCGTAATAAAAATTTATCGTAAATAATCAGGCCGGTAGATATAAATATAAAAATACTGTTTAATTAAAAACAGAATATCTACTTAAATACGAGTATCGGTAAAAATAATGTTCAAAATAATTCATTACATATATATATATATATATATATATATATATATAATTATTCATTCTCAGTTTTATAAAAGCCAACATAAAATAAATTAATCAGCTATATAAAGTTAAAAAAATTATTTTTAAACAAATCAGTTTCTAAATTCTTGTAATTTTTGTCCTCTACATTTTTTTTAATCATTTCACCCCAAGCAAGGCAGTACCACCACTGATGTGCAGGGGCCTCATAAGAGAAGAGTAAAGGTTTAAGCAGGAGGAGTGCGAAGAGAAAGAGGAACAAGTTACAGGGGTTGATGGAGAAAGAGCAAGAGAAGGATGGGAATACCAGTGTGGAGACAGTTGTGAGGGTAGAGTGAGAAAAAAAAAAGAAAAAGATACACGGGGGTGATGATGAAAGGATGAGGGAAAGACTAGAGTCAAGTGGACCACAGATAGAAATTGACATTGCATTTAAATTCTTGGAGATTGTAGCCATCAGGGAAGTAAATACACAGAACTGGGTTCCACAGGCGGGAAGTGCAAGAAAGGAAGCTTCTGGAGTAGAAGTGGCAGCTGCATTTGGTTGATTTAAATGTAAAAGGGTGGAATCTTGTAGCCAGTCTGGTTGCTCGAGTAAATTCAGAGGGGACATAAAAATCGGAGGGGACATAATTCATTTTTAAGCATATTAAAAAAATGTTTTAAAAATCAATAAATAAATAACTAAATTAAATACAAATAAAAAAAATATACACTACAAAGAAAATTTAATAAAATTGCCCTCACTGTGCAGTTGATCCCTTGTTTGGCCTCACAAGAGACTGAAGTGATTTTCCCGTAAGTACATGAGTAATTAAAATTGCAATTAATGCAGTTTGGACCCAAATTTTCACAAGGTGTCGGACTTGTCGGGCTTGGACAGTGATCAGCAGCAACATCACGGATAAACTGCTGGCCTTTAATACTTGTATTGGAGGCTTGGTTGAGGGGCGATTGAGGTGTGGTCAGAATATCTCCTTTGCTTGAAGTGGATACTTGAAAAAACAAAATGAATAAAGAATCAATAAGAATTAAATGTAATAAAAAAAGAGGAAGAAAAAGAGAGAGACTAGGCATTGTACAATGTAATAATAATAGTGATAGATTATTTCCAGTAGTGACCAAATAGTTAGGACATTCAATTTCTGATGATGAGACTGCTGTATAATCTCAACATGATCAATTTGATAGGGAGGTGACCTTTTGATATTATCTAAATCTAAACTTATATAATAAATGGAACTGTGGGTGTGTGTGTGTGTGTGTGTGTGTGTGTGCCCATTACCTATAAACTCCAAAACAGCTCAAACGATTTTCTTTAAAATTTACACAGTTGTACTATAAGCATCTGCGAGTGTTCTTAGCTAGGTTTTGTGTTGAGGTACCCCCGATAAATATTGAAAATCGAAAAAAATCAGGTTATTGAAGGAGCGGTCCGATTTTAATCAAATTTGATACAGTTATAGACAAAGACATAAGAAACGATATTCAGAAGTTTCAAAGTTGCAGTTCTTACAATAGTGCAGAAAATCGATTATATATATATATATATATATATATAAAAGGCAAGATGTTTGTGTGTGTGTCTGTTTATCTGCCTGTATGTATTTTTTTCAGCCCTTTTATTTTAGTTTTTGCTTCGGGTTTGGCTCTAAGTAGGTATAATTGTAGTTCTTAGTCTCAGACATGATACCATTTACTCAGAGGACTTATTTAGTCTTCAAAATACAGTGTACGACGAAAGAAACTTATTTGATATCGATACCAGGAAATCAAAATTTGACTTACATCCATTCATTTTTCTTTCAGTCTACGCTTTCACTTTAACTGGAAACAACTATTGCTTTTTAGTCTTTCGTGCCAACATCCAAAGTGTTTGAGCTCCAGGACCACGGATTAGTTTTAAAGCTTTCATTAGACCCGAGCAACACCAGGCTATACTGCTAGTCAGGTATACGTACCTCCACTTATTTTCTAAACTTAAATTTAAATTGAATTTTTAAAAGCAAAAAAAGTTTTCTTGAAGCTTTAATTTTAGACTTAATTGAAAGCTAAGATTACTGACTATAGTAAGCAAAATACTTTGGTGTATTTCTAACCAAAGTTATATTGATTGAAATCTAAAATTTTTCAGATTTAAAAAAAAAAATTTCAATTTTTCAGCCATTTTTCATTGAGTGACACACTTTGTAAACAGAAGCCAATTCTCATTTTTAAAAACATCTTGAAAAAATAAAATATACCTCGCTGACATATTATTTTATTCAAATTAGCAAATTTAAACTTGCCTTGATCTGATTTGAAACAAGTATTACTGAAGTGTACTATAAAAGTGTTTCTTAATTACAGTAGCCTTGTTTCAGGGGTTATCATGTTATCAGAGGTGATAATTGACATGACAAACATATGAATAAAAAAAAAAAATTTTACCAAGATTTTCTAAAAATAATTATTTCAAAGATGATTTCAGTCATTTATGAATAAGTCCTGAAATTTTCGTTGAAATCCGACCATTATTTGATTTCTGCAAGAATGTCCAAATTAATGTTTTTCATTGGCAAAAGGTGACTTATTTGATGTAATAAATAAACCCTTATAAAAATTATGTCACTCATTGTCGAAGGAAAAACAAGATTTCATACCAAAATTTTGTACATGTTATAAAGAATTTTTAATTAAAAAATACTTTGATTTATGATTTATCCGATTATCCTGTAAAGAATAACATGAACATTTTGCTGATAAAACATTTTGCTTTGTTTTTATTGGATTTTTTTCTTCTTACTATATAGGTAAGAAATCCGGCGAGGCGGACAAACATAACCTCACTGCTGATCTTGAAAGGAATCTACACTCAGTGGTGGAATGGGGTAAGTGGCGGCTTGTAAATTTCAATGCATCTAAGACTAAGATGCTGTCTGTCAATCATCACAGGCAACCCCTCCTGCCTTCCATAAGCATGGACCAAGTGAGTCTCCCTGAAAGCAATACACTGCGCCTCTTCGGCCTTACCCTATTTTCCGATATCAACTGGAACCATTACATTGAGTCAATAGCTAAATCCACTGCTAGGAAGGTTGGATCACTGTGTCATGCCAGGATGTTTTATCCGCCTGAATCCATCTTGCACATATACAAATCAACCATCCGTCCGTGCATAGAATACTGCCGTTATATATGGTCAGGTGCTCCGCTGTTTATTTCAGTGTTCTCGACAGGCTCCAAAGGAGAATGTGATAGGTACTGACTTGGCAGCTCAACTCAAGCCACTTTCTCACTGACAGAATGTGTCTTCCCTCCGTCTGTTCTATAAATATTTTAATGGCTTCTGCTTCGATGAACTGGTGTCCCTGCTACATGAGTTTGTTTACTTGTGCAACCAGACTAGCAACTGTCCCCCCCACACCTATTCACAGTTAGATCAACCAAATGCAGCCAATAATTCTAGTCCAGCAGCTTCTTTTCTCGTACTTCCTGCCTGTAGAACTCTCTTCCATATTCTTGCTTTCCTGATGACTACAACCTCCAGGAATATAAATGCAATGTCAATACCCATCTCTTAATCAGTTGACTTTAGTTCTTTCTACACCACCCTTTATATCTTTTCCTTTCTCTCTATCTTTGCAACTGTCATTACACCTGTATTCCCATCCTTTTCTTGCTCCCTTCTCTGACACCCCCTCTAACAGGTTCGTCTTTCTCTTTACTCTCCTCTTATCTAAACTTTTTCTCTTATGTAACCCCCTGTGCATCAATGGCGTTACCGTCTTGCTTGGGGTGAAACGATTAAAAAAAAGCTATGCTGTTTTTTCAGCTAATTCGTGGAGGTACCGATCAGGCGATCCTAGTACATTCAAAATAAATGCAATATAATTTACCCACCATCAGTCAGTTTAGGTGCCATACGCGATACACGCTTGGGCGATTATGTCTCGAAAGAGACATGACTGACTGGGCAGAAGATTATCCCGCAGTAGGTTGCCATTGCTTTCTGCAAGGCTATAGAACCCAATCTGTCCTGCTAACCCATAACTGGAAGGAAGCAGACGGATTAATACCTTTCCCAAGGATATTTGCGCGTAAGTGAATACAACTTCCGAGCCGATATCCACTGGACCACCGTCACAAGTTAAAAAAAATTATTATTTTCTTTTCCAATATGAAATTATCATATGTGTATACAGGAAAAATTTTTCTTTCCAGAAATAAAAAAAAAAAAAGAATTTTTATTGCTTTCTCTGTAAGCCGAAAATATCTTAAAATTAAATATTTCAATGAAATGCATTTTCCTTCACTAAAAAAGAAACTTCAGGTTATACCATGGAAAAAAAAGTTAAGTTTGGTAGTGGCATTTTGCACGTTAGTGTTGTTGTTATTTCATATGCAAGACTTAAAATCGAATAGGGGACTTAGAATGAGATGACAATGTTTATTAGGCGGACATAATTTAGCAGGTACCTCCAAAAAGAGAGCACTAAATTAATAGCCTAACAATTTCAAGGAAATAAATTTAATTTAAAAATTAAAAAAAAAACATGTAAAATGATTCAAATCTTTTAAAAACTAAGTAATTTGTTCTGTCAACTGATGATTACTTTTTATATACAGTATAACCAGTTTTTCTCTGGTCCCAAATTAGAGCCTGTGGTAATGTATATAAAATAGACCAGACCCGCATATAAGAGAACTTTTATCCGGTCCCGACAACTCTCTTCAATGTTTTACACTGTATATATATTTTATTTGCCATTCAAAACTTTCAAACACAATTGATTTAAAACTTAAAGGAATATCTTTAAAAGAAATCATCCAAAAAGACAAAAACACGTTAAGTGTTAAAGCCAAGAATTTTCTGTAAACATGAGGAAAAACAATTTTGTCTCTTAAATTTTAAAAAAAAGACTGAGTGTGTGATATTATTATTGTACTTTCAGAATGTTTTTCTTAACAAAATTAGATAGATTACTTACTATCAATACTACTGCTGGAGATGTCGGCCCCTATAAAGATAAAGAGAAGGAAAAGAACAGAAAGCAGTAGGGGAAAACTCCCCGTCTTAAACACATAATTTCCAAACGTGAACATTGCAATAAGCCATTAAGATAACAGCAACATAACTGAAATAGTAAGACGGAAATCGGCGGTGTAAGATGAATTAAAGTTCCTCGGTATTAAATGTACAAAAGGGACTAAATTTTGTTTTTAATTTTGTTAAGTTTTGTTTCTATGAATTTTATTTGTTAATAAAAAAAGGCAGATATCGATAATTATTTTATTATTCTTTTAATGTCATGTCTCTTTAGGACATAGGTAATCATGACTCTCACGAGATTTCTTTTATTATCGGTGAATTGCCACAGATTCTGGAAAAAGATATAGGCAATTCATTGGAGTTGTTTCCCGTTGATTTTGCCATGGTTTTGATATCATCCATAGAGTAGAAAATGTCCACTCCCAGAATTCCTTGAATGTTTATTTGATTACTATCGTTATTATGAGAAAAAGGCTAATTCGTGAATAAATTTAGTCATTTTTATTACTTGGCTGAAGCTATCGTCTTACAAAACTGCAATAGCAACAGGAAGTGATCTCCCTTCGCCCACATACTTCTACTCGAAATGGACACACCTAAGGTTTTACTTGAAAATCAATGGGATTCAGACTCCATTCAGGACATTTTAACTTCTTTAATATTGCTTTAGAGGAATATGACCGCTGGTTACCAGTGTCCAATAAGCAGTTTATAAAGAACTTCCTAGCGTTCCATTATAATGTGACTTTAAAGGTGTAAGGGTTCCAGAAGAGTCAGTCAGTTAAGTGCCATACGTGATACACGCTTGGGCGATCATGTCTCGAAAGAGACATGACTGACTGGGCAGAGGATTATCCCGCAGTAGGTTGCCATTGCTTTCTGCGGTAGACTGGTTGCCAGCCAAGGCTATAGAACCCAATCTGTTCTGTTATTTAACCCATAACTGAAGGGAAGAGACGGATTAATGCCTTTCCCAAGGCTATTTGCGCGTAAGTGAATGCAAGGAATTCAGCTGGAATTCGAACTCGGCTCCCCGATTTCTCGTTAACTGGGATTAAAAAGGCGTTTTTAATGCCGGTTATCCGGTCCACAAAAATACAACACAAATTTTGAGAAAAGACAACGCAATAAGAAATGTTGTATAAAAATATGAAAATTTTGTATTTGACAATATATATACAATATAAACAATTTGTGAATCTTTTTGTTTGATAGAAGAGTGTGTAGGGATTAAATAAAAATACGAAATAAAATAAAAATACAAAATAAAATAAAATAAAAACTACGAAATAAAATAAAAATACAAAATAAAATAAAAGTACGAAATAAAATAAACATAAAAATCTCCCAGGAGTCCTCTGACAGGAAAGACAATTGACGCATGCGCAAAAAAGGAGAGGCCTCTTGGTGCAAAAAATAAACTCTATCTCTTTCTCTGTTGAACTGTGGATGGTAAGGACATGCCAAACGGTCGTTGGAACCAAAAATAAAATCAGTGTCCAAACTGTCCCTCTAGTGTCTCTGTATCTTTCCTTTTCTCTTTGTCTATTTATTTCAGCGGTGAAAGCTACTCAACAAGTTTTGGATGTTTAGGCACAAGAACCAACCCAGCAGTAATAGCCATAGCATTCCATAATGGTGACCACCCCGACGTGATATCTACACTCAAGTTTTCTGAGACCAAAAAAAAGGGGGGGAAGAGAAATTCATTTCTCCGCTACAACTTTAATAGTGACAACTACGCGAGGTGATATGAACAAGCAAAGTTTCTTTCACTACAAAAAAAAAAAAAAAGTTGTTGACGACTTTCCTACAATGAGTAACCCCGCCTGACTTTGCCTGCTTCCCCCCCCCCCCACTGCCAATCATTGGCTTACCATCCCTCCACCACCACAAACTAAAAAAAAAAAGACGTGAGTAACGGTTTTTACTTTCATCCTTTTATCACATTCACACACACCACAAAAATTAAAAAAATAAAAAATTATTAACACAAACACTTTCCGTCCAGCAGAGATTTGCTTTATCGTCGTGCCTTTTCTTTCCTCCCTCTTGTTGCCTTATCGTAAGTCACTAAAATGAAGGAAAGCGCATCGGCTATATCAGTCAAAATCCCAGTCTTTATGCACACAGCAGCAGATGGTTGGTTTGCAATCTGTGAGGCACAATTTGAATTGCGACACATAACAAGTGAAGAAACCAGGTTTTACCATGTATTGTCTGTCCTACCTCCAGAATTGATATCCAGCTTACCGTCTGCTATTATAGCTTCTAAAAATATTCAGAGCTAAAAGACGCAGTAATGGCTAGACACGAAAGGACAAAACCAGAGATGTTCTCTAAATTAATGGATAACACTCAAATGACAGAGAGACCTTCAGCTTATCTCCATGAGCTGATGTCGACAGCCAGCAGGATTGGTGTCGAAGATGAACTTGTTCGACATAAGTTCATTCAGGCACTAACACTAACGGAAATAACACCCGTAATAACAGCAATAACTAACACTAACGGAAATAACACCCGTAATAACAGAAATAAAAAATGCCTCCCTGATGGAACTGGGCACATTGGCTGACGAAATAACACCATTTTTAAAGCCCAGGATGATACAAGCCGCCACTATGCCGCATGCACTCCAGATCTACTGTCTCCACCGGCGCCACCCCTAGAACGACTTATAGCACCGGACCATTTTATGAGAACCAGAAGCCTTGAGTATGTCGTGGACATTTATATTATGCAGAAAAGTCGAGGACGTGCAAACCATGGTGCAGGTGGCCAAACAATTCTGGCTGTCATATAATGCCCACTTCGAGGCCATCTTCACCTGCCAGAAACCCTACCACCCAAACCTCGGAAAACTGATAACGCCGTTCATACACATGGACCGTAGTAGTAGCGGATACCGTCAACCCCCTCTTAGGAGCAGATTTTCTGCGCCACTATGAATTAATCTTAGACTGCAAAAAGGGTAGGCTCATTGGTGAGGAAACCCACCGATATACACAAGGAGGACGAGTCACTGCACAGATTCAATGTATAACTGTGAATAACCACAGCAACCTACCAGAAGAAGTGCAGTCCCTCCTCCGAGAATTTTCAAAACTAACCAATCCACGTACAGGACGGCCTTCAGTGTCTAACACGAAAGTAACACACGTCATAGACACTGGAGATAGCGCCTCTACTTATGCCAAAGTCCGACAACTGTCAGAAGAAAAATGTAAATAAGCTAAACAGGAGTTTGCGGCACTTTACAAACTGGAATTATACAACCGTCAAAGTCCCCCTGGTCATCGCTATTACATCTAGTTCCCAAGTCAACCCCAGGATAATGGCGAGTATGTGGTGAATTTAGATATTTGAACCAGTTGACAAAACCAGACAGATATCCGATACCAAATATCAACAGCCACGGATCTAAGCTCTTCAAGAAGACTGTATTTTCAAAAATTGATCTCCTACAGGCCTATCACCAGATTCCCATGAGTAAGGCAAACATAGAAAAATCTGCTGTGATAACACCATTTGGTCTCTTTGAATACCTATTCATGCCATTTGGTCTAAGAAACAGCAGCTCTGCATTCCAGAGGTTTATGGACAACATATTTATGGATGTAGACTGTTTTTACATATATCGACGATATACTCGTTTTCTCCGAATCCAAGGAACAACACCACAAAGATTTTAAGAAAGTCCATTCGATTCTCGAAGGAAACAAACTTCTGTTTGAAAATGTCAGTTCTACAAAGACTCTATTGACTTCTTGGGCTATAATGTAAGCATGAAAGGATTAAAGCCAACAACCCAGAAAGTCGAAGACATCAAAACTTTTCCAGAACCCACAGACTCCAAATCTTTGCGTCGATTCCTGGGAATGGTAAATTTTTACAGGAAATTAATCCCTCAAGCCTCAGATGTGTTAGTGCCACTAACTGAAGCCATCAAACACAATCCAGTGGAAAAAGTATTAAAACTAAGCCCGACTGAAAGTGAATCATTTGTGGCAATAAAAGACATTCTTGCCAAAGTACCTGCTTGGATGCACTCTGGTCCGGATGCCACGCAATACCATCTAGTCACGGATAGCTCCAACCATGCAGTGGGTGCAGCGTTACATCAGATAGTAAATGGTGATCCAGTCCCCATTGTGTTTTATTCAAGAAAACTGTCTGAAAACCAGAGGAAATACTCTACCTTCGACAGGGAACTTTTGGCAGCATATCAGGCGGTCTTGCACTTCAAACCACAAATTGAAGGCAGAAATGTCACCTTGTTTTCAGACGACAAACCACTTTCCCTGACTTTCAAAAAGAAAACACTGATGAAATCGGACAAGCAACAATGATATTTATCAATTATCACAGAGTATGTCACAGATGTACATTATATAAGAAGAGATGAAAATATTGCTGATTGTCTATTTCGACCCACATTTTCGGTGACTGTAGACCCCTGTGACTTACCAGCTATCAGGGAATCACAAAGAGAGGATGAGGAAATCGACACATACAGGAGCCGACTTAAAGCCTTTGAGATGCAAGGGTCATCCATCTGATGCGACCTATCAATATCTACTCCCAGACCATACATACCTGAACCACTTCGGAGGAGAATCTTCGATATGTTCCATGACATCTGCCATCCAAGACCGACGCCAACAACAAAGCTAATTAAAGCTAGGTACTTGTGGCAAGAAACGGAGAAAAACATACGATCTTGGGTCAAAAGCTGTCTACGATGCCAACAGTACAAGATTTCTAGACACACTAGAACAGAAACCACACCTTTCTCTCTACCATCTGGAATGTTTGAAAACGTGCATATAGACATCATTGGTCTCTTGTTACCCACCACCACCTATGACGGGGTATACACATCTCCAGCTAGATATGTACTTACGTGCATTGATAGAGCAACGAGATGCGTAGAAGCTACACCTCTACAAGACACCTCCTCTACCACCATAGCATTGGCATTCCTGCATACATGGATCTCTCGCTTTGGAGTCCCATTACATGTCGACACAGATAGGGGAAGTCAATTTGAAAGTGAACTGTTTAGGGACCTGTCTGCTATAATAGGTTTTCACAGGCTCCGTACAACGGCTTACCACCCTCAAACCAATGGAATAATCGAAAGGTTACACCGTACTCTTAAAACAGCAATCATGACAAGAAAGCAGAGCTGGTTGGATGCATTGCCAATTATATTGTTTGGTATTAGGAATATGCCTAATGAGCAAGGTTTCTCCCCGGCCACTGCTGTCACAGGAACCCAGTTATTACTTCCAAGACCAATAATCGACCAGGAATATCCCGACCTGACAAAACATGACATAAAAAATTGCCAAAGAGATGCAAAAGTTGGATATAACCCTCCTTTCAGAAGGACAGCTACATACAACTCAAAAATCCTTTATACCTAAAGAACTAAAATCAGCAACACTTGTATGGCTGCGAACCGACAGGATTAGGAAACCTCTGGAAGCCCCATATTCAGGGCCATAAAACAAGAAGAAAATATTTTATCATAGAGACATTAGCTGGTGATGAGCAAACGGTTTCAATTGAGCCATTGAAACCAGCAATACTCGCCCATGCCCAGAAAAAGAATGAAAACAAAAAACACAGCCTAACAGAAAACACATCATCACCAACACCTGAAACGCAGCAAGACTCACCAAAGGAACCAATGGTCACCCGCTCGGGTAGACGTGTGCGGTTTGCAAGAAACAATGACCTTTTTTACTACACATAAAAATACACACATAAAGAAAATTATATGGACATTGAAAAGAGTAACATGCACACATGCACCTTATAAACGACTAACTTTGCCTTCAATGCATCCTTACTGTAGCTCCGCTACATTGGGTAGGGATGTGTGGTAAGGATTAAATAAAAATACGAAATAAAATTAAAAAAACACTAAATAAAATAAAAATACAAAATAAAATAAAAGTACGAAATAAAATAAACATAAAAATCTCCCAGTAGTCCTCTGACAGGTCAGACAATTGTGCAAAAAAGAGAGGCCTCCTGGTGCCAAAAATAAACTCTATCTTTTTCTCTGTTGGACTTTGGATGGTAAGGACGTGCCAAACTGTTCGGGAAGGAATTTCCCCAAAAAGAGGTCGTTGGAACCAAAAATAAAATCAGTGTCCAAACTGTCTCTCTAGTATTTCTGTATCTTTCCTTTTCTCTTTGTCTATTTATTTCAGTGGTGAAAGCTACTCAACAAGTTTTGGATGTTTAGGCAAAAGAACCAACCCAGCAGTAATAGCCATAACATTCCATGAGTGTCTTTTATATTTGCGTGAATGTTGGTTGAATATAAAAGGGTCTGTTGTATTTGAACGAAAGTTGGTTGAGTATTGTTATGTTTTTAACATGACAAAATAAAATGGTTATGGAAAAATGATACACTCGCCGAGTATTGGAAATAACTAGGGGAATTTATTCTTGTTGAAACATGAGTACAGCGAACAGTTGTAGATGTTGAACCACCGTATGTTTATCGAGATCCTGGTAAATCTCAGCCTGCCATGTTTGCTCGCCTCTGCCGGAAGTCCCTTCTCCTTGTCTCCCAGCATGCACCTATTACCTGGGGACGGACTTCCTTGAATGGTCCAGGGGAGGTAACTTTTGACCCTTTTTATGGTAACCCTAATAAGTATGAAAGTGTTGGTTTTGAGTCTGTAATTACACAGAGTAGTAGTACAATGTTTTCTTTCCTTTTTATGTATCACCGGTTAAGTAGGTGGAAAAAGAAAGGGTTTCAAATTGTGTTGAAAAGGAGTGTGAATGTGAATTCCCAAGGGGAGAGAGAGAGAGAAAGTCAAACAGAGATAGTAATAATTGGTAGTGTATGTGTAAAACGATGAATCAGTCTACTTAACTTAGTAAGTCTGTGTTATTTCTACTTTCTGGTTGTTGAGAGATGTGAAAAGTTTTATGGCCGTTGCAGGTGTTTCCTCTCTTCTTTCGTTCGTAACGGTTTAGTGGGCGAAGGATTAATTTGTCGGCACTAGTCTCTTTGATGTAGCCACCTATCGGAACTGTGCGTATTTGACACTGCGCCTCTCGGGAATGACTGGCGTGGCTGACTGACAGATCGACTGCTTGCTTGAGTGATGGATCGACTGAACTGCTGTCTCTCACTGACCCTCTTGACTGACTGATTGCTGTAACCGGTCAGGAAACCTCCTTAAATATTGTATTCTGGTCACGTGGGAGGGTCCCAGAACGATTTTTTCTTTAACTGTGAAAAAACCCGTTTTGCTGATGTATTTTGAATTTCTTGATTTGTCAACCAATCAGGATCCAGAGTATCACTTTTCACACTGACTTGTGAAAAAAAAACAACTTTTAGCTGTTTGGATCCATTTTTGCAGGTATGCAATTTTACTTTGGGTTTTTCTCAAATGTTGTAGCCGTTTGAATGCAATTTATTTTGTGTGTTTTAGTTGTTTGATGGATTATATAAGATTTGTATCCTATAAAGGTGAGGTAGGACGAGAAAACACCTGTGTATGTTTTAACGACACAAAATAAGGAATTTATTTACCAATTTACACAGCTGCAATTGTCAATAGTTTGTTTCAAAGCAAATAATGACTCATTTAAACATTGTAAATTCAACCTATAATCAAAAGAGAAAATGTTCATATTAAATTATCAAACAGTAAGTAAAGTTCCAAAATTCGTTTTTCACACAAAAGTATTACAGTTGAATTCAATATAAACAAAAGTTTCCAAAATTATTAAAACAAATTGAGTTCCTTTTTCACACCAAAATATTTACAGTTTAATTCATTATAAAAGATGTATTTTTAGGTACTTAGCTTTCTAAGTTGTCATTAGAGGCTGATAATGTATCAGCGTGTAATATGACACCGGCGTTATTCAGATGCGTGGTCTCTGCTTCTCTTTTCTCTTTCTCCCGTATTTCTATGACTCCAACTGTCACTGACCGACCGGGCACGTTAATAAATAGACCAGTCCAGACACGTGATCAGATCAAACACAAACTCCTTTCTGAGCGGGAAGAAACATGACACGGATTATTGAAAGTTTAATTTTATTCATTTATTTATTTTTGTAAATCACTCTGTGGACCTGTGTAAGATGCTTCCAAATACTTCCGAACTCTGTCAGTCCTAAGCAATACAATTTCACAATTGTTTGCTTCCTTTGGTATACAAGTTTTGGCGCTGAATGTATGTGTCCGGAAGAATGATACTTCGTATCAAACTTTCGCGTTTCGTTTATCGTGGGTTATCCGTTCTAGTGAAGAGTACTTGTATGTTGTTGCAGATTAACGGAATTTGGCCTCGTTGTAGATCGCCCACTATAAGTCATAAAAAGATTATAAATCAAGAAAAGCAAATTGAGTTTAGAAACAACATTTTATATATACACATATCAATTAAGGTTTTTACAATTAAAGTAATTCTTTAAGTATGGGACCAACGGACGTTAAAATGTTCATGGAAATAAATACTGAAAAGAGAATTTGTTTCGTATGAATGTGGGAGCGTTGTAAATAAGGAATGTCTTTGATGTATCTGCTTCTTTGGTCGGTAAGTAGTTTTTCAGACAGCGAAGGATAAAATGAGAGGGAAGGGCGGCGAGCATAGTAAGCCGCTTGACATCGGTCAAGGGAGATACTAATTACACTCATCTCTCTCGAGTCTGTCTGTGTGTCCGGCGATTCTTTCTGTATCGGCTTTTTATTTCGTTTTTTGGATCGCAGCAGATCATTTGGGGATTCACACTTGTATTTGATTGCTGGTACTATTTAATTAATTTTTAGTTTTCAACCGAAACATCTGTGTGGAGCCGGGGTGCGCACCGACGAGTTTTGGTTATTTTCTTTTTTGGTCGTGAGGGTGTAAACATCCGGTCCCTCGCTTTGCTCGGAACCACCACACTTTCATCAGGTTTTTTATTGCCAAGTTTGATAGTGAATGCGCATGTGGGTGTGAATGTAAAGATGTGTACGTGAGTACCACAAGCTCGTCATTATCCTGTGTGCACGTTCAATTATTCCGTTTACGAATTTGTTCCCAGTGTGTAAAAGCCTATGATCTTTGACAGTTCTTCAAAAACTTCTGACTCAAACTGGCTACCTAGATAAGTGATGACATAGAAGGGTACTCCTCCAGTTATGGGTTAAATAACAGGACAAATTGGGTTCTATAGCAACCAGTCTACAGCAGAAATTAATGGCCACCTACTGCGGGATAACCTTCTGCCCAGTCAGTCATGTCTCCTTCGGGACATGATCGCCCAAACCGTATGGCACTTAACTAACTGACTGTATAGTGAATGTGCGACCTGCATATTTTCGGCTTCTGTTCTAGATTATATGGATTTAAAGTAGATTGGAATTTGTAATTCCGACCACGGAAGTCTTTTTCTTATTTTGGTTGAACCTACTGAACGGGGTTGGGGTTTTGCTGATTAAAATCCAGCAGTAGATCGTCGGCCATTTTCCCCAAGTTTTTCTCTTTCTAAATCCGCTTGTGTTGCTAGGACGGGTCTTAAGCTAATCGGAATTGCTTAGATGAATTTGTGTCGTATAATGTCGCTACTCACTCCAATTTTTGTAGCTAACGCCATTAGCTCATTTAAATAAACAGATGATCTACCTGTGAGGGTGAGAGAAGACATCAATTTATCAAGCAACTCTGGCTTTGATTTTTCAACTACAACTGCTTCTTTATGTTTTTCAGTCTCCTGACTGTAAAACGGTGGGTAGTTGTTTGCATATTGTCCCTGGCAGTTATGCAGCCAACACATAATAAAATTGCTAAACGGTAGTCCTTATCTTCATGATATTAAACTGTGCTTCCATAATTGTGAACCAAGCAAGTACATTTGATTCCATAAACATGGCGGTTAGATGGTTACTGTTTGTATCGATTCGTCAGCCCCTGTGGTTGCTTGATTCATATCAGTTTCGTCGTTAAACATCATGACTTATGTGAAAGCCGTAATTTTTAGTTTCCTCACACGTCGTAGGTCATCAGGGAAGAAAGGTGCGGTAGGGTAATAATGACGAGGAAACACGTGTGTATATTTTAACAGCACGGGATAATTCATTTACAAATTTACACATTTGTAATTGTCAATAGCTTGTTTCAAAACAAGTTAATAACTCATTAAAAGTTTGTAGATTCGATGAATAATCAAAACAAAAATGTTCATATTTTAGCAGACAGTAAGTAAATTTTCAAAATTCGTTTTTCACACCAAAATATTACAGTTGAATTCAATATAAAAGATGTATTTTTAGGTACTTAGGTTTAACCGTTGAATAGAGTCAATGAAATTCTGAGTTGTCATTAGAGGCTGATAATGTATCAGCGTGTAATATGACTTCGAGGTTATTCAGATACGTGGTCTCTGCTTCTCTTTTCTCTTTCTTCCCTTTTTCTCTGACTCCAGCTGTCACTAACCGACCGGGCACGTTAATAAGTAGGCCGGCTCAGTCACGTAGTCAGCTCAAAACGTACATTCATTTTTGGGCGAAAAGCCATATGACACGGGTCAATGAAAATTCAGTTTCTTGTTTTCTGTAGATCGCTCTCTTTTTATTGGTTAATAAATATTTTACACTTGCTCGCGAAATTTTCCTTGATCTTTTTCTGAGCACAGAAGCAATCTTTTTTTATTGGTCAAAATAGATTTTCACAGCAAAATTCTGCAAGGAAGCATCATTATTTTCCTTTTGATCGGCTTTATTACTTTTAGTATCTTTTCATATACACGGAAGTGCCTCTTATTTTTCGTCAGTGTGCTAATGGTATCGTTATAATTCCCAAATCCTTCCCTTAAGGAAGGACAGCTGTTACCTAACCTGTGAATGAATGATTTCCCACTTTAGAATATGACGTAGTTTATCAAATATGTGGCTTACGAGTTTGAATCCAGAGAAATCTTCTTCAAAAAAGTACATGTCATACGAAGTTTTTAACTCAGACAAATCACTTCGGCAAGATATTAGTTGTCATGTCACAAATTTGGGGTCGTATTTTTAGGAAAACTGGTTATTATTTGTTTGAAAATCTCATAAATTATAAAAGACACATCCAAAAAGGATTTTGTTAACAGACCTACTGCTACTTCGTAATTATTGTCTTCCAAGATAAAATACGAGATTAGTTGAAGAGCATAGCCGGGAAGATAGATTTTTTAATAGGGTAGATTTGTTTTCTTCGGGATGATGGAATTTGTACAGTTGTTAAATTGTACTATAAAATACTTAAACAATGAAATACATGAGTAAATTTTAAAAATAAACATTATTTTTATTTTTAGTAATTCCCCTTGACCCGGAAGTTGGTTTAGAACACTGGTTCTTAACTTGGATTCAATTCTCGAAGATTCGGCGGAGATCAAGACAGACACTGTTTATGCGTGTCCGTTCCGTTTATCCAGTCGTATGATTTGTGACGTCACGTCCCACCTGGTCACCATTGGCTACAGCTGGTCACGCCACATCGATTGGCTTTGATATCTGTGTTACAGAAAACTTGGTGCGCCCAGTAATCAACTTGTGACTGTTGCGATTGTACGTCATTTGTAATTTTCTGCCTAATCTTTCAATTCCTTTATGCAAACTATGTCAAGCAAAAAAAAAAAAATTGAAAGAAAGGTGGCCGGCGGACAAATAGGTACAATCCTGATTCATGTGTATAACGGAACATAAGAGTCAGCCTCCTCAGTGCATTTCTTGCACTGCCAAGTTGAGAAATTTTAGTCTAGCACCAGCAAAACTAAGGGAATGTTTTCAAAAGCTGCATCGAGATGGGAAACACAAGAACACAATGCTCGCTGAACTCAAGGTGAAGTGAGCCAGATTCGATGAAAAGGCTATATAGAGATCAAAACAAGTTCTAGATTTAAAAATTCAAATGCTAAGCACTGACTCGTTGATTTCGTTAAAAATAAACGAATTTTCTCGAATTTACAAACTTTGCTTAACACACACAAAATTCGTGAAATTTTACACCTCGATGCGAAATGTTTGTCGTCCAATAGAGAGGCCAGAATCACATCAGGAAGTGAATTCCTAAACGAAATAAAAGACGGGCAAAGTTTGACCGTCATCACAGTTAAGATGACGAGCAATTAACACGTACCCTTGACTAAACGTCAAGCGATATTATTATTGTCCATATCTTTCTCTCTCACCTCCTTCCTTTTCAACTTGAGCGATAACTTTATAGACACTCCAAATCAAAGATAACGCTCACACATACATACACACATACGTTCCTGCCTACGTACACATAAAATCACTCTTGCAATGGCTACTACGAACATTTCAACGAACTCTTGATACCCTTAACTCATTCATTACGTATTCCTCTTAAAACACTAACTCCTACCAATTTATGTTGTTCTTTTCCATTAATAAATTTCTATTTGAACATACAAAATGTATACTTTTCTTCTTCTTCCACAAATCCACACATTCCAATCTCCAATCTTCTGATGATAACAAATAATCTGTAAGCTGTAGGGAGTTCGGTTATGTATGACACAAGGCCAATTCAATAAATATTAACCATCTCCCTACTTCTTCACTGGTGACCCTTGATCAAAAAAAAAAAAACACGCAATGGAAGAATCACTTCTTCACTGGTGACCCCCAACGTCCAAGAAACAAGCACCCTACTTCTACAGCTTCTCTACCTGTTCTTGGCTTTGTACCCATCGACAATTTGATCTTCACAGCATCGTATGAAGTTGTATAACTGATCGCAAAGCAAGCCAAACTACACACCCCTTAGTGAAACATTTGTAAAACCAGCTGCGTACTGGGAAAAGCTGCTGACCCTAAAATCCACTTTCAAATGACACCATCAGCAGCAGAATAAACAACATGGGCAATGATATCTTGGTTCAAGTAGTTGTGGTACTGAGTTCAAGCCCAGTAAAATTCAGCTTCTAACTCGACGGGACCACCTATGTATCTAGTCTAGGCCAACTTGTTTTATTTATACGCTATGTGAAAGACGATGTGATAAATGAAGATCCTTTTTATTTTGTAAGTCTCTTACAACCACAACAAAGGCAGCAGATCTGAAGAAACTTGTACATGGCGTTTCAGAAACAACAATCTTTCGTAGAATATGGTTTCTGCGGTTTGTTGTGTATAAACAAATAAACATTTATTTATCAAACAGTATAGCATCAAATTAGAATGTGCATTGTGGTGCAGCGGATATCGAATCGAAAGGACAAATCAGGGAACCAAGTATGAATTCTAGTTAAATTCCTTGCATTCACTTATGCACAAATACCCTTGGGAAAGGTATTAATCCATCTCTTCCCTCCAGTTATGGGTTAAATAATAGAACAGACTGGATTCTATAGCCTTGGCTGACAGCTAGTCTACCACAGAAAACAATGGCAACCTACTGTGGTATAATCTTCTGCCCTGTCAGTCATGCCTTGAAAGAGACATGATCACCTAAGGTTAGTGCAGTCTCTGTCACTAAAATGATCTCTACAAAACAATGTAAGCAACTTTATATATTTAATGGTCATAAGCAAACAAATCCTTAATTTTGTTCAGATTATAGCCCTTAAATTCACAAAAGAATTATGTTTAAATTCATGCATGAGAAGCTTCAGTATTCATATATTTTTCTGAAGAATAAAAAGTTAACAGAACTTATTCAAAATTTAAAGGCATTTTTTTTTTCAAAGTGTGTAGGTGTCATTTAAAGAAACACCATTTTAATCCATAAATGAAAAAAATAGAAACACAGTTTAAAATTGATTTCAAAGCCAATTTATTACTGAACTGGCATTTTTTTTTCTTTTATTTTTTTTATTTATTTATAATTAAAATCATACAATCATTCAGCAAACAAACTCTTAATAGGCAGAGGGAGAAAGAAAAAAAGTGTGTCCATTTAATAATGGGTTAATAAATATGAATTGTTTATAAATTAGACATTTTAATAGACCACCTCAACTTAACAGTCAAGAGGTACTGAAAAAAGGGGGCAGGGGGGTTCTGAAGGAGGGAAAATGGATTTGAGAAGGAGGACAAAAAGTCTCAGATAGAAAAATATTTGAAAAAATTAGAAATTGGAGGAGGTGGCAAAAAAAAAAAAAAAAAAAAAGATTAATATAGGGTTTTTTTGTTATTTTTTTTTTTAAACAGATGAACACAGAGTTGCAGAGTGAGGTGGGCCATTAAAGAAAGAGAGGTGGGACATCAAGTGTTCAAGTTAGACAGTGGGGAATAAGATTTATTATGAGGTGAAAAGAATGTACCCCAAATGCAAGTGACCCCACCCTGACCTTCACTGCCTAACACACACGCACACACACCAGTGATTCAGAGAAACATCATATATATATATATATATATATATATATATATATAATATGCATGCTGGCAAGAAGAGAAAATCTTTCTGACAGTCTTATAAAAATGAAAAAAAAATGTTTTTAGGTAAGAGAATGAACTGAAAATTGAATTGGAAACTTAAGAATTTCAATTTAAAATAAGAAGTGAAATAAAATATTCATTTTCTAATTATTTCTGAACTGACAGAGGTATATGAAATATAAGGATTAAAAAAATATTGCCTTTAGGATGTCTGCAAGATTTAACTGAAATTGTACTTTTGAGTATAGATCAAAACTGCTCTACAAAGCCACTTCTCTCTTTCTGATTAGGTTCTATTTCAGACATGACTAATTCATGTAAGGGGGTTTTTGTGTCCGTTGGCTAGAGATAGCTTTCATTTAACTTTAGCACCATTTGTAACAATTTCTAATTCTAAATTTTTATACTATATTTATATGTATGTGTATATATGTATATTTATATGTATGTGTACTGAATAATAAACATATTTGAAAATCACATCTTCACTCTGCACATTGTCTTGTATTTCCAGTAGGCAAACCAATGTAAATTTTAATCGAATTATTAAAAGTTGTATTTTCTTCTATATTTGATCATTAAATTAGATCAACAATAAATTTTACATTTCCTGAATTAGGGCTTTTGCTACAATACTGACTGGTTGGGGGGGGGGGGGGGGTCTTTTTTCTTTGAGATGATACAGCTGATTGTAAATCTGGGGGTTGTTAAACTTGTAAATTTTTAAATGAGGAATGGCTTTATTAAGTTTTATTGTTGGTGGTTAATAATGAATATTAGTATTAGAAATATTTTAAATTTCTGTGCTATATTTTGATAGAAATAATTAGTGTGTGTGTGTGTGTGTGTGTGTGTGTGTGTGTATACACACACACACCAGTAAAAGAGGTACTAGTTAGACTAGCAGTCATTTTAAAAAAGTGTTCGATGCTCAATCAAAAAAAACTGAATATGCATAGCCATTAATATATTAAAGTACAAAACCTGCTACCCAGATTTCAACCATATCAGTCTCATCTACAAGATCAATCCAGTTGAAACCTGGGTAGCAAGTAAGTGGTGAACATCCCATACTTTATATATATGTAGGTGTGTGTGTATATATATATATATATATATATATATATATATATATATAAAAGCATGTGATTGAAGTTATTAGAGTCTGGAAAGTACCATGTCTTATTGAATTTTCTTTTTTTAAAATCAATCATTTGTACATAAGTATTTTGCCTATTTAAAATGAAAGAATTTAAATTAATGGAAGGAAAAAAAAAAAAACAAAGTTGAATATAGTTAAACAGGTTATAAATGCAATCCATAATCAACAATGCAATTTTCTCTAAATCTAACAGACACCCTGAAGAAAATAAACCTTACATTTGATGGTTTTGCCTTAAGCTTTCCCAGAACAATGCTAACAGGGATCTGGTAACCTGGATAGCAACTCTCCAAGACACTTGAGAGAGGTTCTTACGTCTACAATTTTTGCATTTTAAGATTCCCTCCAGCACTCAACTCCAAAATCCCAATGTTAGCTTCTGAACAAGAATAAATACTTTAGAAAGACATTAGATGCCCCAATCGTTTACTAGAGTGGTAGAATTGGTTGATTTGGTGAGAGTAGAAGTATCAAAAGTGTCAGAGTTTAGTAAAACATTGTCTGAAAATTGGGGGTAGAAGAAAATTCTTTACATCTTCATTGAAGATGAGAGAGAAATGATAAAGTCATTTCATATTATATCAGTATTAATATAACAAAAACTATATAGAAATTCTAACAGTATAACTAAAGTTTATAAAGATATTTACAAATCTTTACTTAGTCTTAGCATAAGACTACAAACAGAATTTGAACGTGTGCAGAAATGTCTCCATAGATTTAAGTTCAACAATTCCTCAGTTATGTTATCCAAATTTTGAACCAATTTTTTTACAATTTATATAATACTTAAGGCCAATAATAATAAATTCTATAAAATTATGACTATCCAATTCTTAAAATTATTCAAAGACATTCCATTTGAGGACATGAATTGTACCGGTTTTTATATTCAGGCGTATGTGTAGAAACTTTTGATGCTGCCATGTATGTTAGCACCTTCCTCTCATACCTATGTACAAGTAGTCTTTCACAAGTAATCAAAAAAAAAAAAAAATAAATTCAAAAAAAGTCTAAAAGTGGTGTGCAAGGTAGAGCAATCCTAGCCCACCCCACCTCATACCCTTGGGACTTTTCAGTGATTTGAATCTTAAAAAAAAAAAGGTGATTGTGTTGTCAAATTTACATCAAAGAAATAAGCCCAAAATTAAATATATGGTCATAATTCCAAGAATTATTCGAAACTTAATGACATTCTTTTCATTACTGATCTTATCCCATTGTCAGTTCTTCAGGTTTGCAGTCTGCATGGAAAGAGCTGGTTACGTTAAAAGAAAATGGTACAATAGAATTGATCAGCCAAAACATGGAGGAGGAAAGAACAAGTTTAAGATTTCAATTCTTGAACTGATAATGACTCGTGTCAAAACTACAGAATGTAACTGATCATAGCTTTATTCGAAAAAAAAAAAATTTAATGGAAATAATTTAAGGAGCTTTTCGGAGTGTGTCACTTGGTGCAGTAATTTATTTTTTATGAATAACAAAACAAAACAAAAAACAGCTTTTCGGCTTGGGGAATGGTGAGTTTAAATTTACATGGAAATTCAAAATGAATTTTGCAGATATTTTAATGGATCTGAAGAGAGTGTCCGATAATATTTGATAATCAATAGAAAAAGGGAAAGTTATGAAAGTGATGTGAAGTAGAAAAATCTTTTTCTAACAAAATGACGTTTGTCAACTTTAAAATTACTTTCTGGTGATTCTTTCAAACATTTTTTTAAATCTAATTTTGGATTGCTAAAAAGACTATCTGAATAGTGATCATGAATTGAATCATATTAAAAGGTATGAAATGGAATAGAAATATTACATGTATCTTGATGTTGTTGTTAGAGGGGGAAATATATATAAAAAATAAACCTAGTGAGCCAACAAACCTACCAAGGTTTCGCCTAAGTGGATCGTCAGATGATCCGTTCAGGTGAAACCTTGGTAGGTTTGTTGGCTCACTGAGGTTTACTTTACTTATTCTGCTCTGCTTAAGTATTGAGCGCTTCTTTTGTTAGTTGATTACTCGTCTCGGGTTTTTCTTTCTTTGGGCTACGTACTGGCCCGGTCCGAATCCCTTTGGCTGATGTTCATGTGCTTCGCTCTTTCTTTTTTACAACCATTTTTTCCTTCCACATAGATATGCGGAGGGTTTTTCAAAACGAGTATAGTTATAAGTTTGTGTTATATATATATATATATATATATATATATTTTTCAAGGAATTTATGAATTGCAATTCACCCTATCTAAATTAAAATCAATATATGCAAATTACATCTAAGTAATTTTCTTTTTCAATTTATACTTAATAGAAAACAGAGACGGAATTTATTAAAAAAAGGGGGGTGGGTGGGGGTCCATTCACAGAACAGGAATGTTCTGTTGGTTGGGTGGGTTCAAATGAACTACCCCACTTTTACAAAGTAATATTAATATTTTTTTTTATCTTTTCTTTAATATTTTTTTAATACCTTATACTCCTTAAAAAAACAGAGTCATTGCAGAAGAATTATTGAAAAAGGCAAAGAGTGTACAAATTACTCATTTCCTTTCTTTAAACTCATCATTGGAATTATATTTATAAAGTTTACACGTCCTCACCACCAACTTGAAAATTGGATAACTTTTTTTTTTTTGAAAAATGAAAAAAAAAAAAAAAAAAAAATTCCATCCACCCCATTTTTTCTCTTCCAGTTTAGTCAGCGGGACAGCATAGAGCGTCAGGTCAGGAGGAGATCTGCTCTAGCATTGACAGAATTGCTACTTTCAGACCATAGGCCAGTTCTTCGGCAGTATAACGCTTATCAAGAGTAGGAACATGAATGAAAGCACAGCGTCTTCGGTTTATATAAAGGGATGTGAAGTAAGCAAAATCACAGAGGTACCTGTTGGAGAGGAAGAAAGAAAAAAGAATTTTAAAATTTATCTTTAATAAAAACTCAGGTTGCACATTAAAGAAAAAAATCTGATATCAGAAAGTATTGTTGCAATGTTTAGGAGATAGTGATGATATTTATATCCTGGTCAAGAGGGTGGCTGCTAGAAGACACTATGCCTGGCAACAGAACACTGCACAATGCCACACAAGCAGAAGAACCTAGTGACAGTTGTCTGACAATTTCTGCAACCACATCACTCCTTACATCTGGCCACCTCACCCCACAGACTGCAACCACCCCCTTGATTATTAAGCCTGAGGTGAGAGACCAAGAAAACTCATTGTAACACAAAAGATGAACCAAAGGCAAGGATTATGGCAACATTCACCAACTTCAACAAGGAGAGTGTCCAGAAGAGATGCAGGAGAATCAGAAGTCATTTGGAGGCCATAGTTGAAGCCAATGGCTATTTTATTGAATAAATTTAGTATTTTAAGATATTTTGTGTAATTCTGATAAATATATCTTAGTTATTTTAATTCTTTGCGTAATTTAAACAATTTATTCATTGCACCCTGTATATAAAGACTATTAAGTGAAAATCTGAATGAGCCCGATAAATACCCCCGATAAATATCGATAATCGAAAAAAAATTGGGTTATAGAAGGAGTGGTCCGATTTTAATCAAATTTGATACACTCATAGACAAAGACATATGAAACGATATTCAGAATTTTCAAGGTTGCAGTTCTTACAATAGTGCAGAAAATCGATTATATATATATATATATATATATATAGATAGAGAGAGAGAGAGAGAGAGAGAGAGTCATCCGCAGACAGAAAAGGCAAGATGTTTGTGTGTGTGTCTGTTTATCTGCCTGTAAACCTATTTTTTGCAGCCCTTTTATTTTAGTTTTTGCTTCGGGTTTAGCTCTAAGTAGGCATAATTGTACTTCTTAGTCTCAGCCATGATACCCTTTACTCGGAGGACTTATTTAGCCTTCAAAATTCAGTTAACTTATTTGATATTGATACCAGGAAATCAAAATTTGACTTACATCCATTCATTTTTCTTTCAGTCTATGGTTTCGCTTTAATTGGAAACAACTATTGCTTTTTAGTCTTTCGTGCCAACGTCCAAAGAGTCTGAGCTCCAGGGCCATGGATTAGTTTTAAAGCTTTCATTACACCCGAGCAACGCTGGGCTATACTGCTAGTAACATTAAAAAAATGTAACTATTTCTTTTTGTCCGATTTCAATATATCCATTCATTGCCATTGTTATGCATTGATGTATCACTTCTCTACATCACAAGAGTTCACTGTACATAAAGTGGAGAAATACACATGTATCTTTCGATGACAGCAAAAAATAGTTCTGTTACTTTACACTTGGCAAAAACATCATTTATTGATGCCTTGAATTACTTTTTAGTTCTGATAAATGTAGCTATATTTTGTAATTGAAATGTACTTGTAAAATATCAAGTTTCCTCTGTAATTTTTTTAAATCCATGCATATAAAAATGGATATGTTTGTTTTTGTATGTCATCATTCTAATGAACCCTGCTCCCCCGAAGACCCTTGGTTCAATTTCAACCAAAATCAGGTCACTTGTCAACCATGACATGAACCTTTGATGTACGCAAAAATTTTTCAAATCTATTTACAGGATACGGCAGAAATCATCGAAACACTTAGTATTTACAAACTCTTCTCCTCCGAGACGCCTTATACAAATTCAACCAAAATCAGCTAACTCGTAGATCAAGGTCCGAACCTTTGATGTACACAAAAAAATTTCAAATCAATGTACAGAGGTTATCAAAATTCAACAACAAACAATTTTGGGTGGTCTTTTGCACCCTTTTATGCATTTCTCCAAGACTCAAGATAAACCCAAATCGAGTCACTGGCAGATCAAGATGCCTTGATATGCAAACAAAAATATCAATTGACAGAGGGTGCGGCAAAAATTAATGGAAAATGTTGCTTTTTGTGATTTCCAAAGCACTTAGTTGTATTCCAACAAAATCAGGTCTTTTTTGTAATTTTTACCTTATCATATGCCATAACAATTTTACGTCTTCCACAAGGTGCCAACCCCTCCGATGTTGTAGGGACAATGCATCCATTTTTGTGTCACAACATCATTGCTTCACATAACAGGATCCCGTAACACCTACTCCGATTCTTCCAATTGTACATACATCATTCCTGTTTATTGGCAAAATTGACCAAGCATGAATCCCATTTTTCAAATACAACAAAAACCAACTAGTTATTATTATCATTATATATATATATATATATATATATTCTTTATATACCGTGTCCCTTCTCAATGTAGGTGGACATGGATTTACACTTGCCCCTGTCTATTCTTGCTAATGAATTTTTTCTTCTTGTTATATCTCCCAAACCACACTGCATCATCTTTTACCTGCAGCCCATCAATTATGTCTCACGCTGGTTTCTCTTGTCTCTCTTTCCACCCTGTGATTATTAGATTCTCCAAACCTTCTTTCTTCATTACTTGTTCTAAAAATCTCAGCTGCCTATTCCTGATATTTCTTACTCATCACGGCAACCTCATACTGGAGCCTTTTGAATAAGAACTTGACTTTAACATTTCAACAGAACCACTAAAACACCCCGAGCAACGCCAGGCTATACAGCTAGTAGTTAATAAATAAATTGCACAAACTGAACAAAAACAATACAATTTTTGGTGGTGGTTGTTTTACTAACCTACCTGCCAGCATCATCTGATGTAACAGCTGTTATTTTATTTGTGTTATTGACCGAATCACAGACTTCCTGCATGTCAATTTCTGAACTTATAACACGCTCTGCACCATCAACACAGCAGTTACCCTCAGGACAGTTGCCAGTGATGTCATCAAGAACATAACCATTGTTGTGAGCAAGTTGTTCAAGGGTCAAATCATTTGCAACACCAGACACACCCACATGAACGACTAACTGCAAAAGAAAGAAAAAGACAGTCAATAATGAATTTGTAGAATATAAACATAGTATTAAATATTAAATATGGGACATGACACCAAATTGGACCCTTCTTTTGGGTCTTCAATACACACAACTTAGATATTAAGATATAGCCTCAAAAGAAGCACCTTCAAAAGAAAGAAAAAAAAAATTAATATTATGAAAACTACAGCAAGAATTTAAAGCACATTTGTTGTCTATCAGAGAACAACTTGCATTTCTTTTCAAGATGCTGCTTTTATGCATCATGGAGGGTCACAACTCTCCACAGCTTCTTGCTATGTTACTTTAGCTTTTGATTCTTTACTGTCTTCCTCGGCTTCCGTCCTGCTATCCACTCATAATTTTGTAAAATTTCTGTTGCTATTTCAACATTTCTCTCTCACTTTTAGTATATTAAACTCTCCATGCTTTCTTACCTCATTAAATACCAAAGAAATTTCAGCTCCAAGTTTCTTTATCATTCCTAATTTCCTAGACTTCTTCATTGCTCACATTTCCTGTCTATGGAATTCTCAGTAAAAATCACATCTGTTGCTTCAAATTCTATCATCTGAGTAGATCGTCCATCATTTAAGTCTATACAAGAGATTAGATCTTAGTTACTTGAAAACTTCTTTCAAAACTTCCTATTGTTCTGAGGGTTCATTTTTATATAAAAAATATTAATAAAGTCAACAAAAAGATTAAAATTTATAGTAAGGGATTCTTCTGAGTCCTTGTTAATACAAAGAAAGTTATCATTCAGAAATAGAGAAATTAGAAATAGAACGTTTGGAAGATTCTAGATCATTCCAGTATATTTGAGAAAAATCTAGATGATTTGAGAAACATCGAGAAATATTCTAATTAAGTGCTAGCCCCTATAAAAATCGGTTTTTGAAAAGAGTTGTCATTTGTGAAAAAGGAATTTCTGGTATTGTCAACTCTGGCCTTTGATTCGTGGATTATGATATCCAGCCGAAAGGATCTCTATGAAAAGTTACCGACCAACAAAAACCCAAAAAGTGGACCTCCTGAAACTAAACTGGTAAATAGAGTTTTTGAATATTCTTGTTGACCAAACTAAAAATTATCCTATATATACATATTTTTTTTTAAAAATCATTTCACCCAGGGCAAGGTGTAAATGCCACTGATGTGTGGGGGGGCTACATAACTGAAAGAAAATTAATTAGAGGAGGGAGAAGAGGATTACAAACCAATTAGAAAGAAGCAATGCAGGTGTAATGACAGTTGCAAGGGGGGAGAGAAAGGAAAGGATATACGGGGTGGGGGAAGGGCTAAAGTCAAGTGGTTAGTAGATGAATATTGACATTGCATTTAAATTTCTGGAGGTTGTAGCCGTCAGGAAAGCAAGAATATGGGAACGAGTTCCACAGGCATGAAGTGCGAGAGAAGAAGCTTCAGGAGTAGAATTGTCGTCTGCAATTGGCTAACCTAACTGTGAATGGGTGGGACCCAGTTGCCATTCTGGTTGCACGAGTAAGCACCTGTTGAGGAGGCACCAGTGACTTAAGTTCGTCTGAGTAGAAGCCATGAAAGTACTTATAGAACAGACAAAGGGAGGCCACATTTCATCGGTGGGGAAGTGGCTTGTGGATTTTCAGTAATAGCACATACATCACTTCACTAGCCTTGATGTGTTAAAAATACTTGACTCACTTTCTTCTTCTCCCTCGTAACACTTTGCCAGTAGATCTAATACAGCCTAAACATCTACGCTTTCTGTTTTGAATGCCACAGTTGTATCTTTGTATATATGTTACTTTGTGTGTTTTTTAGAAAATTAAATATTTGTGATTTAGCTCAGTCTTTTTGTAAATCATATTCTTTTGTCACAACTTCTAAAAAATAACACTTTCTTCTTGCTTCTTTATTACTTTGTTTAAAGGTTTAAGGGTTCCCTCAGTTTCCTTTCTAAACGCCATCAATAAAACGTTAACAGCATGTGTTATGCCCTTAAGATTATTTGCAAAAGTGACCAGACATTTTTCTTTGGTTAGAGAAAAAATATTTAACAACTTTTAATCACAAAATGATCACCTGCAGAATATCATAATATTGATTCCTGATTGTATAAATGCTGTAACCAATAATACAAGGAGATGCAGGCACTGATCAGCTCAATTTTGGGACATATATTGATCAGTTAGATGAGCGTCATAGTGCAGTGGATATTGGCTTGGAACGAGAAGTCAGGAAGCTGAGTTGGAATTCCAGTTGAATTCCCCGCATTCACTTACACGCAAATACCCTTGGGAAAAATATTAACTCATCTCTTCCCTCCAGTTATGGGTTAAATAACAGGACAGATTGTGTTCTCTAGCCTTGGTTGGCAACCAGTCTATCACAGAAAGTAATGGCAACCCACTGCGGGGATAATCTGCTGCCCAGTCAATCATGTCTCTTTCGAGACATGATCGCCCAAGCGTGTATCACGTATGGCACTTAACTGACTGACTGATAAATCAGTTGGCCTGATTAATGGGACCTTTCATTTTCTATTGTATTACTAATTAATGAAGATTATCTCGCAGTAGGTTGCCATTGCTTTCTGCGGTAGACTGGTTGCCTGCCAAGGCTATAGAACCCAATCTGTCCTGTTATTTAACCCATAACTGGAAGGAATGGGCAGATTAATACCTTTCCCAGGGGTATTTGCACGTAAGTGAAAGCAATGAATTCAGCTGGAATTCGAACTCGGCTCCCCAATTTCTCGTTCTGAGCCGATATCCAATGCACCACAAATACTGTCCTATTTTTTTCATTTTTCTCTGTCTCTCAAGAAGCTTCAATTAAAGTGAAACATGTTAGTTTGAGATACAATTATCATCTAGTCATATTCTTATATATATATATATATATATAATTACTACTAATCAGAATTAAATTCAACCAGTATACATAACATTTTTAAATACATTTCTTTAAGTAATTTTATAAAAACCTTGTAATATACCTAAACATGAATATCTGGAGAAATTATTAGTTATTATTAAATTATAAATAATGTAAAAAAAAATATATTCACTTTTAATTTAATGTTAAAAGCATGCATATTTTGCTCTGACAAATAATTTTATTCTGGGCTTGTAAATCTAATCTATGTGAAATTATTTTACAAATATTCTTTTCGGAATTACACTTGTGATATATGAATATCACAAAATATTTAACAATGAGAAAAATGAATTTGAAATTACATCTTCCCAGATGGGAATATTAGGATATAGAAGGATTAATTTGCGACACATCACAAATATCATATATACTCATATATAAAAAAACGTTATGTATAATGCAACGCCACTTTTTTTTTTTTTTTTGCATGAATATTAATTGCTCCAGTAAAAAAAAATTTGATAAATTTTTACTATTGCAAACATCTCGCATATTGTCCTAACACACATAATGCTTACTTCATTGTCATTAGCCAGTTGACTACTAAAAGAGCATAAAATGATAGACGAGGATGAGGCAGGTGTAACAATAATACCAAAAATTTACCTGTGTATAATACAGCCCCATATTGTTTAAAAAAGATAAAAAAGTGATCATCCAAACACATACTGTATTCTAGGACAGGTGTCGGCTACATCAGGCCCTTGCATGAATCTTGTCCGGCCTGCTACCTTACTCTGGACACAATATAAATATAGGTAAACCAAATCAAAGTCACAGTTGATAGTCTGAATATATTTCTTTTTACCTAGAGAATATATTTTACTTTTATTTTTTATTTATAGGGATCACCAAAAATAGCGTACAGCCTCACTTTCACTTTTTCTGTGAAATTGCTTTCATGAACGGGCACTTGTAAATGAATATAAAATAGTGTTTTCAACTGATTTTAATGGAATTTTTTTTTCAGTACTGATTTATGAAACATTTATTTTTTAAGATGTAATAGTTTTTTTTTTTTTTTTTACAAAATTCCCGTCAGATATTAAATTATATTGAATCCTTGCTTTCTTCAAACACATAGAAAATTTATTCACATATTTAACAACATGGTCCTTCTCCATGCACTGGAGCCATAGCTGTTTGGCCCTTCTCCATGACTCTACATAGCTTTTTGGCCCTCACTCTTCAAAAGGTTGCCAACCCCTGCTCTAGGATGTACAGTAGCATTGATATTTAATGAACTATTGTCTCTTATTTCAAAATTCAGTTCTTTATATACCTCTCAAAAATCAGTATGCAGATACATATATCTATGATGGTATTAAATGAAATTCAAGTTAATGTAAAATGTGAGCTAGGAATATGGAAGCAAAAGAGGGGAGACGATAATCTTTTTCTATTTCCTATCAAAAGGACTGACGACACACAGGAAAAACAGATTTGAAAAAATAATTATCCAATATCCACTGCACCACAACGCACATGCGTCACTAAACGCTTACAACACCTGGTATTCCCAAGTGGTCACCCATCTAAGTACTAACCAGGCTCAACGTTGCTTAACTTCGGTGATCGAGCGAGAACCAGTGTATTCAACGTGATATGGCCGTAAGCCATCTGCTTTGGGAAATACACATTATTAGAAAGCCATCTGAAAACCCTGAGAAGAATACGTGAGAGTACATTCCAGGTTATATGGTAACATTGGTAATCAAAAGCGGAATTAAAAAAGTTCAATTATGTCCACCAACAAAAGTGGAAGTGATGATTGGCAATCGAACGACAATACAAGTGTGGAAATGTAAACGAATAAGAAAATAAGACTTTACCTTTCATCCAAAAAAACTGAAATGAGAAATGAACTTGTAAGGTTTGCCTGCATGAAATTTCTTAAATTTATTGTTCATTAGAAAGACAAGAGCGTCTTCCCAAATTTTTGCATTACTATTTTGCTAATCCTCATCAGTTTGAATTGCCAGATGCAAGATCGTTCAGAAAGTCGAAACTAATATTTTTGTATTTGAGAGCCTCGATGGGTCAAGTCAGACTGATTAAGGCTCTGCTGAGTGTAAAAAGAGAACTAATTGAAAAAAACAAAAAACTAAAAAAAACAAAAACAACTGACCACATCAGACCAATTTGCATCACTAAAAGCAAGAAAGGTGTAATTATAAATTTGTTAATTAAAAATTAATGAAAGTGACTTGTATTTTTGGGTCAATTTTATGGTAAAGTTTTAAGAAAAAAAAAAGTTGTCAAATGTTAAGACAAGGCCTCAATTTCAAGGTTTGCTATAGGGACAATTTTCTGAAGATAAGCGCCTGGTACCATGCAACTCAGTACAAACTGTTACAGTCAGGTGATTGATGACTAAACTGTTTCTCAAATCAATAACTAGACTCCAAGCTGGATTAAAAAAAGACTTGTGAAATAGCCGATAAAATTTCTTGTAATGTCATGTCATCTGGCACAACAGGGTTGATTGGGCTCCATTGTTATGTATGCAGCCAATGCAGTGATGAGGTGATGAGGGCTTCCTAAGATTGAAATCAAGAGCCAGGACAGCGAGTTTCACCAATGGAATCAATGGCCACATGTAAGAGGTGGTGTGATTTGGAGATGGACAGGATCCACCAGGTCTACTTGCTTCAGACATGTTATACATGAATGAATACCTCTCCTGTTTTGAACCCAGGTATATGAGGGAAGTGGCTAGATGCTCAGCTGGGCAACAACCCTTAATGAAACTTGATCATTGGACCAATGATGATTACAAAAAAAGTATAATTGATTTTATAAATCAATTATTGATCACACATTTAAAATTCTTGCTCTATCCAATAACCAATTCATGACATTTTCAAAAAACAACTCAAAAGCCATGCAAAATGATAAATATGCAAACAAGTGAGTGAAGATGACAAAAAATAAAAATTAAAAAACCTGACACTTTAATAAATTTATTTGCAAAATAAACATTACTTACGACAGGATCAAATTCAGACCAGAGGGATGGTATGACAGTCCTGACACTTTCATATGCAACAGGAATTTCCCTCACCACAAGCCGGACATCATCGCCAAGGCCAAGTTTAGCAAAATGCTGTACAACCACCCAGCTGGCATTTACCTTGTGGACACCAAATGGACCAAAGCCTAAAAATAGAAAGAAATTCGTGTTTTTATCAAACTAGCAGTATAGCCTGGTGCTGCTCGTGTGTAATGAAAGCTTTAAAACTAATTCATGGTTCTGGAGCTCAGACTCAGCCTAAAGAATATTTTTGTTAAGTTTGGTGAGAATCAGATAAAAATTGCAGATTTGTATAAAGGACATACAGACAGATAAACAGACACACACACACAAGCATCTTGCCTTTTATATATATGTGTGTGTGTGTGTGTATATATATTTTATCGATTTTCTACACTATTGTAAGAACTGCAACCTTGAAAATTCTGAATATCGTTTCTTATGTCTTTGTCTATGAGTCTATCAAATTTGATTAAAATTGGACCTCTCCTTCTATAAACTGATTTTTTTTCGATTATCGATATGTATCGAGGGTACCTCGACACCAAACCTAGCTAAGAACACTCGCAGACGCTTATAGTACGACACTGTAAATTTTCAAGAAAATCAGCTCAGCCATTTCGGAGTCTATAGGTAATGGACACAGAGAGACAACGTTCCATTTATAAATAAGTTTAGATAAAAAATAGGTGCACAGAGATAAGATTTGGAAAAAATTACTCATATCAAGTCATACAGCATAATTGGTGTTTAAGAGAGAAAATATTGGAAAAGTCAGTTTTGGGATAAAAAAGATGAATAAAATAAATAACCTCAGGAAAATTCATATGTAAATTACAATGTGTGTGCGTCTTTCATTGAGAATATAAATATAAAATGATCACCACCAATCTGGTACTAATTTCCAATGGTTACTGCACAGATCTGCCATTCTGTTTAGTGGTGACAGGTGCTGCATCAGCTGCTTTTGGCCATTTGCAAATACTTTGCATATTTTTGTTATAACCTAAAGTTCAGTCCCAATCATGACTCCAATGGATAGTGGAAGTGATTTTCGTAAGATGAAGTGCAAACACCATACATTGTTCATAACAAATAATATAGAAATACTTAAAATAAAAAAATTAATTGACAAGACTTTTCCTTTATTAACCAAAATTAATTGATTAACAGTTTTAAAAGGTAGAATGAAGTGGTTAATTGTTGGGTTGTAATCATCAGTAACCAGGTAAAAATCACTTAACTGGTACCCAAATTATTTAAATGAACTGCCTTTTTATTGTAACAAAAAGAAAAATTTTTTATACTTTTTTTTGTGTTTCTCATTTAGGTCAGGGCCACTAAGATTAAGCAAACAAACCATGATTGGCATTTTTAGCCAGGAGAAGGATATTCTATTATACTTCATTTTTAGGCACACACTAGTTATCAAGTAACAAGCTAGAAGTCTGATAAATATAAAATGAATAACTTATATATGGCCAGACTGGGTTGGGCCAACAGGTTTCCTGCAACCTCTCATTGTACACACGCACATTAGTAAAATTAAGAGCATAAAATAGGAACTTAGACTAATTTTCAATACCTAAGATTTAAAATAAGTTTTAAAAAAAAAAAAAAATGCTTTCTTTTCAGTTTTAATTTTAATCTAAATGATTAAATTTACTATTTTTAGTCAGTAAAATCTTCTTGTGAAGTTCAAATGGAAATTATATTGATTAAAATCGACACTTTTTTTTGGTTGCGTTCAGAAAAAAATCATTAAGATTCCCCATTTTGACACATTTGTAAATAAAAGTTAACTCTTGATTTTAAAAATCAAGCCAAAATAAAATATTGTTATATCACAGGAATGCTATAAACAACAAGGGAAATTTCAAGTGAAAGATTTACACAACACAAAGCGTAAAGAAATAACAGAGTTTATTCTACGCAAAAGTACAATTAACAGAGAGTTCAATAAACTGGTAAGCCAAGACGGAATGGAAGCGGAAGTCGAATCATCTACTTCCTTAATCTCTTCAGAGAATCAACTGTCAGGGGTGATAGGATGTTCTATTATAATAATATATTTGTGACGTTATTTGAAAATTAGCAAATTTAAAGTTAAATTAATCTGATTTGAAAAAAATATTATTTGTAGGATGAAAATGTAATATACAAGCATTTCCTAACCACAGTATTGTTTTTCTGACATGTTGACTTAGTGACAAGCTAAGATGTTGACAGGGTAAGTATGATGGAGCAAAATTGACAAAAATTTACAAATTTTAAGTTAAGGGTTTGTTTTATTAGTTTTAAGGAGAGATCAACCCTTAAAACATGACTTTTTAATAAGTCATGTATAAACTACCATACTTACAAAGATTGGAGAAAAAAAAATATTTTAAAAATTTTGGTGCAAAATGACAAGCTTTTCAATTTTGGAATAGTAAATACACTTTTCACTTAAACAATATTCTCTAACTGGACCACGGTAATGTAAAATTTTAAAAGATTTACATATATAAATTGAAATTAAAAAAAAATTCATCAGAAAAATATTTTCTTAAGATAATAGTGTCCTTAATAAATCTTATTTATAAAAGCAGTTAAAAGCTTTTCTAATTAAATAATGTCATTTTATTGCAGTTTTTATTTTACAATTCAGAGCAGATTTTCAAAAAATGAAAAGTAAGTCTTGAAAGTTTCATTACAATTCTACAATTATTTGATGTTTGCAAATATAAAAAAAACGCACAAAGACACTAATCATAAATATTGCATTGGCCAATGACAAACAAAATTTTTGAAGAAAGAATTAAAAAATTTAATAAAAAATACTTTCATCTTTTCTTATAATATAAACATTTTTATGATAAAACTTGTTTCTTCAGTGAAAAAGTGAACGTACCTAACATGAAAGAAATCATTATAAAATCATGACTAAAAAAGTTTCAGACCAGTGATCAGTAATTATTTTCAACAATATTTTCATGCGTACAAAAAAAGATAGTTGCTGTTAGAATGATGATATATCACCAACTAATCCATAACACTATTTGCCTCTTGATTCAAAATTTAGTAAATTAAGGATGTGCATCAGGATAATGGTTACTTATAATTGGCAAAAGCATAACTGTCAATATGTTGTAAAAATAACATGAAGATTGCTACAAGCATGAAACACTTACTTGCAATTTTCTAAGTTTTCATTTGCTGTTTTTAATTATATAGTAAACTCTTTGAATTGGTCATTAACCTTTTTTTTAAAATATATTTCAGTCAGTCAGTTAAGTTGTTGGTTGGTTGTTTTGTTTTTATGGCATATCAACACATCGGCAGGTCATTTATTGCCAACTAAATCTTATTTATTTATTGCTGGTAATACCTTTTGCTTTCAACAATTTATTGCTGTTTTTATATAAGCTTTGTGTCTAGTAATACTTTTTTCTTTTCGAGTATCAAGATTCATTGGGATTTGTTTTTAAGGGCAGGGTCTCCAAGTCCTACCCTGTTATTTAACCCATAACTGGAGGGAAGGGACGGGTTAATACCTTTCCCAAGGGTACCAGTGCTTAAGTGAATGCAGGGTATACAACTGGAATTCGAACTCGGCTCACCGATTTCTCTTTCCGAGCTAACATCCACTGCACCACAACACACATCCGTCACTAAACGCTTACAGCACCCATCTAAGTACTGACCAGGCTCAACGTTGCTTAACTTCAGTGATCGAGCGAGAACTGGTATATTCAGCGTGATATGGCTGTAAGCCGGTCAGTTAAGTGCTATATATGATACACACTTAGGTGAGCATATATCAAAAGAAACAGGACTGACTGGGCAGAAGATTTTCCCACAGTAGGTTGCCATTACTTTATACAGTAGAACCCAATCTGTCCTGCTATTTAACCCATAACTGGAGGAACAACCAATTGATTAATACCTTCCATTCAATTTTTCCATCATTTTCTAAATACCGTCTGCCCTATCATAATAAAAGTTTACTCATCTATAAGTTCAAATGTCAGCGTGAAGCTGAGTATATGGGGGAGGACGAGTCTTAAATTAGAATCTAGAATAAGCCAACACATTCCCAAATAGACTACATTTACGTAATCATACTCGTGTTCTGCAAACAGCACACTAGTCCTTGATTGGACAACACCTATCGAAAAATGAGTCATGCTCGTCACATTTTACAACTGACTCATTTTCTATTTTGCACACAGGTAGATCCAAATATCATTTATTAATTTTGGAAACCTTATGCTTGAAATTATTGCAAACAGCCATCACTTTGCAAGCAAAAGGATAACTTATTGTGATCTCTATTTGGATGTGCGTCGTGGTGCAGTGGATATCGGCTCAGAACAAGAAATCGAGGAGCCAAGTTCGAATTCCAGTCATATTCCTTGCATTCACTTATGCGCAAATACCCTTGGGAAAGGTATTAATCCATCTCTTCCCTCCGGTTATGGGTTAAATAACAGGACAGATTGGGTTCTGTAGCCTTGGTCAGCAACCAGTCTACCACAGAAAGCAATGGCAACCTACTGCAGGATAATCTTCTGCCCAGTCAGCCATGTCTCTTTCAAGACATGATCGCCCAAGCATGTATCACATATGGCACTTAACTGACTGACTATTTGGAGATATATGAGCAATCATTTTTCTCTTTTACACTCTGCTGGTTTATTTACCCATTTTCTTTACGCATTTATTTTAATTGTAAATTTATTTATTTTCTTAATTTTATGTGTATATATATATATATATATATATATATAACAATCACAATTTAAATGTGTGCTAGCTTTATCTCTATGAATTCTACTCCATCTAGTCTAATTACAATTGTGCCAACGATTGGTCACTGAGGAAGCGTTGGCTGAAAGACAGCCTAGGCCCTTATATATATATATATATATATATATATATATTAGGTACCTCCACTGAAGTCCAGTCAATTTTTCTATACTTAAATTTAAATTTATCTTCAAGCTTTAAAAATTAGCTTTAATTGAAAGCCAAGAGATTAAATTTAATAATTCTAGTAAGCAAAAAACATACTAGTGTATTTTTAACCAAAATTATATTGATTTAAATCTAAAATTTTATCAGTTTTTTTTTTTAAATACCACCATTGTTGATTGAGCGGCTCATTACTTAAACAGTAGCCAAATTTCTGTTTTTAAAAATCTTGAAAAAATAAAATATACCACGCTGGCACGTTGTTTAAGTCAAATTTTAATATTAAAACTTACCTTTATCTGTTTTCAATCAATTAATAATTGCTTAATCCCAGAAATTTACAATAAAAAAAAAAATTAAATACGGTAGCCACTTTTTTTGTTATGTAAGTCATGGAGGTACTGACAGATGACAGCTACCGGATGTTGACAGACACACAATGTCTGGTGACCAATCGTGATAAAAATTTTTAATTTTTTTTGCTGGGGGTATTTTAACTAAATAGTGAAATTAAAAATTTAACATAATTTCAGCACTTATATAATATTTTATAGAATTTTAGTTTAGATTTATAGCCACACATTTGAATGTGCTTTTTTTTGCCACACATTTGAATATGCTTTCTGAATAAATAAAAATTTTAGAAACGCAGATAATAAAATAAATATCGTAAGATTGAAATTGCGTTCTTCTACGGGTAATAACCCAGAACACTTGTTAACTTATAAAATCATTTTGACCCATATGGAACACAGTACTTTATAAATTTGAACGTCGTATTTATAACTGAACATATTTGCACAAATAATTTTTTTTTCTTTTTAAAAATATACGTGGTGAAAAATTTTTATTTTTAGGCAGTATAATCATAAATTCTTAACTTATAAAAAAAAAATGATTCCGTTCTTTAAAAGATTTTAAAAATATTTTTAAAACTTTATGAATTATGGATAATAAAAAAAAAAATGAAAACAAGTCTTAAAATTTTATTAGTAATCAAAAAATTTTCTTTTCTTCAGACTATAATGTCCTTAATTTTTATTATTTATTCCAGCAATTAAAAGCTTATCAAATTAAATTATATCAAAGTTTTATTGCATTTTTTATATTTCTCTTTGGAGCAGATTTTCGTATAGTGAATCATAATTTTAAATAATAAAAATACATGATTTTATATTTCCCGATGAGTTCTGCGTTTAATAAAACAGAAAATACCAGAAAATTAAAATTTATTAAAATTTCATGAATTTACTTGAAGGGGGTAACAGAGTTAAAAAAAATTTTTTTCAGCAATATTTTAAAAAAGTAATAATTTCAAAAATAATTTTATTCATTAGTGAATTAGTGAATTAGTACTGAAAGTTTCATTAAAATCCGACAAATATTTGATTTTTGCGAGAATTTCCAAATTAATGCGTGCCACCGAAAAAAGTGAGTGACGTAAAAAAAATTAAATAAACAATTGCAAAATAGTTGTAATATTTTTGACCACGCTAACGCCAAATCAAAAAAATTTCTGCCCAAATTTCTAAAATGTTAAAAGGGATTAAAAAAATTTTATAAAATAAATAAAATTTACTCTGATCTTTCCTCTTCATAATATTATAAACATTTTGGATAGAAAAAGTTCGTTTTATTAAGTTTTGAACTTTTTAAACATTTTTATGCTGGATTTTTTGTTATGTAATGGAGGTACCTAGATGAAAAAAATACTAAAATACTAAAACTAGTTGAGGCCTTATTAATAAAAATGAAAAAAAACCAACACATCAACTACGAACATGCTAACAACATGCTTACCATGTTACATAACACATACAACTACTCGACATTATACAGAACACCATATACGTTCTGTTACACATAAAATACTATTCATCCTCGAAAATGGCTAAAAGTATAGCCAAAAGTGCTCGGATTAATTAAAACATTTGGACAATTCTTATATAAATTAGGTCCTCAAAAGAAAAAAAAAAGCTCACATGAAAAAATTTAACCATCACACCTTGCCTGTCATTTTTAATGAAACCTGCATAAAAGAAAGATTGCTGCCCAAATATGCAATATATATATTCTTACATGTTAAGTGTAACAAAAAGAAAAAAAAAAAAATGATAAAAACGATTGACCAAAACTCAGAGATAAATCATAGACAAATATTTAATTTACAAAACACACCAAATAAAATATTTACAAATATACAATTTCTGTTGCCTTCAAAACAAGAAAGAGTTTACTACTGGCAAGTGTTACGAGGAATGAAGGCTGTCAAATATCTTTACCCAGTTAAGTTGGCGTAGAAGTTAAGTGCTATACCTTTTGGAAATCCTTAAATGAGTAGATAAAAAATAATGATTAGCTTGGTCAATGAAAGAGTCAAAATATTTACCCATATAGTTCCATGAGGTTCTTTTTCAAATTTTAGTTGGTTGGCGACTTTACTTAGCGAGATTCTTTCAGCTGGATATAAATCTTTGAATTGAAGCCAGAGCTGATAAGGTCAGCCCATCCTGTTATCAACTGACTAGGCTATGGACAAAACTTACTTTTATAGGGGTCTAACACCTAATTTGCATATTTCTAGAACCTTTCGAATTTTCTCAAACCTACTGGAATTTTCTGGCATCTTCCAAAACGTTCTATTCCTAATTTCTCTTTTTGTACGACTACTTCATGAATTAAAACGTTTTTGGAATAACACATAGGACTCAATAGAATCCCTTACTACAACTTTTTAGACATTATTAATATTATTTTTATATATAAATGCATCCTCGTAATAATAATAATAATAATAATAATAATAATATATATATATATATATATATATATATATATATAGATAACAACATGGAGAGATTTTTCACTTAACTGAGCAGTATTGTTTCATTCATGTTGACTGACTCCTCAGGATTTTTATTTTTCTGCTTCTATTACAATTATAATTTAACACACGTGTGAGTTAAATTGTAATTGTGTTTAGTCCCAAAATTGCTATTTTTTCCCCAGTAGTTTACTGGTGGAAAAGCATTTTAGGAAAGCAGATTTGTCATAAAGTGCTCAATATCAAAGTTCAGGATAGAGCAATAATAGAATACACACATACATACATACATCATTTATAACAGTATCCACCATATATAATATGCATCACTGACCTTTATATATAAATATCGAGCAAAAATCTTAGCATGAAACAAACTATCACTGCTTGGTGTTGACTTCAATGTTGACTTTTATATTTGCATATGTTCTATCCCTGATATTGAGCACTTTATCTTATGAATATTAAAGTCTCACACTCACACACATGTATTGAAATCAACTGACATGGTCTATCATTCTTTTATAACTACAATCCCTCTCCTAGCTTGCATACAAGCTGTTGCACATTCACATTTTAGATTATTAGCCCTACTGTGGTTACATATGAAGCATTGATCAATACATGTACAAATTATTAAGTGCTAAGGCCAATGTCTTTGCAGTAATATTACTCCAACTTCCACATTGACTAAGTCATTAATGTTACATTTCCGTCCAGTGAGATAATCCTAATCTTAAATTCAGCCAAAGGCAGAAATTATTTCTGATGGCCTTTGTTGGACGATTATTGCACAAGTGGCATCTACATTTGCCTTTGGATGGAACTTTTTTTTAAAGTGATAGGATATGAAGTGTTCCAAGAATATTGGATTGTAGCAGACACCTATAAACAAATTCAGACCTCAAATCATCATTAGAAGAGAATCATTCCAACAGTGCAGGAAGTCTTTTCCTCAATTCCAATAAATGTATTTTTACTAATTTCAGTTTGAAGACAAATGAGTTTAAAGCTTTACAAGAAGCATTTGTTTGAAGGACTGACCAATGATTCAGTTCATAAAACAATCTTTCATAAAATCTTCCAAAATTATGTATGAGAAAAGGTATATAAAAATGAACTGTTGTGTTGAATTTCCTATAACTAGCCCCTCTTTCTCATCACTTTCCTCTATGTAACCCCCTGTGCAACAGTGGCAGTAGAATGCTTTGCTTGGGGTGAGATGATTAAAAAAAAAAAAAAAAAAAAAAGATTTTTAACTAGTCTGAAGCCTGCATCTTCAATACATGAAAATGCAATACATTTATACACTGTTGAATTTGGCTTCTACCCCAATTGACAGAAAACTGATTAAATTTTAATCATCGTAACTCTGTTGCTAACTGAGCTAACAAGATAAATTTGGTCCACCTAATACAAGAAATAAGGATGCGCCTTGTTGTGCAGTGAACATCGGTTCGAAACAAGAAATTAGAGATCCGAGTTCAAATTTCAGTTGAATTCATTGCATTCATTTACATGCAAACACCTTTTGGAAAGGTATTAATCTGTTGCTTCTCCCTCCAGCTATGAATTCAATAGAAAAGATTGGGTTCTGTAACCTTGATTGGCAACCAGTCTACCACAGAAAATCCTCTGCCCAGTCAGTCAGGTCACTTTCAAGACATGATCGTAAAAACGTGCATCCCATATGGCACTTAAATGACTGAATATAAGAATCGGAGGAGGTGAGGAAAAAGTTAAACAGGTGTCAGACATAAAAAGATACATTTATTGAACTTGAACAATTTTAAAAAATTAAATGCAAAATAAGGAATGGCTTGTTTTCAAAATATAAAGTTAATTGAAAGAAAATAGAAAATATGAACAAACCTGTAACCAACACTGTTCGCTTTGTGGTCGGCATTTCTTCCCTGAGAAATCTGTAAAATATTAAAAATTATTTTTTAAAGTATTCTACATTTACAAAGGATATAGATGAATAAGATAAAAAAAAACAAAAAAAAAAAAAACACACTTTCCAGATTTAGTGATACTAGCAAGGATACCTAGTACTGGACAGGACAAGTTCTGCTTGAATTTCTGGGATTTAAATAGGAAAAATAGTATTAAATAATGCTGGGATAATCCCAGTTTTGACAACCAAATATAATCCTATGACTGAGTTTTTTGGATGAAATCATCTAGACAGTGTCTCCTGGTCACTGCCTTCAGATATAACATGATAGCTGGTGGGGGAGATTAGAATCTCTCGGATCCTTTTTCAGACAAGTTCTATTCTTTAATTCCACCATTTCATAACTTTACAACTAGAACACACCTTGCCACTCTCACAGAATCAAATCATTTTTATTTCCAATATGTTCCAAATATAAATTCCACTCAGATTCCCAAGAACGGTCACTTTGTGGAACTAACTCACATGCTTCAATCTTTACCACTTCAACTCAAGAATCAATCATTACCTTTCTTCAGTATCAGCCTAATTTTCCATTAATATCACACATTACTGTTTCAACTGTAGTCCTCTAGCATAAGTAGCTCTCTAGCCTTGTACTAGATGAAACAATTAAAAAATAAAGTAGAATAAAAATATTCTTGGCTGCAGCCATTTAATGTAAAACTATAGGTGACATGGTCAAGTTCTAGACGAGACTTCTCCACCTGTGCAAGTGGAAAAAGTTGGAAAAAGTCCCAAGATTAGGGTTGAAACTTTGTAGATTCAGGCCAACCACATCAAACAAAACTATAAAGCTGAACAATTTCCAAGATTATCGTTATTCCAAGAATTCGATGACAGAAAATCAAAATACTTTAAACAAAGTATATCAGCAAGATGTAGTTTATTCTTCTTGTAGACATCGGCATTTCTAATGCTTGACAGCAAAGTATAATGCAATGGTCAGCAACCTCTGGTCCCTGTGCCACATCTGGCCCATGAAGAAGTTTTATCAGGCCCTCCAACTTAACACCTCGACACTAATTATCTAATTAATTTGCTGGGAAAGTAGTAAAGAAATTATCAGAGTTCAGCGACTTGCAATGCCACAATTTTTTAAAATCAAAATTTAATTTCGAATTCGCTGCTGACTTAAATATATTTTGGCAAACAGAAAACATAAAAGTCTTTTGAATAATTCGAAAAAGATATTTTTTGGAAGAATATATGCTAGAGAACCTTTTTACGAAAAAGAAATATATTAAAAATCATTTAAGAACAAGGTTGGGTGATAACCACTTGGATGAAATTTTGTTCCTGTCATCAACAAATAACATCAACTGACATGGAGAAGTTATCAAACAATAAAGAGAAACAAATATCTTATTAGATAATTTGCCATTTCTAACTGTATTTTGTTGTTGTAAGGAATTTGCATTTTTTGTTGAGTGTGTTAGTTGTTATCCTGTTAGCCTTGCAATAAAATAAAGAAGATTGTTTAAATAATAAAATTAACTTCATTGTTATTTCTTTAAACATCCAGACGATGGCGGACTTCTGGACAAAGCTGTCTGAGGTCAAGCCAATTTATCACAGTACATTTGATATCATGGCCCTCCTTCGAGACTTTGCATAGCTGTCTGGCCCACTCTCTCCAAAAGGTTGCTGGGCCCTGTTATAGAGAGATCTCGATACTAAATAGCTCATTTGCAATTACAATGATAGTAGAACAGCAAGCTGTAGTTCATCTTACTTTTACCAGTCTATGAAACTTCCATTTCTCTCAAGTTTCTTTTTTATATTTTATTTATTCTTTTGCAGAATGACCACTTTAGTTAACTCACACATTGGCTGCCTTGTCACACATGACCTATTGGTAGAATTTGACCACTGATCATATGGTCCTTAACTAAATGACAAAATATTTTAAAACCAACTTTTCAAATAGCTATTATTCAAGACCACTGGTAAATATGTCTGTGTAAACAAACTACAAGTACCAATGGTTCTTGAGCATTTTTTTTTTTTCAGAAAATCAAATTTCTCCAAAATTCTGCTACCAAGAAATCATACCAATCTAATTGACAGGTCCTTACAAACAACTATCCCAAAAAAATTTAAACTGTTTTGATTCTAGCAAAAGTAATCTATGACTGATCATTTTCAACTGACTCAGTGAATGTAGTTACTGGGTGCAGAGTAGGAAGCCAAATTAGACATTATCTTCAAGAATTGCACCTGAAAGCCTCATTTCATCTAATTTCTCAAAACTAATTAACTTTTTTTTATTAGTTCCTTTTTCTACATGATTGCAATAACCATTAAATGCAATCAAGCCTTTTCTTATATCTCCCCCAACTCTTACCCTTCTATACCATAAAACCAGTCTGTCTAAATTTAAGCGAGCCACCCAATAAACCTATTCATCCTATTTGCATGGGTCACCATCCACGATCTGTCAATAGTATCAAAATTATGAAAAAAAATGCTTTAAGCATCTTGGTAAATGTATTTATACATGGCTTACTTCCCTTTACACCTAAGCTATGATCTAAATGCTAAGGTGATTTTCACATTCAGGACAGAATATTTATTGAAAAAAACTATCAATTTTATTATAAAATTTATAACAGAAATTTATCTCTAAAAATAAAAAATAAAAAAAAAAAATAAATAAAACAGGAAATGAATTACAGAACAGTTATCTTGAAAATATTTTCAAGCTGAATATGCAGATTTGTGGTTCTTGCTTAATTGAGATAATGGAGATGTAACAAGATCCCAAGTAGGCATATACGCTGACGACACTACAGTTTACTCTAGCATCCATCAAAAATCTGCTGAGGCTGACAAAGCAAACCTCGTTGCCGAGCTTGAAAAAGACCTCCGATCCATGGCAGACTGGGGTAAGAAATGGCTTATGAATTTTAATGCTTTCAAAACAAAGCTGCTATCTATTAACCATCACAGACAATCGCTCCTACCCCTCATTAGAATGGATCAGGCTAGTCTCCCTGAAAGCAAAACACTGCATCTCCTCGACTTAACTTTCACAACAGACCTCAAGTGGAATGACTATATCAAATCCATAGCTAAATCCGCTTCTAAGAAAGTCGGTTCTCTGTGTAGGTCCAAGAAGTTTTTTTTTCACCTGAAACAATCCTGCACATATATAAATCTACCATCCGCCCATGCATTGAATACTGTTACCATATCTGGTCGGGTGCTCCTGCTATCCACCTAGGTGTCCTTGACAAAATCCAACAGAGAATCTGTAATGTGATAGATCCCGACTTGGCAGCACAGATACAGTCACTTTCTCACCGGTGCAATGTGGCTTCCCTGTGTCTCTTCTACAAATACTTTCACGGCTTTTACTCCAATGAACTTAGCTCACTGGTGCCTCTTATATATTCACTTGAGCCACAAGATTAGCAACTAGGTCCCACCCTTTTACTGTGAAACCAATAAATTGTAAATGCAAATTCTACTCCATCAGCTTCTTTTCTTGCACTTCCCGTCTGTGGAATGCCCTTCCATTTACTTGCTTTCCCGACAACTATAATCTCCAAGAATTTAAATGTAAAGTCAATAGTGATCTCTTATCTCACTAACCTGCATCCTCTCTTTCATGCTCCTTTCTCCGTCCATTCCACTATCATCAGTATTCTCATCCTTCTCTTACCCACTTCTTGACACCCCCTATAACCAGTCACTATCATAAATTTCCTCCTATGTAACCCCCTGCAAAACAGTGGCAGTAAAATGCCTTGCTTGGGGCGATATGATTATAAGAAAAAAACAAAAGAAAGTTGGACAAGATATGATACATGCAAGTAAATAGAAAAGATTTTAAAAAATCCCATTTGAGATTACAATTTTATCCAATATAAAAAGCATATAAAGCATATAAAATTAATTTTAAGGAACGAGAGCAGACACAAACCAAGTTTTATATATCAAATATAAGAAATTGGATAAAAAAAAAAAAAAAGCAAATCTAAGATCACACTATATAAGTCCCACTCTACAGGAGATAACGTCGAACATATTTATGCTAAAAATGTGGCAACTTGAAAACAATCTTTAATTGTGGATATTTAAATTAAATGTAATCCAAAAGTTATGTGGATTTTCAAATAATGATAATATTCACTCAATCAGTTAAGTGCCATACGTGATACATGCTTTGGGCGATCAGGTCTCGAAAGAGACATGACTGACTGGGTAGAAGATTATCTCACAGTAGGTTACCATTGCTTTCTGCGGTAGACTGGTTGCCAGCCAAGGCTATAGAACCCAATCTGTCCTATTATTTAATCCATAACTGGAGGTAAGAGACAGATTAATACCTTTCCCAAGGGTATTTGCATGTAAGTGAATGCAAGGAATTCAACTGGAATTTGAACTCAGCTCCCTGATCTCTTGTTCCAAGTCGATATCCACTGCACCACAACGCACATCCAATGATATTAGCCACTTCTTAATAAGGAGACAGTTATTGATCAAGCAGCTGATACTGCTCCCAGCAAAAATCTATAAAATCTTTCTCTCCAATTTTTCAGGCAAATAGATTTCTCAAGTTCAGCAGCTGTTATCAATAGCGTTTTCTTTCCTAACGTTTTACTTGGAGTAATGTGGAATGTCAAAATACCAGTTATGTCATTTTCTCTTTTGAGTTACATGTGCTATCCATTTTAGTTGTTTCTGCTGTTGAAAGTCAACAAGTTATGTGGTTTCTATTATTTGGTACAGTTCTTAGTTTGGAATTCTGTAGCACCAGTCCACAAGGTTCAAAGAAAGATGGTCTTCATTTTTTTTTTTTTTTTTTTAAATCATATCACCCTGAACAATGCCACTTGTGTGCAGGGGGCTACATAAGAGTGAAAAGATTAGATAGGAGGAGAGTAAGGAGAAAGACGAACTAATTAGAAAGGAGCAAGAGAAGGATGGGAATACAGGTGTGATGACAGTTGCAAAGGTGGAGAGAAACAAAAGGATATACAGGATGGTGTAGAAAGAACTAGAGTCAAATGGTTAAGAGATGAGTATTGACATTGTATTTAAATTCATGGAGGTCATTATTTAAGGTGTCAAAATCTATGATCTCTTATTTAGGCCTCATTTAGATTTTCTCCAGAAACTCGAAATGCAATTAATTTCCAACACAAACTTATTACTCTTAAAAATTAAGTTAAAGTTTGCAATAACAACATTTTTCTTCAATTCATCAGTTACAATTAGACAATATTTTGCATGTTTGGGTCTGACACTGATAATCGAATTTTAGTAGATTTTTTTGTTGTAATGTTTTTCTAATCTAATGTTACAGTTGGTCCTATTGTCTACACAAGGAGGTACTAAAAATTTCTGAGCTCAAACATTAAAAAAAAAAAAAGCCTAGTTTGAATTCCAGTTGAATTCTTTGTATTAACTTACACAAAAATACCCTTGGGAAAGGTATTAATCCGTTTCTTCCTTCCAGTTATGGATTGGCTGACAATCAGTCTACTGCAGAAAGTGATGGCAACCTACTGCAAGATAATCATCTGCCTAGTCAGTCATGTCTCTTTCGAGGCATGATCGCCCAAGCGTATATCAAATATGGCACTTAATTGACTAAATATAATAGTTGAAAACCTGATTTAAACTTCTACTGGTCATAAAGTGAGGAATTGGTTTTGTATTGTTATGAAGTAATAAACTGATCCCCCACTAATTAATACTTAATACATCTCTTCTCCCTCTAGATATGAATCAAATAACAGGACAGATTGGGTTCTATAGCCTTGGCTGGTAACCTACTGTGGGATAATCTTCTGCCCAGTCAGTCATGTCTCTTTCGAGACATGATCACCCAAGTGTCTATCACGTATGGCACTTAACTGATTGACTTGTATTATGAAAGAAGAAACATTGCAGGTAGAAGAAACATTTTCAGGCAAGATTCCCTAAATATGCCCTCATATGACGACAAAGCAAACATGTTCAACCTGAATTGTTCTCATCAAAGGCCCACAGTTAAAAATGACAAAATTTAGAAATGAAACCATTTAAACCTTTATTAATAAAAAAGCTATCTTGCACAGAATCCAACTAAGCTGATTGCAAATTGCTGATTTACAATGAAAATCAAGAAACAGGCTGAACATTCAAAAAGAAAAACAAACAAAAAACACACACAAACACATCAGTATAAAATAAATTGAAAAACAAAGAAAAAAAACAAAAAAGACTAAAGACCTTGGAAACTATCATATGAGTAGCCAAACATATATAAACCATTTTGAAAACTTTTTAAAATAATACACATCCTCAATAAAAACCAGCGCATGAATGGGCATGTTTTTAGGAGTGGCTACTCAACAATAGACCATTTAAAAATGATCAATCAACTGATCGAAAAAAAAGAAACACAAATCATTTTGGACTTAGTTGACTAAGAAACAGTATTTTTATTAAGACGACTTGACAATCATTAACTACAAATGTATGGTATGAAGGAAAAGTTATTAAGAATATATATTCTAATAATCTAACAAGAGAAAAATACATAAAAAGATTGAGAAATGCAACCAGAGGATAAAATTTTCTATATTTTACAGCAAGTATTCAGAGTGGATATCGGCTCGGAACGAGAAATCGTGGAGCCGAGTTCAAATTCCAGTTGAATTCATTGCATTCACTTACGCACAAATACCTTTGAGAAAGGTATTAATCCGTCTCTTCCTTCCAGTTATGGGTTAAATAACAGGACAGATTGGGTTCTATAGCCTTGTCTGGTAACCAGTCTACCGCAGAAAGCAATGGCAACCTACTGCGGGATAATCTTCTGCCCAGTCAGTCACGTCTCTTTCGAGACATGATTGCCCAAGCGTGTTTCACGTATGGCACTTAACTGACTGACTGATTCAAAGTATCTTCTAGAAAATGAATTAAGGAACCACAGTAAAGATAAACAGCATACTCAAAACTTCTATGATTTCCTGACAAACATTGAACTAATATCAGAATCACACTATGAATTCAAAAAAATGCTTAATGACCTGATTAGTGGAAGTTTCAAGGTTAAAAAAGAAAAATGAGTATGTCTCAGTTGTAACGTTTTAAATAAGATCATAATAGAGGATAAAGATCTGGAAGCTGTCCAGGAATACATCATTTAAATAAGATCATAATAGAGGATAAAGATCTGGAAGCTGTCCAGGAATACATCATTTAAATAAGATCATAATAGAGGATAAAGATCTGGAAGCTGTCCAGGAATACATCATTTAAATAAGATCATAATAGAGGATAAAGATCTGGAAGCTGTCCAGGAATACATCATTTAAATAAGATCATAATAGAGGATAAAGATCTGGAAGCTGTCCAGGAATACATCATTTAAATAAGATCATAATAGAGGATAAAGATCTGGAAGCTGTCCAGGAATACATCATTTAAATAAGATCATAATAGAGGATAAAGATCTGGAAGCTGTCCAGGAATACATCATTTAAATAAGATCATAATAGAGGATAAAGATCTGGAAGCTGTCCAGGAATACATCATTTAAATAAGATCATAATAGAGGATAAAGATCTGGAAGCTGTCCAGGAATACATCATGGCAGATATCATGAAAGTGATTAAATAATACAAATGGAGGGGAAGAGGGCATGCAGCAAGAAAGGACAATAAAGAGAGTAAAAGATTGTTTAATTAATTATTGGATAGCAAACACATGAGGAAAGAAAGACTAAAGATTAAAGAGAAAGACTTTGCTAATAGACATGGCATACACTGACATGCCAAGACATGGAGTAGCAGTATATAAAGGTAATGGTAAATGGCACCACCGCACCATAACATTATCGAGATAACCACAGACTTCTGGTGAATCAGCGTCAATAATGATCAGGCTGTTCATGGCAAGGAGCGAGTGCCAAACAGAACATTTCATTTTTGAAACAGTGGAGACAAGGTGCCACACACACATACACACACACACATATATATATATATATATATATATACATACTAGCAGTATCTAAGTCTAAATTATAGTCCCACGAGCAGTATAGCCCGGCATTACTCAGGTGTAATGAAAGCTTTAAAACTAATCCATGGTCCTGGAGCTCAGACTCTTTGGACGTTGGCACGAAAGACTAAAAAACAATAGTTGTTTCCAGTTAAAGCGAAACTGTAGACTGAAAGAAAAATGAATGGATGTAAGTCAAATTTTGATTTCCTGGTATCGATATCAAATAAGTTTTTTTCGTCGTAAACTGAATTTTGAAGGCTAAATAAGTTCTCTGAGTAAATGGAATCATGGCTGAGACTAAGAACTACAATTATACCTACTTAGAGCCAAACCCGAAGCAAAAACTAAAATAAAAGGGCTGAAAAAAATACAGACATACAAACATCTTGCCTTTTATATATGTATATATATTTTTAATCATATCACCCCGAGCAAAGCGGTAACGCCACTGATGTGCAGGGGGCTATGCAGGAGTGAAAAGATTGGAAAAGAGAAAGCCGGAAACCACATCCTAAACAGGGAATAAGGGATGAGCCTCTTCACCTGTTCAATAGATGTGAGTAGAGTGTATTGATTTTCTGCACTATTGTAAGAACTGCAACTTTGAAACTTCTGAATATCGTTTCTTATGTCTTTGTCTACGAGTGCATCAAATTTGATTAAAATCGGACCACCCCTTCTATGACCCGATTTTTTCAATTATCGATATTTATCGGGGGTACCTCGACATAAAACCTAGCTAAGAACACTCGCAGATGCTTATAGTACAACTGTGTAAATTTTCAAGAAAATCGGTTCAGACATTTCAGAGTCTATAGGTAACGGACACACACACAGAGACAAAGTTCCATTTATAAATAAGTTTAGAGATTCTAGATTTATTGTATATGCAAATAGAAATTTCAGTAAAGTGAAACTGCTATTCTCAAATTCTCTTATCTTCAACTATCCCAAACAACCACGACATTGCACAACACAGTCAATCAAAGGCATTAATACCAAATTTTTATTCCTCCAACAGAATTATGGCAGCCTGATTAAATTTCTAGATATTTAGACAGATTAAGACTGCCTTTCTTATCACTGAATTTTCTCTCATGTATTTTGGAAACTTTAACATTCCAGCCCAAGAAAGACAGAGAAATGTCTCCACTTTAATACATTTAATTTTTTTCTTTTTATCTGGAAGATGTTAGTCTAACAGAATCATAGGATTAAGAGTTAAGGTCTCTCATAAAAATATCTATATAAGAGAAAGACAATATTCTGAAAAATATTCACCTCTCAATCTCTTTGCAGAGAGAAAAAGAGGAAAAATACCTTATGAATGTTAGGTGCATATGAACAGTTACCAAATAGCAAGGCAGAGAATCATCAAAATATCAAAGACTTGCACACTCACCATCTAAGAGATGGTCTGTCTGATAACCCTCAAAATTATTATTAGAAATCTTTTTAACAGAAATATGCAACTATTTGGCCAACACACTCATCTAGGATGACTATAACAGTGGTAAATTCAATCTTCATTCAAATCCCTAAATTTGTAGACTTGAGTCTAACTATTATTCTTTTCAGAATTTAGATTGGTGAGAGAGAGAGAGATAAAAAAAAGCATTTGAATCTTTATGTAATTTTATATGATGTTTAATTTGTTAGTAGAGTTAGTCATTTTAATTACATTCTACATCTTGACAAAGATCAAATGTCCTTGAAGTGAAGAGGAGGAACATGCTGTAAAGCAATGACTAATGAAATTTTCTGAGCTAATTATCTCTATAGATACTAACAGTGATACGACAAAGTTCAAAGATTATTGGTTTAGATTAATTTCACAAGAAATTTTTAACAAATTCATTTCTTTTTTAAAAAGAAACTTTTGAAAGATCCCATTAGCTGTGTATAATAGCCAGCTTTAGCTATTTGGCCAAGAAGGTTTCTGTTTGATAGCTACTGTATTTTGGCATATCAGTTAGTTAAGTGCCATACGTGAAACACGCTTGGGCGATCATGTCTCTTTCGAGACATGACTGACTGGGCAGAAGATTATCCTGCAGTAGGTTGCCATTGCTTTCTGCAGTAGACTGGTTGCCAGACAAGGCTATAGAACCCAATCTGTCCTGTTATTTAACCCATAACTGGAAGGAAGAGACGGATTAATATCTTTCCCAAGGGTATTTGCGCGTAAGTGAATGCAATGAATTAAGCTGGAATTCGAACTCGGTTCCCCGATTTCTCGTTCCGAGCCGATATCCACTGTACCACAACGCACATTTGGCATATACTTTACCCAATTTTCAGCATAGAAAATTCAAGAAAGTTATATATATATATATATATATATATATATATATAGGTTCTGTCATGCAATAAGACATATTGGACAATGTTTAATTTTTTTCTTAAACTATTTTTGGATTTGTTCCTTGGAGGCTTAATTTTTGTTTCTGGAATTTTTTTAATTTTTTCTTTAAAATGAGGTCTCTATTGGTAATTCTCAACTATTCTTGGAACCAGCTTTGGCAACTGTCAAGATGCAAGTAACCCCCGCCCCAAATCTCCATGAAAGTGACCATCACTGAGAGACCCTGCTTTACAAGGCCCAAAAACTCCAGCTGTCCTGCCAATAAATACGGTTCTTTTGAGGAAAAGAATTGGAAAGTCATTATACAAAATTAAAATGGGAAAAAAATAATTCTTTCATAATCAGATGACTTCAATAATGAAAGTTTGATCCTTCACCCTGCCATGGTAGCCTTCTGCTAGACTAAACTCTACTTCTATGCTATTGTGGCTTATCAAATGGCAAAGTTGTGTAAATTTTGAAAAATCTACCATCAAAATACATGTATAGATATTTTTGTCAACTCTTTTTATATGGTTTCATAAAATGGAAAATGAAATGGAAGTTATCACTGATTGTCAGTTGTGCAAAGAAATCAAACTGATCTTCAGCAATAATAGATCACTTGTGATTAACAAGCAATATTTTCTTGCATCTTCCCCCTTAATTAATGAGGCCAATTTAAGTATTTAAGATTTTTTCCCAAACTCCTTTTATTTAAAAAATATATATGTACATATTGAAAAGCTTTCTTATTTATTAATGAATTAACTTTATACAGTTGGCATCAAACAATATTAACTTTGAAGAGACTTCAAAAAGAGCACCTTCCATAGTTTGGGTTTCTGCCAATAGATATTTTACTAATCAATTTTGTGAAAGAATTAACAATGCTTTTCCAACAATACAAAAAAAATAATAAAAAGAAAAACATTAATTAAAATGCTGATTACAAAATAATGTAATTTCAGTTCCAATAGAAAAGAAGTGGACAAAGTGTGACCATTCAATTTTCATTTTAAGCCTTCTTTTCATTTTTAAACAAATTATATATAGACTTTCTAAGATAGTTTGCTATCAAGATATGATTAACAAGCTTTGCTAACAAAATGAATTTGATCCTCACTAAGTAAACAGTGTTTGCCATTTGACCACACTAAAATAAGCTTATTAAATATGAGGTCATATGAAAAAAGTTTATAAGTTTACAAAGATTGTACTGTTTAAGAGAAATGTGTGCCACATATCTAATACTCATTGGAACCCAGTCTATTGAATCAGTAAAACAGATTTTTTGTTATCTACTTATATTTAATTATTATGCAAGTTTTGTAATGTTATCTTGGAATAGTTCTGCTATCATTACAATGACAAATTCAAATGATATCCTTGAAGATTGTAATAGGCTATCAAAATGCTTCATCAGGCTTTTGGTTTTTAATTGATAAGTGCATTCTAAGGTTGGTTGAAGGCCAGTTCCAGAAATGTTATGGACAACAAATCAAAATACTACAAAATGTGAGGAGTAAAAAAAAAAACAAAAAAAACATGCTGGTCTTATTGCTTTTTCACAAACGAATGGATACAGTTTTGGAGTCTGAGAATTTTCCAATACCACCTTGGAAAAACTTACTAAAGAGCAGTAGGTAACAAAATATATATATTGAAAAAACAGTAGCTACTCTAGCATCTACACATCATTCATTCAGTAATGAATTAACACATAGCTATTGGCATATGTATACATGGTATATCACACACATTGTTCGTTCAGTAATAAATTAGAACACTAACTACTGGTGTATGTATACATGGTATATCACACACATTGTTCGTTCAGTAATAAATTAGAACACTAACTACTGGTGTATGTATACATGGTATATCACACACTAAAAGTCTGCCTCCTTCTACTGAGCGCCCATAGCTCAGAGATGGAATTGCTGACTGACGCAAATTCGATTGGGTTTTAATAATAGGTAAAAGCAATCAGATATCTAACCATACTGATGAGCTGTTAAACAGTGAAAGGGATCTGTCTAGTAGAGCTAAATATGATTGTAATTAATTCAACATTTTCATGACACAGAATTGCCCAGGTTTCTTCAAGGGATCATTTTAGAGTGACTAATTTTTTTTCCAAGAGTATGACAAAAAAAAGAGGGTCTGAAGACGAGGTCAGAGTTAAAATATGATTTCAAAACATGGGAAATTGTCACGAAAATGTTGAATTATATTACAATGAAAAATTATATATATATATTATATATGAAATGATTTATTTGAACATTTTTTTATCGATACTCGTATTTAAGCAGATATTCTGTTTTCAAATCTTGCCGAATGACACGCATTTTCATAATAAAAATTTATCGTAAATAATCAGGCCAGTAGATATAGATATAATATTGTTTAATTAAAAAACAGAATATCTACTTAAATACGAGTATTGATAAAAAAAATAATGTTCAAACAAATCATTTCAAATTGTCGGTTGTTTATAACCAAGTTTCGTTAAAATTCGTTAATTTCCGTAATATGTTTACATTTGTTGACATTACGATACATTTAAGAGCAGATATGGTTATGGCAATAAACCAAAAACTGTGTTTATAGGCTTGATTAAAACCTCATTTAAACTAATGGTCATTCGTGGTTGAGTGGTCTAAGACGTGCCAGATCACACGGTAGCTTCCCCTATGTGGATAGGGGTTGCAGGTTCGAATCCTGCCGAATGACACACACTTTTGTAATAAAAATTTATCATAAATAATCAAGCCAGTAGATATAGATATATAATACTGTTTAATTAAAAAACAAAATAACTACTTAAATACGAGTAATGTTCAAACAAATCATTTCAAATTGTCGGTTGGTTATAACCAAGTTTCATTAGTCTTCATTATATATATATATATATATATATAGGGTAGTCCAAAGGTAGGTGGACAGTACATGGAATAGGTTTATGTATTGGTCATATTATTACAATAGTGTTCATAATAATTATGCTGTATTATTAATGTACACAACAAAAATTTAATTGCCAATGTAATAATTGTATTTTATTCTTTCTTCAAGGCCTCTAGTACTCAGTCTGTTCTCTCCCTGTAACCCCTTAAAAACTAGTGGCAACACCACCTTGCTTGGGGTGAAATGAAAACATTATCCTATCCTTTTGTTGAGTAGTGAGCAACTAATCTACCCCGTTCATCTCTCTCCATAAGGTCATTAGTCACATTGTAGACTTGTCAAGGAGTGGAAAAATACTTGAATCAAAACACCCAGCAACTGAAAAAAAGCAACGAAGGTGAGTGGGTGTGTTTCATTATCAGCCAAGAAAATTCATGGTAATGCATCTGAGAATACACAACTCTTTCTAAAAAACAGAAACATTATGCTCAAGCAGAAGTTTATTTTGTGAAAGGTCAAGTCTTTAACCAAAACTGCTTATAACAGCAAGAGAATAATCACTTCATGCTGCGAGCATTATGGAAAAGTAGTCCCAGAAAACGTCTTTTACAAAAGATGAAACAAAATGTATATCTGACAAATATTCGTTTTACAATATTATTATTATCAATGTTGATATACAAGGTTCATTTTCAAAAATTACTATTAAAGAAAAGTAAAATACATTTTCATTTGGTTAATTTCCACTGAAGAAATACAAGTGAAATTAGACAATATGGTGGGAAGGAACTGTTCTGTGAAATTTTTTTCAAAGTACACATTTTTCATTTCTTAACTTATAACAAATGGTTTCAAGTCCTTCATTAGGAATAAAATATTTTGTTAAAAATTTTATGTTCAATAAGAATATATATTATATATCAAGTTTGAGGGTTATGAACAAAAGGGTTTGGCCATGTACAGAAAACAATCTCTTCCAAATTATAAATTTAATAATAATTATAATAAGTACTCAAACCTGTATTTGTCTATACTTCCAAGATGAGGTAGTATTTACATAGTTTGGACTATTGTGGCCATTTTTATTGCCATGTTTACAACATTTCAGCCATTGTAATCTCCAGCCTTCTTCAAAGTGCTAGGAATTTCTAACCGAACCCTTTATTATGATCACTGGGGTATATCATTCTCATTCCTTGTATGAAGCTTCTTTTGGTAGTCATGGGGGTATATCATTCTCATTCCATGTAGGTATTTCCCTTTAACTTAATTCTCTAAGTTATTTGTTCACCACTGCTGTAGCCTGGTATTGAACTCACAACTCGTTGGGTACTTGAACTAACCAACATCTACATCCACTGAGCCATGTGAGGACATCAGTGTATGAATTTCTGGGACTTATAGACCCAATGTTTTAATAATCATTTTTTTAACAGATCTCATATTGCAATCTTTGACACTAATGATTTTCCCTAGCACTCCACATTCCCCTACTTGGCCGGCTTAGTTTTGTGGCCTAGCATATGCACTGCTTCCATAAGTTTACATAAGTTAAAGGGAGATAACTACACGGCTATCAGAAGTGGCATTACACATGGAATGAGAATGATATACCCAAGTGATTGAAATAAAAAGGATTAAAATCAAAATTTCTATCACCTGAAGAAGGCCAATATGTCATAAGCATGGCAATAAAGATGAGGACAATAGTTCAAACAATGTAAATAATCTAAGTATTCAAACCCGTTTACTAAGTTTCAAAACCACTCAAGCAATTTTACAGCTACAACTATTGACTCTCTGCATGTCTGGTATATGCACAAATATTATGCAAGAGGTAACATGTTTAAAACAATGGTGTCGACAGAGATTAATGTGTTTTGCTTTTTTAAGTACAAAATTAATCTCAGAGAGAATTCATAAAAATCCTAAATTTTTTACTTTCAGTTACAAATAGACAGGTTGTGATGGTTCTTTTTTTATCTTTTGAAGAAAAAAAAAAATCCTGAAACATTCTTATTCCAGCCACTATTATCATTTTTTTTTATCATTTTACTCCAAGTAAGGCAATAAAGCCACTGTGGTTCAAGGGGTTATTGAGCGTCAATATGACTAAAAGAAAATATTAAGGAGAGAGAGCAATAAAAAAAAAACAGGAATTATAACAATTGATGTTTCATTTAAATTTTTAAAAATCAAAGTTGACTAGATAGCAAGAAGTTCCACAAGCAAGCAGTGCAAGAGAAGAAACGCTTAGCGTAGAACTTAGTCACATCTAACCATTTCAACTGTAAAATGATATATATTTTTATATTAAATTATAAAAATGAAAGATTTTACAACCAAAAAATATATGCATAAAAAAAAAAAAAAAAAAAAAAAAATCTTTCAACACTTCAGTCAAGACTCCAGACTTAATTGAAATCCCTTACAGGCTGATAGGGTTAAATATTTTATTTTTAATGCCTAGATGCTCATTTGAATATTCTTACCCCTCCCACACTATAATTAAAAACTGAGTCTCTCATGGTGCCATATAATCTGAGTAGTTAGTTGAAAGTTTCACTTCCAAGTATCATATGAGAATTAGGCTGATAAGGTTAAATTTTATATTTTTAATGCCGTTGTGGTGCAATGGACATTGACTCGGAATAACGAATCGAGGTGCCAAGTTCAAATTCCGGTTGGATTCCTTGCATTCACTTACGTACAAATACCTTGGGGAAGGTATTAATCCGTCTCTTTCTTCCAGTTATGGGTTAAATAATAGGACAGATTAGGTTCTATAGCCTTGGTCAGCAACCAGTCTACCGCAGAAAGCAATGGCAACCTACTGTGGGATACATCATCTGCCCAGCCAGCCATGTCTCTTTCGAGACATGATCGCCAAAGCGTGTATCACATATGGCACTTAATTGTTATGCGCATTTGAAGATACCTACCCCTCCCACACTATAATTAAAAACTGAGTCTCTCATGGTGCTATATAATCTGAGTAGTTAGTTTCACTTTCAAGTATCTTGTGAGAATTAGGACTTGGTATGAGGAAGAATTGGCTTTCCTCAGTCTCAAAATCCTTGGCATGCCAGTGCTAAAATTTTTGTTAGCATATCTTTTGATGAATGGAATATAGAGAAAAAAATGAAATCATGCCTTACTTCAAGAGCAGCACAAATGAATACCAACAACAGCAGCTAGAATTTGAATCAAAATGTTTTCTTCTGAAAATTAGTCGTTTTATATTGAGCAGGCATTTCATGAATAGGGCATCATTTTTGCTAGACTCGTCTAAGAAATAATAAAAAATATTTTGAGGGTGGACAGAGAACAAACACTCGAAGAAAGCCAAAATGAAAAGAGTACATCAGCGTTAAAAAAAAAAAAATAAATAAATAAATTAAAAAGTGGGGTCAAATGAATAAAAATTGTTTGTCTCGATTATTCCGAAAAGACGATCTTATAAACTTGAAATGTACAGAAAAATCAAAGAAACTGAAATAAATCTAATTTGCCAGGATTTTGAATAAAGATTTTTTTTTCTTTCAAGACAGTCAGGCTCTTCTCTAATTGAAAACTTGGTGTGGCACAATCTAACATTTTTACAACAGAGAAAGACAAACAACAAGGTCCCCTACTGTATAGCATCACTAATGGTGGAGACTCAATTATGTCTGGACATATATCAAACATGAGAGATGATCTGAAAGTAATGCATCCTACCCATTTCCATGGAAACTATAACAGATACAGAACACCATTGGATAGAGAAAATTTCTAGTAATATTTTAAAAAAATAAAAAGCTATTTTTTACCACCACTAATCACAAAACAAACATACTGTTGCCACTGCTGAAATGTATTATCAAATACCCACACTATTTTGTCTCCATAAATATTTATTCAACAAATATTGGTGTCAATTGACAGATTCTTTTATACATGGAAGTAGCATTGATACCAATAATTTCTACGGACATTCAGAGACTTCCAACAGCAGAAACAACTGAAATGGATAGCACATTTAACTAGAATGGGAAATAATGAAATTACATAGATCAAGATGTTGACATTCCACACTATTTTAAACAAAAGGTTAAAAGGGAAACTCCCATCATTTCTAGAAAGAGTGATAACAGTGAGCACGAGAAAAGTTCAATTTCCTGAAAAACTTTTTCACGGAAAAGGTTTTATGAATTTCAACCAACAGTTACACTACTTATTTGATTAATGAATGAATGGAATAAAAAAAATTAAAATAAATAAATATAGAGGATATTTGGATGAATATGTAACAATATAAATAATAAAGGGAAACTATATTGAAACATTAAACCTGTCATTTTCAAGAGAATTTATTTTCATACTAGATTTGTTTTTTGGTTAATGACCGAGAAGCTTATTTATCAATTATCTATTTTCTGCCTGATTTTTTGGGATTGTTATTTACATCTGAACCAATGTCCTCATCACATTGTAATAATGACAAAGGACATTATGAATATAATTCCTGATAACCTGTTCGTCAAGGTCAGAATAATGAATTTAAAAGATAAACGTTTGTTGCCCGTGAAATTTAATTTAAGTTGATACTTCCACTTTTTCATGATACCTGTTTGAATTTTGATAAATGAAAGTTTTTTGAAGCTTTTATTTAAGTTTTTATTGAAAGCTAAAGGATTAAATTTACTATTTCCATTAAACAAAATACTCTGTAGTGTATTTTGCAAACAGAAATTATATTGATTGGAATTGATTATTTTTTTTAAATAGTTAACTAGAACACTGTCTTTCATTGCAATACAATTTTTTTTTTTTTATTAAAAAAATTTTCCATAAATAAAATATACTTTTCTGAAACTTTGAGGAATATTAGCCAATTAAAGTAGAATTCATCTGATTTAAAATAAGAGACTATTTGTTAAAAGATCATTTTTAAGTACTCAATCTTACAAATGTTGGAAATATTCTCCATAATTTAATTTTAGGAATGTTGACTTTAAATTTACTGTAGACATCGATCTTAATGTTCAGATAATATCGTGTACAGTCATCCATACTCTCAAAATGAGCACGTTTATACATGAAAAAATTTAATTAGTTTAAAAATCAGAGCGTGATGATTTGTATTAAATTTTTCAATTTTCACTTAGTAAATATAGTCTTCACTTAATGCAGACAATGTTTTGAAGAATTTTTAAAATTACAAATTTGAAAAAAAAAAAACAATTCTTGTAAAAATTAATTATGGCAATTTTTTTTTGTTTTCTTTAAACAATAATGACCTTGATCATTTATAAAAGCAATTGCTTATCTAATTAATGTCAGTTTTATTTTACTATTCAGAGCAGGTTTTCAGGGAAATTGACAATTGTTTAAAAAAATAAAAATAAAATAAATGGATGATTTATTTTATTCTCCAAGGAGTTTTTGGAGAATTTAATTTCTAGAAATTTAAATTAAGCTGGTGGGAGGATAAAAGATGTGTTAATGAAATACACACACCAATATTTTATAAAATAATTCCATTCATTTGTGAATAAGTTCTGAAAGTTTCATTAAAATCTATCAATTATTTGATTTTTGCAAGAATTTCCAAATTAATGTGTTTGAATTCTGGCCAGTCACTTGCAAGAAAAAGTAAATAAAATTAACCAAAATTTCTAAGATTTTAAAAATACTTTGGTTAAATAACAAACATTAACATATTTATGATAAAACTTTTAAAATTAAGTTTTTAGGGACTTTTTTCGTCATGACGCTCTCCAGAATGAACGTACAAGTCACAACCAGATGCAAGTTTAAAAAGTTTTTTTTTTTTTTTAGCTTGCAGTTGATTTTTGTATCGGGTTTTAAAAGATGATTCAATCTTTTTCGTTATGGCAACAATATGGAGGAGTTGCAGGACCGAGATGTTTTTGCTAAACTCATCTAAGAAATAATAAATATTTTGAGGGCGAACAGAGAACAAACACCTGAAGAAAACCAAAATTTTAAAAGAGTACACCAGCGAAAAAATAAAATAAAAAGTGGGGTCAAATGTTGAAAATTGTTCGTCTCGATTATTCCGAAAAAAACAAAAACGACCTTATAAACTTGAAATGTACAGAAAAATCAGAGAAATCAAAATAACTAATTTGCCCGCTAAGAAGATTCACTTAGTCTTACTCTCTAGTGATAATCTGTGAAAAAAGGTTTCCACTCTTGTGAATATCAGTAAAAACAAAATTCATGTACTATTTTATTTTAATTTAAAGGAAAACATCCTCGCTACAGATTACGAATTCTGGTTAGGTTAAGTGAAAAAGAAAAAGTTACCCAAGAGTAGAGAGACAGTATCAATTACAAGACATCCTAGTAGGGAGGTTAAGAAAAGTCAACCTAGAAAGATGGGAATATTCTTTTGGCTGTCACTATCTTTGTAAATTTGGAGGATGGGAACTTTTAGATTTTTCCCCCACTTTTTCTTGGAGGGCTTAAATGAGAAAGAGTAAATAAAATATTAAAATAACAATGGATGGATTATATTACCCTCATATCCACACAGCACAACATTTTATTTACAAACAAATAGTTAAAGTTACGATACTGGAATAACTTTTTTTTTTTACTTATTTTGTGATTACGAGGGAATACTGAAAATTCGCGGCCCAACTATGAATATTCATAAAATCTAAAAAAAGGTTTGGTCAGATTTTCTGAAAGTGAATCGAACTCCCTGCCCCACATAACAATCAGTGTCAAAAAAAAATATGAAGAACATAATGACATATTGTGTAACTGTGTTGTACACTGTGTAGTAAATCTCGTTGTCACAGTGAGTAAAAACTTTCATTTGCTTTTTGAAAGTGTCTTTTTGGAATTAAAACAATTTAATGAATATTTAAAAAAGTGAAATGAAATTGCACCATTAATTTTAAAGACAAATATTTGAAAATGAAATATATCCAAATTGAAAGAATTTTTATTTTAAAAGAATCCTTCACTCAAAAAAATAGTAAAAAAAAAAAACCCATCTACTTGTGAATGTAAATCACGTTGTCTCACTTCTTCTGCCAAGCTTAATGACGTTATGAACTTTATTGTAAATAAAAATATTATTTAATGGTCATAAAAGAATAATCTTTGCAGATTCTGTTATTTAAAAAAAGAAAAAAACTGGTTGTAAAGAAAAGTATTATGCTGTCAAAAAAAAAAAAAAAAGGAAAAAAAAGATATTTCGTTAAAAAAGCAGAGGTGATATGAAAATGAAAAATGTTCCTTTTCTTCACAAGGGACAAGACAAATTGATTCTCAGAACAAGCAGCAAGGCATGGACAATTTACTACTACAAGAAGAGATATGAAATAAATATAAAATACAACATTAACACTGACAATTAGTAACTCACTTTTCTTTTTTACCGTTCCTAATATCGCGAGCAAAAGTTAAGATTTTACAAAAAACTTTTTGATGTTGCTTCAAAAGCAAATAAAATTTTAATAAAAATGGTTGTGTGTACTAAAAGAGACTAAGAGGAGATTTTATCGATCATGCAGTTGAGTATATATTTCCTTGTATTTAGTACGTTTTACGTCAAGGTGATTTAAAAAGGAAAGGAAAAAAAAAACTAACGTGCTTTTCTGCTCGAAGTTCAGTCTTTATCAACTGTCAGGACTTTTTTTTAGTTTTCTTTCTGACACACTTTCATGTGTTTATTAAGAAAATATTTTAAAATTCGTATCAGTTTATGCTATTTCTTTAAATTTAAAATAAACAAATGCTTCAGTCGAAAACTGCACAATAAAATAGCATGTTGAGGATTTTTAAAACATAGAAACATCAATTCAATACAATGGGTCATGATTTTATTTTTAATAAATTTTAATTTTTTAAATTTAGACATCAATTAAAAAAAGGAGTTCATTATTTGATCGGCTCGGAACGAGAAGCCGGGGAGTCGAGTTCGAATTCCAGCCGAATTGCTTTCACTTACGGGTAAATACCCTTGGGAAAGGTATTCCGTCTCTTCCCTCCAGTTATGGGTTAAATAACAGGATGGATTGGGTTCTATAGCCTTGGTCGGCAACCAGTCTACCGAAGAAAACAATAGCAACATACTGCGGGATAATCTTCTGCCCAAATAAGTCATGTCTCTTTCGAGACATGATCGCCCAAGAAGCGTGTATCACGTATGGCACTTTTAACTGACTGACACATTATTTTCTGGATATCATTTTTAACTATTTTGTAAGGTTCAGAATTTAAAAATTCGTTTTTTTTTAATAAAAAAAAAAGAAGGAATTTCTTGTGGGAAAAAGCCAACCTTTTTTTTTTAAAAAACAAACCAATTTACGGTAGAGTGATCACGTGTCCATACAACCAACTCCATGTTTCATGACAATATTGAAGCTTCAAAAATTATTTAGAGAATTCAGCAACATCTTCTAATCAAAATATTTAATTTTGAAGAAATTTTTGTTCATTTCACAACAAAAAAAATCAACTGTTAAAAGAATAAGATCTTTTTTTGATGAGCCGAATCAAATAATGATCAAAGAAATTTATTTAATTATTAAACACGTTGGTAGTTTTTTTTTATCATTTAATAAATAAAGTGATAGTTTCATTATTAATTAGTCCTTTTATTCATAGATATTTTGATTCACTAATTTATTCGTCTGAAGCAAAGTTATTTTTAAAAATGACTTGGAAATTAATTAACGAAAGGTTTTACTTTTAAAATACGATTTTCATTGCTTTTTTAATTTTTATAAAATTATTTACAATATAATTTTGTATAAAAAGTTAAAGTTTTATTTTTAATTCAAAATATGTCAGCAAAATCGAGATCTATTCAAAAATTAAAAACAAGTGAAAATGAATTATTAAACAATTAAGAATAAATTTCAGTTTACGTTTTTGAAAATATTTGCTTGAGTTTGAAAATAAAATCGATTATCAATATAAATAAAAAATTGTTAAGCCATTATCTTTTTTTAAGGAAAGTTTACCAAATTAAAAGTACAAAAAAAAAAATGCCTTCTGACCCATAAAGAAAAAAATTAAAATGAGGTAAATACCAAATAAAAAAAAATATCTCACCTGATTTTTAAAAAAATAAAAACAGGATATAAAAAAAAAATTAGATAAACAAAAAAAAAAAAAAATGGGGGGAGGGGGAAAAATAAAAAAAAAGGGTGTGGAAAAAAATATACTTTCTTTTTCTGGGTATTTTTTTTTTTTTTTTTTTAAGATAGTCACTTGTGGAGTTAAGGGTGAATTTTGGTGGAAATAAAATAAAAAGTTTTATCTATTTATAAAACTTTAGAAAAGGGGGAAAAATTTTTTTTTAAAATGGCAAGGTCTAGGTTGTTTAAATGTTAAAATTGGTCGTTTGTCTTTACTGGTCCATGTTAAATGACGAAGTCCATTTGGTGTTGTGTAAGCCACAATCCACTGCAATCTCCTCCTCAGCCTGATGCTGCTGCTCCGCTGACACCGGTGACTTAAACTGATTTAATCACATTTTCCTGTTACACCGTATTATATAATAAACGGTGTTGGATCAAAAAATAGGTCCTTCAATATTTTCTGAGCACTTTCTTAATGAGTAGAGTAAAAGATCAAATAAAGTCGGGATGAAACGGTGGGCAGGGTAATTGTTGCGCAAATCTACTAAATCTAGAAGAATAAAATCTGTATTCAAAATAAGAACTAATAACTGGAAGGAATTGAAAATATTTTACTATAGAAATGCATTGCAAATCACTTACTGTAAATCATTTTCTTGTATAAGACATTATTTAAATTAATCAGCTATTATATGTATAATTAACCTTCAAAAATATAAATAGTGACAGACAGTAGGTTGTTACAAATGTTATAACAAGCATTTGGTTGCAAAGGAAAGGAGCAAACAAGGATTAAATTTTCAACAGCATGTACTTAGGGAATATTCATAATATATAAACAGTTGTTTGAAATTTGGCAAAAGTTGTTCATGTGCGATACTTCAGTTCCTGTTGGTCAGGAAAGTGATTAGGTGAAAGAGTGTTGACACTAAGGCCAAGATTTGACCAATTTCTTTGGTTGGTTGGCCAAGGTCACAGTTGGGTCAGAGGATGGGTCTGGAGCGGATTAGTCATTGATTGGGTTTGATTCATACCTTTCTTTAAGATTGAAATCAACACCTACAGATATGTTTGATGGCTGTTGCTCAGTTAAAATTCAGAATATGTACTTAAATGTATGCAAGGTGGCAAAAAATTGTTCATATATGGTTAATTGCTGTTGGTAAGAAAGTGATTAGCCGTAAAGGTATTGTCAGTAGGGCCAGAAGTTTAACTGATGTCTTGTCATTGTTGGCCATGGTTGTATTGAATCCCAATAAAAATAAAATATAAAAATAAAATATATAAACAAAAATAAAAAGAATACAAATTAAAATAAGTCATGCACTTTCCTTTAAAATCCTTGAAATCTACTTTGCAAAGTTTAACTCAAAAAGCAGCTATGACATGTGATAGAACATGTTTAGATCAATTTACGCCAAAAATTTCAACCTTCATTTGATCCACCTGACTTGCATAATAGGAGGAAACCTATGACCAAATCCTCAGTGTGAATTCGAACATCAGCCATGCATCACCGAAATCCACGCAACTATGACTTGTTAAATTTTACCAAGTTAAGTCACTCTTAACACACGTACCAAAATTGCAACATATTCACTCACTCATACAATTAATATATTCACTTACTCACTCACACATTTATATTAATTTTCTCAAAGAAACAACCATTCAATATTTTCTACATACACCTTTGAACGAACTTTCAAGCAATCGTTTTTTGATAAACTGTTTTGTGTTCTTGCTTTTTTTATTGAACATAAAAAGAGAATTTATTCTTACATCAATTCATGAAAAATTAATTTTAACGTCACAGTTATTTTCTCTAATCACTCTCTCAGCATATATTTTCAGCTTCATATTTTGTAAATGTTACAAATATAAATATCATTTGTTTTGTTGTTACCAAAATCTGGAAATTTCTTTATTCATTATTTGTCCGTGTGTTTGTTGTTATCCAACTTAGCCATAAATTGTAAAACAAGTGGGATATTAGGGTGTGTCTCACTATAACCCTTATCTATTTCTCTCTGTCTGTCTCTGTCTGTCTGTCTCTGTCTCTGTCTCTGTCTCTGTCTCTGTCTCTGTCTGTCTGTCTGTCTGTCTGTCTGTCTCTCTCTCTCTCTCTAAATGTCTATATATTCTTTTTTCTTTCTCAACTAATGAGAAAGCAACCCTTAAATAAAAAGAGGAAGAAGAAAAGACTCCATGCACAGTTTCTGTTATCAAAAAAATGAAAAAGAAAGGAATGCTAGAAAATAAAATAATTTTAACCAATCAAAAAATGAGAAAAAAAGGAACTCTAGGAAAATAAAACAATTTTGACCAATCAAAAAAATGAACACAAAGAGACTTTTGATGCTAGCCTAAAGGAGGGTTTATACCAGATCCTTTGAGGTGGGTCAAAAGAATATAAGCTCATAGACACAGAACAAGATAAGACAAGACAACCACTACAGAAACCAGTGATGCGTGACACGTGAAGTAGTTAAGACATCGTCTGTTAAAATATTCTGTCATAGTCAATTTGACACTGACCTATTTCTAAAATGACTATTACTATTACTAGCAAGGTCTGAATCCAAAACTACCCACTACCAAGCTGAAAAGACTACTACCAATATCCGCCTTATAGACAAACATTTTACTATACCGAATATCAAAGGACTCACTTTGGTGGACCTGAAGGAGACTACCACCACCTTTAAAATTGTTGTTTTTCATTTTTTTTACTTTTTCCAGTCCAATCTTATTGATTACACCCTAAGCTTTCTGAGTGAAAAAAAATTTAGAAAATTTTCAATATTTAAAGAATTTGAGGTGGGGGGCTCAGTTTTTTATACAACGTTATAGTAAATCAACCCTCCATTTTGGAACCACTCACCAATACGACATTACCACCACCTGTAAATTTGTTGATTATCAATTTTTTTTTACTTTTTTCAGTGCAATTTTATTGATTAAACCCTAAACTTTTTGATTGACAAAAAATTTGGAAAAATTTCATTATTTAAACAATCGGGAGGTGGGATCACTTTTTCATACAACCTTATAGTAAATCAATCCTGTGCAATTAACTTTTTTGCTTGCGCATTTTGAATAAAGCCATTCTTGGAGTTTCCGAGGAAGATGCCATTGTAAGAACTGAAGAAAACTTAAAAAAGACAAAAACAAGAGCAACAACTCATCCAAAAAAAAACAAAATAAAGTGACCCCAACACAAGTGGTTCCAAAATGAAGGATTGATTTACTATAACATTGTGTGAGAAACTAACCACCCCCGATAAAATTGTTTAAATATTGAAATTTGTCCAAATTGTTTTTATAATCAGAAACTTTATGTAATAATCAATAGGACTGAACTGAAAACAGTTAAAAAAAATGAAAAACAACAAATTTAAAAATGGTGGAAGTCTGCTTTATGTCTGCCCTCACTTTAAATCAAATTAGATAAAATATATTATTTATTTTACACCCTTGAGACAGTTAAGTTTATTTCCAAAGTTCTGACAAAATAAATGTCCAAAAGTCTCTGGCATTCCAACTAACAACAAAGTCACAGTTGTTGTCAGAGAATATGTCTGTAGCAGATTAATCATTGGTGGAGACTGACATGCATCCTTCTTCATGGTTGCAATTGATACTTCTGCCTGGTAATGTGGGTTGGTCAATTGAGGTCACAGTGATGGGTTCATGGTAAGGCTTATTGGCTGTCAAGGTCACACCAGTAACAATGAGGAATTAGGTTATTTACATTGTTCAGACTGTTGTCCTGATCTTTATTGCAATGAAGTTTTGGCCTTCTTCAGTTGCTAGGAATTAGGAAACAAACACCTTATTTTAATCACTGCGGTGTATCATTCTCATTCGATGTGTGATGTCACTTCAGGTAGCCATGTAGTTATCTCCCTTTAATTTAATTCTGGTATTGGACTCACAACTCTTTTAGGTCAAGTCCTTGAGGACCTTGAGTAAGCATACCATGTGACCTTCTTGTGCCCTTATATATCAATAAGCATACCATGTGACCTTCTTGTACCCTTATATATTAGAAAGCATATCATGTGACCTTCTTGTACCCTTATATATCAATAAGCATACCATGTGACCTTGTACCCTTATATATTAGTAAGCATATCATGTGACCTTCTTGTACCCTTATATATTAGTAAGCATACCATGTGACCTTCTTGTACCTTTATATATCAATAAGCATACCATGTGACCTTCTTGTACCCTTATATATTAGTAAGCATATCATGTGACCTTCTTGTACCCTTATATATTAGTAAGCATACCATGTGACCTTCTTGTGCCCTTATATATCAATAAGCATACCATGTGACCTTCTTGTACCCTTATATATTAGTAAGCATACCATGTGACCTTCTTGTACCCTTATATATCAATAAGCATACCATGTGACCTTCTTGTACCCTTATACATTAGTAAGCATACCATGTGACCTTCATGTACCCTTATATATCAATAAGCATACCATGTGACCTTCTTGTACCCTTATATATTAGTAAGCATACCATGTGACCTTCTTGTGGACTAAGAGCATTGCTTTATATTCCTCATTTTTGGTATTCAAAGGTATATTGGCTCACCTGCTTCCAGTCTTTTTCACAGAAGACTAATTGTAAAATTCTCCATTCTACCTTTGTAACATGGACAACAACAACATCAGCAGATGTTCATGCAACACCCCACATCAATAAGTGAAATGCCCTGTCCATAAAAAAAAAAAATTGTATTATTTATTCTCAATTCCACTTACCTCGGTCAGTCTATAGCTAGCTATGTTAGGGTAAGCTGAATTATCGTACTCCGTTAATTACTAATGTTGAACCTGTAAGTAAATGCTTTGACTCAAAACAATCAAATCAAATCAGATCAATATTTACCTATTCCCAATTCAAGTAATTCTTTTTAAACTCAAATATAAACAACAAATATTTAGCTATTCTCATCGCAGGTAAACGTTTATAGACAACATTTAACTATTCTCAAAGTAAATATTTATAGCCTCAAATATAAACAACCAACATTTACCTATTGCCGAATCCAAGTAAATATTTATAGATTTAAATATAAACAACAAATATTTTCCTATTTTCAACCCAAGTAAATTTTCATAGCCTCTAAAACAAATAACCAACATTTAATTACACCAAACCTAAGAAGATGTTTATAGCATTAACTATAAACAACTAATATTTAACTATTCCTAAATTATGTCACTATTTATAGCCACTAATATAAACAACAAAGATTTACCTATTCCCAAAACAAGTAAATATTTATAGCCTCAAATATAAACACCCCCAACATTTACCTATTGCCAATCCAAGTAAATGTTTATAGATTTAAATGTAAACAGCAAATATTTTCCTATTTCCAATTCAAGTAAATATTTTAGCCTCCAAAATAAACAACCAATAGTTAGCTATTCCCAACCCAAACAAATGTTTATAGCATTAAATATAATCAACCAATATTTAACTATTCCCAAATCATGTCAATACTTATAGCCACTAGTATAAACAACCAACATTTACCTATTCCAAAAACAAGTAAATATATATAGACACAAATATAAACAACCAATGTTCACCTTATTCACAACCCAAGGAAATGTTTTTAGCCTCAAACAACCAACATTTACCTATGGCCATCCCAAATGTTTATAGCATCAAATTTAAACAATGTTTACATATTCCCAACCCAAGTTAATATCTATAGCCTCAAATATAAACAACCATTATTTAACAATTCCAAAATCATGTCAATATTTATCACCCCAAATGTAAATAACCAAATTTAACTATTCTGAAACCAAAGACATATTTATAGCTTCAAATGTAAACAACCAGTATATACCAATTCCCAAACTAGGTAAACATTTATAACATCAAATATCAACAAAAAACTTTTAACTGTTCTTAATCCAAATAAATGTTTATAATCTCAAGCATAATCAAACAACATTTATATATTCCCGATCAAAGTAAATGATTATATGCACAAATATGAACCCCCAACAAACCAAGTAAATGTTTATAACCTCCAATATAAAGAAGCAACATTTATATATTCTCAATTGAAAGAAATATTTATGCCCCAAAAATATAATCAACCAAAATTTACTTATTCCCAACCCAAGGAAATATTTATATCCTCAAATAAAAACAACCAACTTTTACCTATTCTCAATCAAAACAAATATTTATACCTTGCAAATATAAGCAAACAACATTTACTATTACCAATCCAAGAAAATGTTCATTGTCTCCAATACAAGTTGCTAATAAATATTGATTATTTAAAACTATGTGTAAAAGAAATGTATTAAAAAAAAGTTATATCTAATTTTTCCTATTTTCTATTAAACCCGTTATTTTGAAATTATTCTATTGAACATCTGTGAGATATTTTGGATAAAAATGTGATAAATTTAATGTTACTTTGCAAGACATGTTTTGGGAACAAATACAAGCTGCTTGGTGGGAGATACCATTAGATACATTGAAGAAGCTTGTGATGTCAATGCCTAACAGAATGAAGGCTGTGATCAAAGCAAAAAGCTATTATTCTAAATATTAAATTTATTTTGTAACAAGTATTTTTTCTTGTTAAAGTATTTATTGAATAAATCAAATAAAATTACTTTAATTAAATTGTTTATTTTCTGTCAATATGCCTCATAAAAGATAAAATAGTTCTTGTCCTAATACTTTTGCACAGTACTCTCTCTCTCTCTCTCTCTCTCTCTCTCTCTATATATATATATATATATATATATATATATATATATATATATATATATATTGGGTGCGATTGGTAAATTGTCGCAATTATTCTATTAGTTCAAAGCAAAAGACAATTAAAGTAAATATTAAACTTATTTTGTAACAAGTATTTTGTCTTGTTAAAGCATTTGTTGATTAAATCAAATAAAATTACTTTAATCAAATTGTTTATTTTCTGTCATTATGCCTGATAAAAGATAGAATAGTTCTTGTCCTAATACTTTTGCACAGTACTCTCTCTCTCTCTCTCTCTCTCTCCCTCTATATATATATATATATATATATATATATATATACTAGGTGCGATTGGTAAACTGTCACAATTATTCTATTAGTTAAAAGCAAAAGACAAAGTAAATATTAAACTTATTTTGTAACAAGTATTTTTTCTTGTTAAAGCATTTGTTGTGTAAATCAAATAAAATTACTTGAATTAAATTGTTTATTTTCTGTCAATATGCCTTCATAAATGATAAAATAGTTCTTGTCCTAATACTTTTGCACAGTACTGTATGTTCAAGTGCTAAAAATAAAGTCTATTCTCGTCTTATGCAATACAGTAATTTGATATTAATTATTTTTATTGGCATACATAGTTCCAGGAATGTTACTCTGCTTCCTGTTCTCTTAGATATTTTGAAGCTGTTTGATTTTAAGGCATGAAAACACTGATTAGTTTATTTAATTTTATAATCAAACTTTTTTTTATTATTATTATATTTGAGTCAATATGTATTTACTTAGTTCAAGGCTAGGTAAATATTGTTTCTGACATTATAAACATTTAGTCATGTTGGGATAGGTAAATATTTTTGTTTATATATTATGCTATAAATGTTTACTTAGTTTAGGAATAGGTAAATGTTGGTTGTTTGTATTTGGAGCTATAAACATTTACTTTGATTGGGAATGAGTAATTGTTGGTTTTTATATTGAAGGCTATAAACATTTACTTTGATTGGGAATGAGCAACTGTTGGTTTTTATATTGAAGGCTATAAACATTTACTTTGATTGGGAATGAGCAACTGTTGGTTTTTATATTGAAGGCTATAAACATTTACTTTTACTGGGAAATAGGTAAATGTTAGTTGTTTAGAGTTGAGGTTATAAACATTTAATTGTTTAAACTGTTTATATTTAGGGCAAGAATATATATGTAGTATTGTCTGCAAATTAATAGGCAAGTATAAATAGAGAATAACTGGAGAAGGTAAGGGGGACAAACCCTGTTTTCACAAAGGACACGGAGAGCTGTGCTATTCTTGCTGAACAAGCCAGAACAACATAGAAACATAGATAAGAACTTTTGCTACATTTACAAGAATAAAAAAATTAAGAGACACAAAGAACTGTGATGGAGAAAACAACGTAACTGATTTTTTTCTGGCTACAGTTGGGTCAGTCAGTTAAGTGCCATACGTGATACACGCTTGGGCGATCATGTCTCGAAAGAGACATAACTGACTGGGCAGAAGATTATCCCGCTGTAGGTTGCCATTGCTTTCTGCGGTAGACTGGTTGCCAACCAAGGCTATAGAACCCAGTCTGTCCTGCTATTTAACCCATAACTGGAAGGAAGAGACGGATTAATACCTTTCCCAAGGGTATTTGCGCATAAGTGAATACAATGGATTCAACTAGAATTCAAACTCGGCTCCCCGGTTTCTCGTTCTGAGCCGATATCCACTGTACCACAATGCAAAACACTTGGCTCAGAACTAGAAACCTGGTAGCCGAGTTCGAATTCCAGTTGAATCCATTGTATTCACTAACGCGCAAATACCCTTGGGAAAGGTATTAATCCGTCTCTTCCTTCCAGTTATGGGTTAAATAACAGGACAGATTGGGTTCTATAGCCTTGGTCAGCAACCAGTCTACCACAGAAAGCAATGGCAACCTACGGCAGGATAATCTTCTGCCCAGTCAGTCATGTCTATTTCGAGACATGATTGCCCAAGCATGTATCACGTATGGCACTTAACTGACTGACTGAATATAATAGCTGGAAACATGAGTAAGGCATCTACTGTGCATAAAGTGGAGGATCAGTTTTCTATTGTTATGAAGTAATAAACTGATCCCCCACTAATTACTATTTAATAATATAATGCATATTTCCCCCTTCCCCCTCGCTATGAAACAAATAACAGGACAGATTGGGTTCTATAGCCTTGGTCAGCAACCAGTCTACCGCAGAAAGCAATGGCAACCTATGGCGGGATAATCTTCTGCCCAGTCAGTCATGTCTATTTCGAGACATGATCGCCCAAGCGTGTATCACGCATGGCACTTAACTGACTGACAGTTGGGTATGAAGCTGTGAAGAAAATTTTAACAATGATACAACAGGGCATCCGAGAAAGGGTAACTCAAGGTGGTAGTAATTGGGTGTCACCGATAGTGACGCTAAAGGAACCTGATGGAGATTTAAGGATATGTGGTGATTACAAAATAAAGGTAAATCACCAGATATGTTCAGACACTTTTTCTTTGCTAAATATTGAAACTGCGAGTGACACGTTAGCAAAAATGGAGTACTTTGCAAACACTGATCTCAAGGAAGCATACAATCAAACAAAGGGAATCAGAAGAAATGACATTTGAAGAAATTGTGAAAATTATTAAAAAAGAACGTAAGACCAAAAAAAAAAAGAAGATTGGTAATTGCTGAAAGAACCAATTTTTTAGAAACAACAGAACAACCAAATGAGTCCATAATACAATACTTACACAGACTGAAAGAATGAGCCAAGTATTGTGAATTTGAAAAATTAGGAGCATAGTTGGTTGGTTGTTTTGTTTTTATGGCAAATCAACCTCGGCGGGACATTTATTGCCAACAAAAATTTTATTTATTTATCGCTTGTAATACCTTTTTCTTTCAACAATTTATTGTTGTTTTTTATATAAGTTTTTGTGTCTAGTAATACATTTTTCTTTTTGAGTATCAAGATTTATTGGGATTTGTTTTTAAGGGCAGGGTCCCCAAATCCTACCCTTGTTATTTAACCCATAACTGGAGGGAAGGGACAGATTAATACCTTTCCCAAGGGTACCAGTGTTTAAGTGAATGCAGGGTATTCAACTGGAATTCGAACTCGGCTCACCGATTTCTCTTTCCGAGCCGATATCCACTGCACCATAACGCACATCCGTCACTATACACTTACAGCACCTGATATTCCCAAGTGGTCACCCATCTAAGTATTAACAAGGCTCAACGTTGCTTAACTTCGGTGATCGAGCAAGAACCGGTGTATTCAACGTGATAGGCCGTAAGCCCAGGAGAATAGAAAATGACTATAAAAAATGAATTAATTCTTAGATTAGTTGAAGGCTTGCAAGACCAAAACCACAAACAAAAAATCCTAGAATGTCTACAGAGTACTGGAATGAGTGGAATTACAATAACATGTGCTTGCTCACCCTTGTCCCACAGCAAGTCACTTTTATTTATTTAGTTATTTAAGTTCTTTTTTTATTTGAATGAAAATAAACAGAAAAATGTCATTTTCATTCATAATGTTCACACTGTGATGTAAATAAATACTAAAGCATTAATAAAATGACCATTAACCCTTGTTTAATTGAAGATTGATTACTTATAAGGCTGTTGTTTACAGATACCATCCCATAACAATTCAAGCATCCACTGTTAGAGCTCTTGGAACATATCTGCCTCAATACGGCTGGACTACTATATACAGGATGTGATCGATGGTCATCTAAATGACACAAAAATGAAAATAACACTGATATCTCATTTTGATAGATATATTTACCAAAATTACACAAAAAACATCTTTAAATGCTAAAGAGTAAATTTACTCAATAAAATTGCCATTGGTTTCAGCCACGGCCTCCAGATAATTTAGGAATCTCCTGCAACTCTTCTGGGAGGTCTCCTTGTTTGAATCCGTGTATGCTGCCATAATTCTTGCCTTCGGTTTATCTTTGGTGTTACAAGATGTTTTGTTGTTTTTTTCACACAACTGTGCCCCACACATAATAATCAGGGGGTTTCAGTCTTGGAGAGGGGCTAGGTGCAAGATGTAAGAAATGATGCGATTGGAGAAATTGTCTGACTGAGTCCTCCTGCTTGTGTGGCATGGTGTAGAGTCCTGTTGCCAGACATAGCGTCTTCCATCAGCCACCCCCTTGACCCAGGACAACCCTACCTCCTCGATGTACTTGAGATGTAGGCCTCCATGTTGAGTCTGATGCCCTGTTGGAAGATGAATTGAGGCATAATATCACTATTACTATATTGATCGCTCCATACACCTTCATAATCCCAATGAGACTCATCTAACTCTTTATGAACCCGCTGCGTTGTCCTTAGATTGACACCCAAACACTCTAAAATGTTCATATTGGGGCTTTCAGTATGAATGCCAAGCAGTACAGAATGCTGTTTCAAAATTTTTGGCAGAGTTAATTGCATCATGATTGCCTACGTCCTGAAAGGACAAGGCACATGGAAGAAGAAGATATATACCAACTGTTTATAAGAAATTATAATGTGGATATAAAATTGGGGATCAACTCTATATTGTAATCAATATATAAACTGATCCCTCATTTTGTGGCCATGCTAGTTTCTATATTTATATTCTAGATTTATGGTCTTGAGCTAGTGGATGGTAGAGCGGGGTTTGGGTAGTGAAAGAGGAGGAAGCGTGCTAAGAGCCTCCAAGGATAGGGAGACGTGGAAAAGCCATGATCGCCTACGTCCTGAAAGGATAGGGCACATAGAAGAAGAAGAATTGCATCATGGTGCTCTTTTTCTCACAGATGGTGCCCAACTGACTCTGCTATACTGTATAGTCAACAAAATCAAAGACAAACAGCACACATGTGTGAAATTAAAAATATAAAACTGTGACACCCTGTATGTAGTGAACACTTTTTGAGGATCTTATTATGATTAGTCTCATAGTATTTAATGTTTTATGATGTTACCATCATACCATTAAAAATATTATCATAAAACTTTTTAAAATGTTATAATCATACTTTTTAAATTGTAACAATAAAATCTTTTAAGATTTACTATCATAACTTTTAAAATGTTGCCATTAAAACTTTTAAAATATTGACATTAAATCTTTTTTAGCAGGCTACTATCAAACCTTTTAAAAATGCTGTCATCAAACTTTTTAAGATGTTACTCTCAGAACTCGAAAGATGTTACCATCAAACCTGTTAAAATGTTACCATCAAAACTATAAAGAGGTTGCCATCCAACCTTTTAAAATGTTACCGTCAAAACCTTGAAGTGGTTACCATCAAATTTTTTTAAATTTTACCTTCAAAACTTTTAAGATGTCACCATCAAACCTTTTAAAATGTTGCGATCAAAACTTTTAATAGATTACCATCAAACCTTTTGAAATATTACCATCGAGACTTTTAAGATGTTACCATCATACCTTTCAAAATTTACTATCATTTTTTTTACATGTTGTTATCTGACTTTTTAAAATATTATTATTATATCTTTTAAAATGTTTGGGGAGAAAATTTCAATATTTCGAATTCTATGATCTTAGTTTTCATTTATCAGATAGATTTCACATTGTTCCTGGTGCTTGTGTGTGTGTGCGTGTGTGTGTGTGTGCACATGTGTGCATACAAATGTGTGCATATACATATGTGTGTGTGTGTATGTGCACGTGTGTGTGTTAATTCTATTCAGCTTTTTAGTGTCTGTGTCTGTATGTGTATGTGTATAACTTTTCCGTTACACCCAATGGTGTGTAGGGCAGAGTTTTTGCTGTTTCCGTAACAAACTATTTTTTTTTATGGGGCAGGGTTGTTAGCCCTGCGCCCAACCCCCAAACCTGGAGGAAGGTGATTTTCTAAGCGTAGCTTAGATGTGACAAACGGCCGAAAGTAGGGTGTACCCAGTAAGGATAGAACTCACTACTCAGTTATAATGATTCTAGCAAGATGGGCTTGTTAACCATTACACCACACCAAGGTGCCCTGTATGCGTAATTCCTGAAAATGGTAGTGGAAAGAACACATCCACAGATATATTCCCATTTCTTTCTGCAGCTATTGATTAGGAATACACACAGATATCACAAGACAGACACAAAAGAAATACCTATTCGAATTCACACACACACACACACACACACACACACACACACACACACACACACACACACACACAATCCTTTCCTTTGGTTTCCTTTTTCTATTTCTCTTGCTTTCTTACCTCCTACATTCCTACCTTCACACCCTCTTTCCCCACTCTCTAACTTTCTTTCCTTCAATTTTTCCTCTTTCACTCTCTATTTGTCACCCTCTTAATCTTCTTTACTTTCCTCACTCAAAATGATTCTAGCCATGGTATGCGCATATTTCCATGTGATATCACTTCAAGAAAACACAGACTTAAGTGGAATATATCATACACGCTTAAGTGATCATGTCTCTTTCGATCCATCAGTGACTGGGCAGAATATTTTCCCGCAGTAGGTTTGTCATTGCTTTCTGTGGCAGACTGGTTGCCAACCAAGGCTATAGAACCCAATCTGTACTGCTATTCCACCCATAACTGGAGGGAGAAGTGATGGATTATTACCTTTTCCAAGGTTATTTGTGCGTAAGTGAATGCAACGAACTCAACTGGAATTCGAACTCAGCTCTTCAATTTTTCAGTTCGAACCGATATCCATTAAAACACAACGCACATCACAGCTTTCTTCAGTTCGTTACTATAAACAAAATAAATGTATTTAGTTCCGCCAGCATCTTGTTACTTAATTGTTGTACAGGAAGAGGACCGACTGACCGACCGACCGACCTTCTCTAACCTTGTAAAACATGGACTTATCCATAGAAAAAGGTTGCCAGACGCGGCGTTTGAGACGTACACATTGCCGCACTTAACAACGGTATTCTCTAATATTGTATTATTTATCCGTGTCTCTTATGTGATTAAACCTGTGATTTACTCAACCTTTGTTCCAGCGTTTTCTTACAGTATTATTAAGGAGAACTATAAGCGTTACACGAATATTATGATAACAGTGTCGGCAAAGTTTCGGAACTCACATTTGAAAAAATAATAATTCCGAGGCTGTAAGGAGTTTTAAACGCATGTCAACCAAAGATTAGAAATAAACTCGCAATATGGCGAACTTAGAAAACAGTTGCAGTAATGATAACTACCGCTACTATTCAAACCCGACTTCTGCAGATGGATCGGCGTCCTGTATCAGTTCCCAAGTACTGCGGTACAGATGAATGGAAAGAGGTGGAGCGCTTTTGCGCTCTCAGTCGGTTCGTCAGGGGTACCCACTGTCGTTCCTACTTTACGCTTTGGTGTTGAAGCTCCTCCTTCGTCAGCTATGGGACAGGACGGGCAGTCCGGCCCGACGTGAAATCTGTGTCCCTGGTGGTGTTCGAACCAGGGCTTCTGCTTACACCGATAACGTATCCATTTTCGTGCCGTGCTGCAGCAACATTGAGGTGGTGCAGAAGGTGATGGGGGCCAAAATTAGTCGCAACAAGTTTTCCGGCTTGCAGTTAGGGTAACTGGAAGGGGGTCGCGCTTCTGGACCCCATCAGTTTGACTGACGAACCCGTCTACATTCTTAGAGTGTAGTTCGTGGAGAGGAATTGGTCGGAGGTACTGGCAAAGGTCGCTGCGGCGGTCCGGACTTGGCTTTGACAGCGGTTGTCCGTGAAGGGTAGGGTGAGGCGTGTGCCACTTCCGTCTTTTTCCTTGTCCTTTACCGGTTGTCGGTACTCCCTCTCTGTTAAGACCGTAGAAAGGTGATCGAACGTTTACTCTCCATCATCTTGTGGGGTGGTCGCAAGCATCAGGTCACCAGAGATGTAGGTGCTAAACATCTGTGTCATGGGAGCTGGGAATGCCACTCGTGGCGAGTTGCCTCAAGGGTGGCTTTCCTATGCCGCGTGTTGACAGAGGATTCGATTTTGCAGAGGAATGTTAGTAACGCCTTCCCTAGCCTTACAATCACTCCTCCAATTTATGAGGCTGAGTGTCGACGGAAGCCCCGGAATCAATCAGAATTCCTACGAAAGTGTCGAGTGACCTTGCAGGTAACTCCTCGGTCTACTGACCTTTCTCAGCTTCGGATACTATAGTATCTCGTATTAGTGAGGTGGAGCGTCACGACGAAGGATTCTCTCTACGAACGGGTCGGCTTGTCGGCGACAGAGTCGCACGTTTTTTTGGTTTTAGGCATCAGCGGTGAATTAGCACAGTAACGCCGAATTTTCGCTTACCTGGCGATTGATTCGAAATAGGTTATCTCTCAATGACGTGGTTGTCAAAGCGGGTTGGACAGATTTGCCCGACTGTCATTGGTGTGACTTAGAGGGAACGGTGTCGCACGCCTTCTAACATTGCCCTCAGGTCTCTTTTTAGGATCATGTCAGCGAGTTGACGGCTCGTATCGCTCCTGAACATCTCGTGCCCATCGATCTCGCGTACGCGTGTGATAATGTGTCACCCCCGGTATTCCAGGGTAAAACAAATGGTTTTTTTAACGTTGCTAACTGTAGGAAGAATGGTGATCTGGACGTCACAGATGGAGGGAATTTTGCGGTATGAACGCTGTTATTGTCAGAATCTGATCAGATTCTTTGGACATCAGCTCGAGATAAAGATCAGATCTGATAGAAAGCATTTGATATCGACAGATTTTAGCGAAAGGTTTGGTAACTGTAGCAATTCGCGTGAATGGGGCCAGCCTTGATTTTCTTTTTTAAGTCCTCTTTGTCACAACGAGACAGTTTCCTGCAAACACTTCCCTGGTTAAGATGCACTTTCTTTGTTTACCTAGTTAATGTAAGTATTGTTCCAAGTCTGTTCTCAGCAGTATTTTTTTTTTTTGGTTCTGATCCACCTCTAGATTCCCCAGCTTCACAGTTTGATTTTACCCCTCTTTATTATATTTTCTTGGCCAGTCTTTGATTTTCCCATTTCATTATATTGTCTTTTCCCAGTCCATTAGTGAGTGTGCGTCTAGATTCTGCCTATTGGCAGAATACACAGAATGCAACAGCCACTCTTAGTTTTGCGGGATGGACGTGTCTTACTAACATTTTATCTTTTTAGTTTGATGTTTTGCTATATTTTATTTAGTTTGTGGGTTTATCCTCTCCCCCATATATTTTCATATCAGCATATTTTTAGCTCTATTTTTATAAAAAAAATGTATATGAAACATAAAGTTATTGTTCATGGGTTTCCCCCTTTTTTAGGTTCCCCAGTGAAAATGTTATTGTGGTGAGTGTAGGTTTGGAAGATAATCGATATTTTCATGTGGTGAATGAGCTAATTATAATGATCGTTTGGATCGTGAATCCGGTTAGCTAGGTAGAGGGTAGGAATTGATGACCGCTCCCAACTCATTCCCACTTCGGCATGGTGCCAAAATTATTGTATTTTTCAATAATAAATATGCTTTTCCTTAGCTACGGCTGAGCTGTTAGTCAGAATTTTGGGGGCAACCCTCATTCTCGCTGAGAGTGATCATCCGACAAGTTAGACAGTCAGTTAAATGCCATACATGATACACGCTTGGACAATCATGTCTCTTTAGAGACATGACTGACTGGGCAGAAGATTTATCCCGCAGTTGGTTGCCATTGCTTTCTGCGGTAGACTGGTTGCCAGCCAAGGCTATAGAACACAATCTGTCCTGTTATTTGACTCGAGGGGGAAGAGATGTATACTTACTTAATAATATTATATTATTAAGTAGTAATAAGTGGGGGATAAGTTTATTACTTCATAACAATATAAAACTGACTCCCCACTTTATGCCCAATAGAAGCCTTAATCATGTTTCCAACTATTATATTCAGTAAGTCAGTTAAGTGTTATACGTGATACACATTTGGTCGATCATGTCTCTTTAGAGATATGACTGACTGGGCAGAAGGTTATCTCGCAATTGATTGCCATTACTCTCTGCGGTAGACTGGTTGCCAGCCAAGGCTATAAAACCCAATCTGTCCTATTTTTTAACTCATAGCTAGAGAGGGAAGAGATGTATTATATTATTAAGTAGTAATAAGTGGGGGATAAGTTTATTACTTCATAACAATATGAAACTGACTTCCCACTTTATGCCCAATAGAAGCCTTAATCATGTTTCCAACTATTATATTCAGTCAGTCAGTTGAGTGCTATACGTGATACACGCTTGGGCAATCATGTCTCGAAAGAGACATGACTGACTGGGCAGAAGATTTATCCCTGTTATTTAACCCATAACTGGAGGGAAGAGACTGATAAATACTTTTCCCAAGAATATTTACGCGTAAGTGAATGCAATGAATTAAAACTGGAATTACACCCGAGCAACGCCGGGCTATACTGCTAGTATATATATATATATATATATATATATATATATATATATATATGTGTGTGTGTGTATGTGTGTGTGCGATTGGTAAATTGTCGCAATTATTTCATTAAGTGCGATTGGTAAATTGTCGCAATTATTTTATTATTTCAAATATTCTTTAGGCTGAGTCTGAGCTTCAGAACCATGGTTTTAAAGCTTTCATTACACCCGAGCAACGCCGGGCTATACTGCTAGTATTACTAAAAGTTAAAACTCGTATGTATAACATCTGTAGAGGATTTAAAAGTTAAGCAAATCTTTTAATATTTTTACTGAATCAAATTCACAAAGAAAACAAATATATAACAAAATAACGTTGTTTATAACAGATAAAAATTATTGGTTGTGTGTACAAATAAGTTATTGAAGATGTTTCAATAAGGAACAGTAGTTTAAGAAGTAAGTATGTAATGAGTCAAATTGCAAATGTATGTGAATCTTCGTAAGGAAATTAAACATATGTTATTGAGAAAAGTTCGTTCAACTTACAGTTTAGTTTACAATAGTTGTTTCTCTTTGTACTTATGAAACGTTCTTGTGTGAGTTTTGATATTTCGTCTTGGTATCGAGATGTAAGTGTTTGGAGACGTTGACAATATTGTGTTTCATTAGCCGCATAAAATATTAACATTAGGCTAAGAAATTGAGCGCCGTGAATTCGTGTAATGGGTTTGTTCCTTTCTTTAATGGTGTTGGCGGCGATTAGGTGAAAAGGAAAGAGTGTGAATGCGTGTATTCGTGGGTAACGGCTTGGTTATTTACTGCTACATCGTGACTGGCGTGGACTGATCGGTGAATCCTCGTCTACTGTTTCTAACTGCACGAGAACGTGCTTAAATACCCAACTCAAGTCACATGATCGGATCGGAACCGATTGGCGCGAAACGCATGATACACGTGCATGTGCAGGAGAAATGATGTATGGAAATATGATTACTATTATATGTTGACCAATAAGAAAGCGTTTTTGACTTGTGATCCACTTTTAATGGGTTTAGCAGAAGTTGAAAATATATGGCTGTGATCCACTTTTAATGGATTTAAACAGACGATGTAGAAATCTTTTTCTACAATAATCACCCGCTGATTGGGAAAGTTTTTGAGACAAAATTTTCTCAACATGTAATATACGTTTTTAACTTATTAAAGTTCTGCACTGTGTTAGGCTTTTTATGCAACAGATATCTGATAAGAAATTTGGTAGTCACTTCCGGTGAGTTGGAAGTGTAATGCGTGGTGTATTTGGTATGTGACTAAATGTTTGCGATGCCACGTGTTTGAAAAAGGTAATTAAAAAGATCTGATGACTGTATTATGACCATTTGTGTGTATATTGTAGTGAACAAAACAAGATCTAGATTAAAAATTCAAATGATTCATTGATTTTGTAAAGAATTAAAGAGACTCGAATTTACAAACTTTACTTAGCACACACGCAAAAGCGAATCCAAAACAAAACTCGTTAAATTTCACACCTTGATGCGAAATGTTTTCGGCCAAGAGAAAACTTGGAAACATCTAAAAATAAAATTCAAATTATCTTCAGTTTACAGAAACAAATTCTTTTAAGGACCTTTTCGAAGACTCGAAGTTTGTTCGTTGTCCAATGGAAAGGCCGGAATCGCATCCGGAAGTGAATCCCAAATGACCTTTTCAAGCCCCACAAACAAAATAAAAAAACGGGCAAGGTCGCCTATCACCAGAGAGAAGAAGACGAGCGTGTTAATACGTCCCTTAACAAACGTCAAGCGATCGCTATTATCTCTATCTTTCTCCCTCATCTCTTTCCTTTTCACCGTTCACCCGTCTGCCTGTTCTTATACTTGATAAACGAACGAAAAGGGACCGGACGTTGCTCCATGCGTAGTGACGTGAGTGATTAGATATTCCGACGAAAATGTACTTATTTGAACTAGTACGTCATCAGTGCTGAAATTTTCTAGTGAGTCGGAATGTAGCACTTCTAGAAAAATATTTAACATGCCGACAAAAATGTACTTATCTGAAGTACCGTATCATCAGAGTGCTGTAATTTTCTAGTGAGTCAAAATTGTAGATGGTGTGGAAAATATTTTCTGTAGAGTCCAGTGGTTTATATGGCCGTCGAAATCTTCTGATTGTTTTCCAACGCTTTACATTGAGTTGTTTGAAAGGCTTGTTTGTTTTGGCGTGTGTGGAATTAACTTAGCGATAGAAAATATTAACATCTAAGAAAAGCTTTGATTTGCAAAGTTGTTGAGCTGATGCTGGTGAAATTGATACCGAGTGTCGACGCATACTTTGTAAGAACTTTTGAAGATATCTGAATTTAATGTCAATTTTTCTTGGAGGTGAGGCTATCTCCAGTATCAATAAATCAAAGATGAGAATAAATATCCATGTGAAAATCCTTGTTTATATATACATATATCCTGATCATCGGTGCGCGTGGACATTCCGTTGGGTGCATCGTCTTGGATGCCTGTTTCTTTCGGCTGGCCGGTTGAAACACCTCGCTTCATCATTTTTTTTTTGGCGGACTATTTATGACGTAGCGTGCGGACACAGTTGAAAACAAAACTTAACAGTGAAGATCTACTTGGCGATTTGAGTTAAATATTTGCGCCAAGGAAAATGTGTGATGGTTAAAGGAGAAAGAAAAACGCATTTTTCAAACAATCATTTTTGTAGTCCACTACAGCATGGCAAATAAAAATGATAGCAAAGTTATTAGAATAACGGGAAAAGTTATTTTAAAGAAATTGTTGAAAAGTGTGTAAGTATTGTGAAAATATATGATTTGCATTTATCATAGAATATGAACAGTGAGGACGGATTAGCTGAAGAGAAGCCCCCTCGGCTATTCTACTTGTGTGGCCCTAGGCTATACTAAATGTGCGGCCCCTACAAATTCCACATTCTCACGAGTAGAGGAAAACAGAAGAGTGTTAATTTAAATAATTTGATGATGATGATGATGATGGGTATTTAAATTTATGAAGGGTTATTTAAAGTTTACAATGCATTTTGACAGCATGTGTAAGAAAGGACTATAAAAGTGTCAAAAAAATTAAAGACCTTGCCCCCCCCCCCCGATTTTGAGGCAATGGGTTCCAGCCTGCTAAGCTTATAGGTAAATCTGGCACTGATAAACAGCATTGAGTCAAATATTTATGGTGGTTTTAATTTTAATGCGACTTTGTTGAGACTTCCACTAATTTATTAAAAAGTAAAGAATGAAAAACCGCGTTTTGTAAAACAACAAAATTAATTTATACAGAAGTTTTGCAATAGTTCTAATTTTTTTTCCTGATTACAAAATAACAAAGTACTTGTGTACCTGAAATATATATATGTTGATTGATATATAGTTTCATTGTCATATATATATATATATATATATATATGCGAGTGTGTGTGATTGTTTCTTTTTTTAATGATAAAGCAATTTTTTGTGACAAAAAGAAAATAGAATGGGTGACTGAACAGGAAATAAAAATAACTTATTATTTTGGTGAAGAGCTAAAAACCTAGTGAGTTGGTTTGTATAGATGTGAACATCTTGATGCACAGGTCATATATGTCTCTTTATGTTTAAAGATGTGTCTAGACGCAATATATATATATATATATATATATATATATATATATATATATAAAACTTAGTGGGGAAATAGCCATTTTCAACATGTCATTTTAAGACATGCATTATTCGACCCCTTATAAGGAGAGAATGAGGAAAACCTCTAAGCCCAGAGGTTAACTAAGGTAAAAGAAGGAATTGTGATGTATTGGTTTTCATTCGGTTGGGCTGGGGGAAGGAATGTAGTAGTAATTTCTACTTAGTAGCGGAGATCGTGGCCTGACCCTTGGGTTAGTAGTGGTAAGTGGTGGGGAAGTAACTGCTTGGCCAAACTTAACTTTTTTTATTGGGATTAATTGGCGGAATAGGATAATTATTGTAATTTATACTTATTTCTATGGAGACACTTAGTTATGATCGCCCTTCGTTTGTTTGGGAGTATATTTTGGTCTTGAAATTTTAAAATTTTAATTTTTTCTGTCAAACATAGATTACATCTATCTCTTAAGCTATTAGGAGTCCTAGCCGTACCTATGAGTTCCCATTTTATCTGGGGATCTAAGTTACTTTCTTTTAATTCCCAGTATTTCCTAGAAACGGCTGTTTGGTATCCTTAACTAGGATTGGTGAAGGAGTGTCTGTGGGTATAAAGCCGTTGCTTCCAAATTCCCGCCGAAATTCCGATATAAACATTACATCTCTCCTTATTTTTCTTAGGGTAGATGGTAGCTTGATAAATCACATTCTCAGATCTACGCTTACCCTCAACCGGACAGTTATTTCTATATCTATAGTTACAGGGGTGGGGATATCATTCTATTTTCTTTATTGGATTCCCTACACTTCTTCAAGATTTGGTTATTGTGGGAGCTAATAATGTTATACATGCTATTGGTACACGAGTAACTAATCTTGATAAGTTTTCCTATTGAATATCTTACTCAATGGGTTATCTCCATGAAAATGTTTACTTATTAAAATAAGGAAGATCTTCCCAGTGTTAATAGTTGATAGTTTACAGAACGGAGGCGGTTAAACCATATAATTTTTCTTTTCCTATGTTAACTTCTGGCCTTTAATTGTTCCGGATTCTTAGTGGGTGTTAAATACGTTAATTTCTCCTTATATATATATATATATATATATATATATATATGTGTGTGTGTGTGTGTGTGTGTGTGTGTGTGTGTGTGTGTGTGTGATTAACTCTCAGTTAATATACTGATAGGAAGAGTCCATAGTTAAGTGGGTAACGCCCCACAACATCACCCCCTTCAAAGAGCTTTTCCCTGAAAAGCTGTTTAATATTTCTTCCGTTTTTGGATCAACGATCAAAGATCCACAAATTTTCTTTTTTTCCAGATCGCTTTATTTCGGGTGAAGCGTGGAGTAACTCGAGATCGAAACTTTCGAAGATGTTGTCTATCGGCTCTTCATTGATCGGTGGTGATTCGTTAATGTCGGTTACCCGACATTTCCTCAATTGTTTCTGATGGCGCTTGTGTGTATTCTTGGGGGCCTTGAATTATATATACGAGATTTCCCACTTTTTGCTTTACTATGCCTACTTCCCAAAACGTCATGTTTTTCTTATAGACTTTGAAAGAAGTAACGTTTTCTGGGGAGGGCAACCGTTTTTTTAAATTTTGCCTGCTTTGAAATGAGCTTATCAAATACTGATCTCCTTCTTGCGAACATCGTTTCTGCAGATGAAAGTCCCGTTCGCGTATTGGGGTTTGGTGTAATTCTATACGACTGCAGAAACTGTTGCAGCGCCTTATCAGTCGGTGTGCCCTGCGCTTTTATAAGTGCTCGTTTTAAGGTGTCCACGAATCGCTCCGCCTGTCCGTTGGACCTAGGGTGGTATGGCGGGGTCGTAATGTGTTTCACCGGGAACGTTATACAGAACTCTTTAAATTCACCAGACGGGAACTGCGTTTCGTTGTCCGTCACCACGCAATCCACTACGCCAAAAACGCGCGAACAGTTCATGAAGGAAAGCTATTGTGCACCCTGTGGTGGGTCTTCTGCATCTAAGAACTTCCGGCCATTTAATGTGAGGCAGTAATGGTCTTTCAGTGGACCTGCAAAATCAAAGTAAATCCTCTGCCACGGTTGGTCAGTCTTCGGCCACGGTTTGCACATACCTGGTGGAGCTTTAGCTGCGAATGCGCACCCTTTGCATGCCTCAATCATGTCAGCTATAATTCTGTCTGTTTGGCCAGTAGACGTAACAAGGCATGAGATTTTTTGTGCGGTTTTTCTGGGATGTCCCATATGAAAGTCCCGCAGGATTTTCTTTTGCAAATTTTTAGGTATCACCATTCTTTCATTATACAACAATACATCGTCACATAGCGAAAAAAACCTCAGGCACACTCGAGTCTTTACTGCAAATTTTGTTCTTGATAGTACGGATGGGTTTTAGAGCCTCTCTTTTGATGTCTAAGAGTGTCTAAGAGTGTTACTGGAAGCTCTCTCACTGTGTTCGCAATTATGTTCTTTATGTCGCAGTTCGTTCATAAGGTCGCGATTATCGAGTCTTCGAATATTTCTTTGTTTTTTGGAACGAGTCTATACAAACCGTCAGCGTGGCATAAGTTCTTGGAGGATAGGTACTCAATCTTAAAATTGAAGTTCAGCAGTATTGTACACCACCGTATAAGTCTGTTCGCAGTGTACACAGTGTACGTATATAGTCAGCAGTGGTTTGTGGTCAGTCTATAACGTGAAATATCTGCCGTGTAGATATCTGTGAAACTTGGTAACGGTGAAAATTATGCTTAACGCCTCCTTTTTGATCTGCGAATATTGCTTTTCCGCAGGCAAAAAAATGGGTTTCCTTGTTCTATCCGGATATTTGTGTAAAATGCAGCGCCGATGCCATAAGAGCTGGCATCACTTGCTACTATGATGTCCAACTTTATGTCATAGTGAGTGAGAAAAAGATTTGAAGTGAGTGTGTTCTTTATTTTTTCGAATGCAGACTGGCACTCCGGTGTCCATTCCCAGGTTTTCTCATTCTTTAGTAGTTCGTTTAAGAGAGCTCGCAAGCTGTGCATGTTTTTAATGAACATCTGGTAAAAATTTGTTAAGCCTAGGAAGTTTTGCAGTGCTTGCACGTTATCCGGGGTCGGCATGTCCTTGATCACCGTAGCAGTCTATTAAATTTATACAAACCTCTATGTGCATTTATACAAAGAAGTTTGGAACAGTTCTCCTCAACCTGGATTTTTAAATATGCATCCGATAAGTCAATTTTATAAAAAAAATTGCCACCGTTTAATTTATTAAATATCTCTAGGCTAGGGAGAGGATAGTGGTGGTCTTTCAGTGCGGTGTTTAATCCCGTTGAAAAATAGCTCATACTCTAATTTGGCTTGCTTTTTACTTTACGTATACTGATGGTGCAGCCCATTCACTGAAATCTATTTTAGACAGGATACCTGCATTTTCCAATCTGTCTAACTCTTCATTGATTTGGCAAACGGAACGTTCCTTTTCTTTTTAAACACGGGTTGAGCGTTATCTTTTAACTCGAATTGTGCTTTTATCTTGGTACATTCTCCTAAACCGCCTAAAAACTCATCATGGAATCTTTGCTTGATTTCCTGTTTCAGTTCCTCGATTTTGGAGATTGTACTTTCTATTTTACAACAAAACATGCTCATTGAAAAGTCCCACAGATTGAACATCTCAATCCAATCTGTTCCAAATAAGTTTTCTGTATTTTTCATAATATAAGCTTTTAATTTTTCGTTATTCCATTTAATGTTACAGCAAAAAATACTTCACCTAAAATATTAATTTTGTCGCATGTTACAGAACGTGCTGTTTTCTTTGTTCTTAATAAAGATGGCTTTTTCAGTTGCCTCCAGGTATGCAACTTAATAATCGTAATGTCAAACCCAGAGTCGAGCTGGAATTTTATCGTTTTGTTAAATATTTGCACAATTACGTATTTACGCAAGTTTCCATCTTTATCGCTTGACTGCGTCTGCCTAATTTTATTTTTGGTCTTGTCAATTTTTATTTTAGACTAAAACAACCAATTTTTACGTGAAAAAAAAAACAGAGAAGAAAAAAACAAACTAATCTGTAGTTACAGGTTTTTGTAAGACGTACGCAGAAGAAGAAAGGCCACAAAAAATATTTACTTACAGATTTTTTGTCTGTAATACCGTTGTTCCAAGCTTGTAAAAAAATTTTCATGCGACACTTAATTAATGAAGTTTCCCACACTTATTTTTTTACGTCGCCAAAATTTTAGAAGGGACTTGTAGATTATTTCCTGATGTGGCGTTTTGACTTGAATTCGTTCGAAGTTGTTTTATTTTTTATTTTTCTCTTTTTAGAAATAGTTGCAGGTTGGTTTAGATGGGGTATTTTCTTTCTTTTTTTTTTTTTTTTGGTACTTCGAAGTTTGTCGACAGATTTAATGAAAGGGGGTGTTATCACTTGAGCAGTCGCTGTTAGTACATTAGCTCGAATCTTCGTTCGTTGCTGTGAATCTGAAAACTGGTTTTTAGTTTTTCGAAGTTCCCGTTCGCCAGTTGATGAGGGGGGTATTTTTTTTATGAACTCGTATTTACTGGTGGAGTTAACTGGGTTTATTGCGTAGGGTATTCCTTGATGTTCGAAATCCTCGTCGTCAGTTGATGTGGATCGGTAATGGGACCACAAAATGATAACTCGAAACGTGGTGGTAAGGTTAACAACCTATATTAAGTCAAAAATAGATACAAGTGAACAGAGCAAATATAAACTTGGCTTACTAATGACTGACAGACAGACAGACTGTGCTGAGCTGAACTAAAGCCACGAGAGGGATTAACTCTCAGTTAATATACTGGTAGGAAGAGTCCATAGTTAAGTGGATAACTGTGATTGAAAAATACTTCTATTCTAAATTTCATGCTATAAACAAAAATACTTCTATTCTAAATTTCATGCGATAAACAAGTAATAATTGCTTCAAATCAGATTGATTTAACTTTAAATTCGTTAATTTTCCAAACATAACGTGTCACAGATGTATGTTTTCTTTTTGCAAGATTTTTAAAACCAAGAATTAGCTTTTGTTTACAAATCTGTCAAAATGGACGAAAAAAAAAATGATAACTTTTGAAAACACTCAAAAATTTGAGATTCCAATCAATATAATTTCTATTTGAAATACACCAGAGTGCTTACTGGAAATAGAAAATTTAATCATTTAGCTTCAATGTACAGCTAAGCCTAAAGCTACAAGAAAAAAAAATTAAATTCAATTTAAAACTTAGGTATCGAAAATGAGTGGATGCACTTAAAATCCGACATATTTGTAATTTATTTGTTTAAGCATTATTTTTTGATGGATAGCATATTTGAGTAGATGCTGATGCTATGATTTTTTTATGAAACAGTACATTTATTTACATCTACGGACCTGAATAATCGAGAATCGAGTAATCTTATTAGGAAAATATGCGTCCTATATATATATATATATATATACAATCCAATCCCTGGGCGTACCTCGACCAATCCTTCCTGAACCTAGATCAATCCGCCCATGTTGTGTTTGTTTGATCTAGTACCGGCCGAAGTGGGATTGCCTGTTATCACCTCGTTAGGTTAGTCCAGACACGCGAGAGGTTGGGATATAGTTTAAACCAGATCTAACGCGATCTGCAGTCCCTGGTAGCTACCAAACGGAATATAATCAGCACAACACTGCAACACCACGGGTGTAGATTTATATATATTTATGTATCGATTATATGCACAATTGTAAGCAAGTCAAAACTGGATGACGTACAATCAGTTGGCTAGTATTTCAGTATCACATTACAGTAACAATGTTCTCAGGGGCGGTGGCTTGCTCAGTCGGCTCTAGCAGCACGGCAATTTCAGATCGACCGTGTTCTCTAAATCTTGTACTCAGTTCTGCTAATTTTGTGTTCTGCCCCAGTTTAAATGAAAAGATACAAAACCGGGGTGGTAAAGGTAGCTACAGGAATTCAATTTGCCCTCTCTATATAATTCTTACACGCTCGAAATGAGAATATCAGTTATCCATTCCGACTGAGTGCCAGGAGTTGAGTAGTGCATTTCTTTAATTGTCAGTAAGCAATTAATCGATTCTTCCAAGGCAGGCGTTACTACTGGTTTTGAGTTGCCAACTTTAGTTTTTTTATCTTGGTGACTCAAGCTTAAAAGCTCTGAGAAATAAATTTTGGTAACTTGATTGTCCCATTATTCGCCCTTCTAACTGTGTGAGCTAAAAAAAAAACAGGAATAGCAACTGAAAACACGTTTACCCACAAAAATAACATTTATAGTAATAAGAAAATAAAGTTTACATCGGATCTACAAAGAACACTTTTAAGCAACGATGTTATATGCACTTAACTTCCTTCAAAAACTACATGTATCGAAACCAAACATCCCTTTCTGCGTATTTTTGGAAAATTAAAGGACACAAATAAAACACCCAAAGTGAAATAGAAAATTCTAAAAAAAAAACTAGAATCTGTAAGTCTTTCAACGACATCTGCTCTTTGTCAGTCAGTTTAGGTGCCATACGTGATACACGCTTGGGCGATCATGTCTCGAAAGAGACATGACTGACTGGGCAGAAGATTATCCCGCAGTAGGTTGCCATTGCTTTCTGCGGTAGACTGGTTGTCGACCAAGGCTATAGAACCCAATCTGTCCTGCTATTTAACCCATAACTGGAAGGAAGAGACGGATTAATACCTTTCCCAGGGGTATTTGCGCGTAAGTGAATACAATGGATTCAACTGGAATTCGAACTCGGCTCCCCGGTTTCTCATTCCGAGCCGATATCCACTGTACCACAACGCTGCATATTCTAAGGTGCCCTAATAATGGTGAACTGGTGAACCGTAGGGATGTATTAACAAATTTATATAAACATCGAAAATATTTTTCGTTAAAATTTAATTAATCAAAATGTCAGTTATAACTTTTGCTCTAATATAAAAAAATTCAACTTGCGGTTAAAAATTATTTACCCTCTAGTAACCTTACTCAGACAAAATAATCTTCTTCGAAATTTAATTAATAACTATGCTTCATTCACAAAATAAAAAATGAATATTACATGAATAAAAAAACATGCAATACTAAAATGTTGTCATAAACACAATATAACTAAGAATACTACAATCATTCAACCCAAATTCTGACCTGAACTTCCTATTCCATGTACTCATAGATCGTAGTCAAATAAAAATCTAATATAATAAAACAAACCTAAAATCCAACCTCCTGACAAAATTATTGTTTACCCATTTAAAAAAATCTAAGGTCCCACTATGTAGTTTACCCAGACAAAATTAAAAAGTGACCTGTCTAGATCTAAGTCATCATGCCCCTCTCCTAACCCAAATGTGTATCTCTATGATTACAAACTGCTGATTGACTAGTTTAGATTTATATATATATAAATTCCATTCCCTATAACCACCACTCCTTAATTCCCGAAATAACCATGAATGCGGTCCTGCTCCAAAACGTGAAAGTTTTTGTGTAGTGATATCATGCTTTTATAAACCATTGTAACAACTATTACAATATATATATATATATATATGTGTGTGTGTGTGTGTGTGTGTGTGTTTTATTTAAAATTAATTTAATTTACATTGCGACACGGAAATTTCTATGTTTCGAGATTTTAACTCGCCATCAGGCAATGTTAACTTATTGTTGTGGAAATGATTTACATTTGAATGTATAAGACAATACTCTTGTTGTTTAAAGAATTGATATGGATGGGGGGAAACAAAAATTTATGCGTGTGTTTAATTTAACTAATCAGAAGTTCAACTTTTAGATTAAAAAATATAGGTTATATTTAGGGTATAAAGGTTTTCTTCTTTCAATTTTAATGGAAAATTGTCAGTCAATTGAGTCATTGTCTAGACTGCTCTCTTCCAGTGCGATGTATCCATTTTTGTTACAAGATTATTGTCTTAGCTTTCTCTGTATCCCAGCATATTTCTAAACAAAAAAAGAAAGAAAGAAAAACAATTTATATTTTTTATCTGACTTAAAGGGACCTTTGAGCATGATTATACTATTTCTATATCGGTTCAGATCGCTTTGTTTTCAGTTCTTTCTTAATCTCTTAATTTATAAACATTTTAATATGTGGTGATACCGAGCAAGCGAGAGACCGGATGTCTACCCTCAGGGGTCCAGATAGCAAATGACCAAAACTGGTCTTTGCGCATCTGGGCTCCACGAAGATGTTCCGGTGGAAAACCAAAAATAAATAAATACCAAATTCCTTTTACGGACCCTTTTCGCGAGCCGACGCGAATTTTGTTTATCGTTCAATGGGAAGCCCAGAATTAAATCCGGGTGTGAATTCCCAAATGACTTGTTCGGAGCCCCAAATACGAAATAAAAGGACGACACAAGAAAACAATCGCCAGTTGAGAAAATACGAGCATAATTAACACATTCCTTGACATACGTCAAGCGATCGTATTATGCTGCCTCTCCTTTCTCTCTCATCTTCTTCTTCACTGTTCACTGAGCCACTTAATAACTGACCGGTACCCGAAAGACTGAGCGGAGACTTCAAAGACACTTCAAACAAACAAACGCTCACACATACATAAGCACAAACTCTTTTCGGCAATTACTGCTATGAACATTTTAACGAATTTTGTACCAACCAAAAGACATTACTCTTATTTGTAAAAAAAACTTAATTGATATATATATATATATATATATATATATATATATATATATATATATTAATCATATCACCCCAAGCAAGGCGGTGACGCCACTGATGCGCATGGGGCTACTTAAGAGTAAAATGATTGGAAAAGAGAAAGCCGGGAACCACATCCTAAACAGGAAACAAGGGATGGGCCTCTTCACCTGTTCAAAAGACGTGGGTGGAGTGCGAACTGGGCGATAGTTAAGTCTATCTACTCCAATTGATATATATAAATGTTGTTTTTGATTTTCTTGTTTTGTACCCCTCTTATAGTGGGCTATCTACTAACAAGGCCAAATTCAGTTAATCTGTTTCAAAACACAAATACACTTCACTATAACGGATAACCCACTATAAATATTTGTTTAATTAATATATTATAATAAAAAAAATTATCGGATATGTGTAAGTTATTCTTTTATGAATGATTTTTTAATCATAATAACCAATAAAGTTAATTTCTCGTTGAATTAGTTCCTCCTGTCTTCATTTGCTTTTGTTATATCAGTAATAATCCAGTTCTTGCGACAATCATTTCTGTTATTGTGTTAATGACCTTCATTCTAGATCAGCATTATTTTGTACATCGAGTCAAAACAGCTAAAAGATTTTCTCGATGTGCAAAATAAAAGCCATGAAAAAAGATTATATGAAGTATAAATTATTGATTGTCGTTCTTCTATCTCTGTCTTGCGATACCGTATCTTCTAGCACAGAATATCAGACAAAGAATCAGATAATCTTTGTGGCTGATTCCCAGACAGATTATTGCAGATTGCAATATAATCATAGGATTAAACAACCTGACAAGAAAATCCAGTTTTCTGATTTAATATTCTCATCATTGCTTATGTACATCTCAGAAATAAGTATAAGTTTTTTTTCTTTTTTTTTCTTTTTTTTTTTGTTTTTTTTTGTTTTTGTTTTTTGTTTTTTTTTGTTAATCCCTGTCTATCTTAATATTTTCACAAAAAATTTCTTTGCTTTTGGTTTTTACAGTTTTTCCTCCAATGCTATTTTTCTATATTAAAGAAATACTAGCGGAACCTGTGGAATATCCACGAAATTATGACTATTTACCTATTTAGAATAGGTATAATTGTAATTCTTAGTCTCAGCCATGATACCATTTACTCAGAGGACTTATTTAGCCTTCAAAATTCAGTTTACGACGAAAAAACTTATTTGATATCGATACCAGGAAATCAAAATTTGACTTACATCCATTCACGTTTCTTTCAGTCTACGGTTTCGCTTTAACTGGAAACAACTATTGCTTTTTAGTCTTTCGTGCCAACGTCCAAAGAGTCTGACCTCCAGGACCATGGATTAGTTTTAAAGTTTTCATTACACCCGAGCAACGCCGGGCTATACTGCTAGTATAATATAAGATTACAGTAAAGTAGCTTCTATGGACATTACTTTATAGATATTTTAATAAATTTACACTCTGTGTTATCGTTATTTTATTATCCAATACCTTTATGTTTGAAGACGTTACTATCATTTGTAGTATGACAAAGTAAAATATTTCCAGGAAATCATAATTCCGTGGATATTCCACAGGTTCCGCTAGTATTTCTTTAATATAGAAAAATAACATTGGAGGAAAAACTGTAAAAACCAAAAGAAAAAAAAAATTTGTGAAAATATTAAGATAGACAGGGATTAACAAAAAACCCGAAGCAAAAACTAAAATAAAAAGGCTGAAAAAAATACAGACATACAGGCAGATAAACAGACACACACACAAGCATCTTGCCTTATATATAATAATATATATATATATATATTATATATATATATATATAATATATATATATATATATATATATATATATATATATATATATATATATATATATATATATATATATATATATATATATATATATATATATATATATATATATATATATATATATATATATATATATATATATATATATATATATATATATATATATATATATCGATTTTCTGCACTATTGTAAGAACTGCAACCTTGAAAGTTCTGAATATCGTTTCTTATGTCTTTGTCTATGAGTGTATCAAATTTGATTAAAATCGGACCACTCCTTCTATAACCCGATTTTTTCGATTATCAATTTTTCGATATTTATCGGGGGTACCTCGACACAAAACTTAGCTAAGAACACTCGCAGACGCTTATAGTACAACTGTGTAAATTTTCAAGAAAATTGGTTCAGCCGTTTTGGAGTCTATAGGTAACGGACACACACACATACACAGACACACATAGACACACATACACAGACACACAGACACACAGACACAAAGTTCCATTTATAAATAAGTTTAGATGTTACTGAGTTTATCACTCGTTTTCTTGTATATCGGAGCAATATTTTAAGTAAGTTTCTTTTCTCATTATTTTTTTCATTGTCTTTTTGTTTAAACAAATCTTTAAAGAAGTCTTTTATTCTCTCCACTTGCATATTGCATCAGTTTCTAAATTGACCTTTCTCTATCTCTATCTCTCTCTTTCTCATTCTCTCTGTCTCTTTCTCTCTCTTTCTCGTTCTCATTCTCTCACTCTTTCTCTCATTCTCTCTCTTTCCTTCTCTCTTTCTCTCTTTCCCATTCTCATTCTCTTTCTCATTCTCTCACTCTCACTCTCTCTCTTTCTCATTCTCTCTCTTTCTTATTCTCTCACTCTATCTCTCTTTCTCATTCTCTCTGTCTATCTCTCTTTCTCATTCTCTCACTCTCTCTCTTTCTCATTCTCTCACTCTCACTCTTTCTTATTCTCTATCTCTTTCTCTCTCTTTCTCTCTCACTCTCACTCTCTTCCCTCTCTTTCTCTCACTCTCACTCTTTCTCATTCTCCATCTCTTTCGCATTCTCTCATTCTCTCTCTTTCTCATTCATTCTGTCTCTTTCTCTCTCTCATTCTCTCTCTTTCTCTTCCTCATTCTCTCTCTCTTTCTCATTCTCTCACTCTCTCTCTTTCTCGTTTTCTCTCTCTCTCTTTCTCTATCTTCCTCATTCTTTCTCTCTCTCATTCTCTCTCTTTCTTTCTCTTCCTCATTCTCTCACTCTCTCGTTCTCTCTCTCTCTTTCTCTCTCTTCCTCATTCTTTCTCTCTCTTTCTCGTTCTCTCTCACGCTCTCTTTGTGTATAATTGATTTACTAAGCGCTGCTTAGATGTGGCACAAGGCTGAAGGTATGGGGTGCCCAGTGAGGATTGAAATCACTAGTCAGTTGTAATAGCGAGACAAGCTTGCTAACCGTTACGCCACGTCCGGGTGCCCTCGCTTTGTGTATAATGACAATTTTTAAATGAGTTTAACTAATTTTCATCATTATTCTCCAATAGTACAGAACGTTTTGATTGATCGATTTTATTTTCATTATCCTTTTTTATTTCAACATCTGAGATTTTCTGTTTTTAAGTGAATTTTTTCTTCGTTGGCCTTCAATGCTTCCGAAATTTTAACACTTTTTCTACATTATCCTTGTACATTATGACAATGATTATCACAATGATTATGAGAATGATTATGACAATGATTTATTGTACATTATGACAATGATTATGACAATGATTATGACAATGATTTATTGTACATTATGACAATGATTATGACAATGATTATGACAATGATTTATTGTACATTATGACAATGATTATGACAATGATTATGACAATGATTTATTGTACATTATGACAATGATTTTACAATGATTATACAATGATTATGACAATGATTTATTGTACATTATGACAATGATTATGACAATGATTATGACAATGATTTATTGTACATTATGACAATGATTTTGACAATGATTATGACAATGATTATGACAATGATTTATTGTACATTATGACAATGATTATGACAATGATTTTGACAATGATTTATTGTACATTATGACAATGATTTTGACAATGATTATGACAATGATTTATTGTACATTATGACAATGATTATGACAATGATTATGACAATGATTATGACAATGATTTATTGTACATTATGACAATGATTATGACAATGATTATGACAATGATTTATTGTACATTATGACAATGATTTTGACAATGATTATGACAATGATTTATTGTACATTATGACAATGATTATGACAATGATTATGACAATGATTTATTGTACATTATGACAATGATTATGACCATGATTATGACAATGATTTATTGTACATTATGACAATGATTTTGACAATGATTATGACCATGATTATGACAATGATTTATTGTACATTATGACAATGATTTTGACAATGATTATGACAATGATTATGACAATGATTTATTGTACATTATGACAATGATTATGACATTGATTTTGACAATGATTATGACAATGATTTATTGTACATTATGACAATGATTTTTTTTCTCTTTTAATCGATTTCTATTTTTTCCTCGGATTAGGTCATTTGCAGTGGTGTGAAGTAATATGACTGTTTTGGGGTGTATGATGAAATTTGTTCAGCCTGTAATGAATAAATTTGTACAGCCTGTAATGAATAAATTTTCTTTTCTTCACGATTTGTAAACTCGCAATGTCATTGGATAAAAAATACTACTTAACTATCATTGGACAATTTACTAATCACAGCATGGCGACAATTTATTTATTGCTTTATTTTTACCAGGTAAATTTTGTGCACTTTCCTTGAAAGCAAGTTCCAGCCAGCTTTCTTAATTTTTCTAAAAAAACCCAAATCTTATTGGCTAATGCTCTTCACAAAATTATTTCTGCACGAGACGCAATTTTCCCGCCGAGGCGATCTGAGTCGCTCTCAAAAGTATTTAACCGAGAACAACCTCCGACGATTTCAGTTCGGCCCGGAAGCAGACGCCCGTGTACATCCGCTACGTAATGTAACAACAATCGTCCACTTGCGGCGCTAACTTAAATGCTGCTAACAGAATCCATTTCACCCAGTTTAATAATCACAACAAGGAAGTCAGTCGGTGTCAGATAGAAAGAAAGAAAAGATTACGCTTCATCGATATCCATTTTACGCCAATATATTAATGACAACAGATAAATGAAAGAACTCTTCCTACTGTTGAAGCTAAGTACCTAAAAATACATCTTTTATATTGAATTTCACTGTAACATTTTAATGTGAAAAATTAACTTTTTCAATTTGTTTTAATCATTTTGGAAACCTTGTTTGTATGGAATTCAACTGAACTCTTTTGATCTGTTTTAATCATTTTAAAAACCTTGTTTCCATGGAATTCAACTTAACACTTTTGTGTGAAAATGAACTTTGGAAATGTACCAAGTGCCTGATATTTTAATATGAACATTTTCTCTGTTTATCAAATCTAAAACTTTTTATGTTATTACTTGTCTTGAAATAATCTACTGACAATTATAACTGTGTAATTTGTCCATAAATTCTTTATTTTGTGTTGTTAAATTATGCACACGTGCTTTTCCTTGAAAAATATTACGTCATCCGTGACTGCATCAGATTTCTATCACGCCCAGACACTATATTCTCGACTGTCATTTAGTTATCCTACGACCATTGTCTGCGATGGACGTCAGTCCAAGGATGCGTACGAAAATTGTAATACTGCACGAACACACTGGTAAGCCTTTATGGAATATTATGGCTGTTACTGCTGGGTTGGTTCTTTCGCCTAAACATCCAAAACTTGTTGAATGGCTTTTGCCGCTGAAATAAATAGGCAAAGAGAAAAGGAAAGATACAGAGACACTAGAGGAACAGTTTGGACACTGATTTTATTTTTGGTTCCAACGACCTCTTGTTGGGGAAATTCCTTCCCGAACAGTTTGGCACGTGTTTACCATCCAAAGACCAACAGAGAAAGAGATCGAATTTATTTTTGGCACCAGGAGGCCTCTCTTTTTGCGCATGTGTCAATTGTCTTTCCTGTCAGAGGACTCCTGGGAGATTTTTATGTTTATTTTATTTCGTACTTTTATTTTATTTTGTATTTTTATTTTATTTCGTAGTTTTTATTTTATTTTGTATTTTTATTTTATTTAGTGTTTTATATTTTATTTCGTATTTTTATTTAATCTCTACACCTTACAGAGAAATCGCGGATATGATTGGTGTCTACCATGTCATTTCATCAAGGAAAAGGAACAAACTGGATCCATCATTCCAAAACGTAAAAAAATGCGGTCAGAAGAGAAAAACGACGCCAAGAGACGATGTATACGTGATCAGGGAAAATGTGAAATATCCCAGAAAGACAATATTCGTTTGTTACAATTTTTTTAGTATAAAGGTATATATCAAAGGTACCGGTGGTAAGGAGGAGGAATGAAAACCGATATAGTCCCAACGAAGAACATAAAAGCCATCACTTAGCCTAGCTGTTTTCCTCCAAGAAATATTACAAGACCTTCTCGATTTTCGCCCGATCACGTTGTTTGTCGTATTCATATGCATCATAGATTCTCAATATATTTAGCATTCATTTCTATCAGATATTGTGATACTATCTTCTATAGTGTTATGGTGTTTTTTTTTTGTTCTTTTTTTTATAATCATATCGCCCCAAGCAAGGCATTTTGCTGCCACTGTTTGGCAGGGGGTTACATAGGAGGAAAGTTATGAGAAAGAGTGACAGGTTATAGGGGTTATCAGGAAATGGTTTAGAGAAGGATGACTGTGGTCATAAATTGAGGGATCAGTTTATGTATTAATTGTAATATAGAATTAATCCCCCACTTTATATCTACATTATAATATTATAGAATATTTTTTTATCATATCGCCCCAAGCAAGGCATTTTACTGCCACTGTTTTGCAGGGGGTTACATAGGAGGAAAGTTATGAGAAAGAGTGACAGGTGTAAGGAAGTGGGTAGGAGAAGGACGCGAATACTGATGAGAGTGGAGTGGAAGGAGAAAGGAGCATGAGAGAGAGGATGCAGGTTAGTGAGATAGGAGATGACTATTGACTTTACATTTAAATTCTTGGAGATTATAGCTGCTGGGGAAGCAAGTAAATGGAAGGGATTTCCACAGGCAGGAAGTGCGAGAAAAGAAGCTGATGGAGTAGAATTTGCGTTTACAATTTATTGGCTTCACAGTAAAAGTTGCTAATCTTGTGGCTTGAGTATATTTATATATGGGGGGGTACCAGTGAGCTAAGTTCATCGGAGTAGAAGCCGTGAAAATATTTGTAGAAGAGAAACAGGGAAGCCACATTGCGCTGGTGAGAAAGTGACTGTATCTGAACTGCCAAGTCGGGACCTATCACATGACAGACTCTTCGTTGGATTTTGTCAAGGACACCTAGGTGGAAAGCAAGAGCACCCGACCAGATATGGCAGCAATATTCGATGCATGGGCGGATGGTAGATTTATATACATGCAGGATTGTTTCAGGCGGAAAAAAACTTCCTGTGTTAGCAAATCATGGATGTAGTAATGCCTAATATGGGCATTGAAGAATAGAGATAACCAAAATGGTCACTTTTTTCAAACACGTTATTAGCATATTACTTTGCATGGCTACTGCCTAATATGGGCTTTGGAGAATGGATATAATCAAGATGGCCTCTCTTCCTAAGCTCTTATTAGCATATTAGAGCAAATTTCAACATTTTTTTACTTTTTCATCATATAGTCCAGTAAATTTTAGCAAATCCTTTTCTTCTCTCGTCCTTTATTATCACAACTTTTCAAGTGATCTTTTACTCTTTGTTTTTGTATAATGTCAGTCAGTCAGTTAAGTGCCATACATGGTACACACTTGGGTGATCATGTCTCAAAAGAGACATGACTGACTGGGCAAGAGAGGCAGTTTTTAGTCATGTACCTTTTTGTTTGTAGTTTGTGTATTTGCGTGAGTATATATCTAATTATGTTTATGTGTTCATGCACTGAAATATGATTGTGTCTGCCATGACCTCATTCATTCAAGGATAGTCATGTTATGAATTCGCTCTTATGTGTATCCAATATTATTGTGGTTCAGCCTCTTTCCAAATAGAGCTTAAAAATTTAACTGACAAATTGACAAGTTGATAAAAACAAAATTCTGAAATTTGTGTATGTATATATGCTTGCATATATTAATCTATATATATGTCTGTTTGCCAGTGAATGTGTGTATACTCATCTATTTGTCCATGTGTGGATGTTTGTAGGTTTATTTATGTGTGCGTTCTTTCTCTTCCTTATATAATATATGAATAACTTTCTAAATCAAATAAATTGTTAAACTTTGAATTTTTTTAAAATTCATAATAAAAATAAAGTGAATCTAATAGTCAATTAATAATGCTGATCTCAATTTAATCAAATATTAATATTAATGCCCCCCCCATATTAATATTAATGCCCCCCAAATTATTTTTGAGTCTGCTCACATATTTTACAAATTAGAAGTTACTTTATTCTGATTGGTCCACACTGTCTATGCAATAATGACTCCCTGATTAAAGGGGTTTTGATTGTTTTTAACCTTTTAAAACCATTCAACTTGAAATAAACCTCATCACTTGATTAGACACAAGAAGTGGTTTAAGAAAATAGCTACTTTTGTAGTAATATTATAACAGATCCATGTTATAATTTCTGAATAAATATTATTAGCTCTACTTTGTAATGAGCACTTTTTAAGAATACTGTTTCTTTGGATACGGAATATTATATTATTCCATCCGTAGGTACCCTATACTTATATATATATATATATATATATAGATAGATAGATAGATAGATAGATAGATAGATAGATAGATATAGTGTGTTCATATCAATCTGTGTATCTATCTCAGTTGCGCAGTTGTTTGATTTATTTTTATTTTTATTTTTATTGTTCGTTAGTTTTTTAGTGTATGTGTGAATTGGCATTTTAAATTGGGTTGGACTCTTTTGTTGTGTCAGCTATCTACTCTAATTATTACATTTACACTAAGTTTTAACTTAATATAAGTTAGGACGTTCAGGTTCACTGAAATATTTATATTGGGTAGGACTCTTTTCATGTGTTATCTATCTACTCTAATTATTACGTTTATACTAAGTTTTAACTTAATATAAGTTTAGAGGTTCGGGTTCACACAAATTTTTATATTGGGTTTTACTCTTTTGTTGTGTTATCTATCTATGCAAATTATTACCATTACACAAAGTTTTAATTTAATATATGTTAGGTGTTTCAGGTTCACTGAAATTTTTAAATTGGGTTTGACTCTTTTGTTGTTTTTATCTATCTACACTAATTTTTACTTTTATACTAATGTAGCAGAACAAAATGTCACATATGTGTGTGGTTGAATAAATCTGTGGACAAATATTTAGGTATTTTCTGTGAAATTTACTTAAAAATGCACTTTTCTATTTTTAATACTCACTAAAATTATTTTTAAACTTGACATTTAATGAGCATTCCAATTTTTTATACCTGATATTTTCCTATCACAAATATTTTTCATATATATTTACAAGTTATTTATAATTTTTTTTGTGGAGTGGCGTGATTTTTTATTTTTGCTTTTTTCTAATATTTTTTGTTTTTGTGCCGTTTTTCATTTTGTATTTCTCTCTTTATTTTTTGTGTCTTTTTTAATACTTTTTGTTTTTATCACTTTATTTTTGGGATATCATTTTTTGTCTTTGTCTCATTATTTGTGTGACTTTTTAATGCTTTTTGTTTGTGTTTTCATTTTTGACTTGTATTGTTAATTTCTGTTTTTTCTATTATTTTCTCTTTTTAATACATTTTTGTCTGTTTATTTTTGTGTCTTTTTGTTTTTCTGTTTATTTTTGTGTCTTTTTGTTTTTCTGTTTATTTTTGTGTCTTTTTGTTTTTCTGTTTATTTTTGTCTTTTTGTTTTTCTGTTTATTTTTGTAACTTTTTGTTTTTCTGTTTATTTTTGTGTCTTTTTGTTTTTCTGTTTATTTTTGTGTCTTTTTGTTTTTCTGTTTATTTTTGTGACTGTTTTAATACTTTTTGATTTTATTTCATTTTCATGATTTTTTGCTTTTTTCTCTTTTTTTTTGTGTCTTTTTAAAAGTTTTTGTTTTTACCTCTTTATTTTTGTGACTAATCTTTTTTATTTTTGTCACATGTTTTGTAACTTTTTTAATATTTTTGCTTTAGTCTCATTATTTTTGGAACTTTTTGATATTTTTTGTTTTGTCATGTCATTTTGCTGTCTTTTTTTTTTTTAATCGTATCACCCTGAGCAAGGCGGTAACACCACTGATGTGCAAGGGGCTACGTAATAGTGAAAAGATTGGAAAAGAGAAAGCCGGAAACCACATCCTAAACAGGGAACAAGGGATGAGCCTCTTAACCTGTTCAATAGACGTGGTTGGAGTGTGAACCAGGTGATAGAAAGATCTATTTACTCCAATGGAAAAAAAAAAAGAAACCAAAGTGAGAAGATTGGAAAAGAGAAAAGCCGGAAACCACATCCTAAACAGGGAACAAGGGATGAGCCTCTTAACCCGTTCAATAGACGTGGGTGGAGTGTGAACCAGGCAATAGATAGAACTATATACTCCAATTGAAAAAAAAAAATTTTAATACTTTTTCTTTTTTTTTTTTCTTTTTGACTTTTTTATAATTTTTTTTTTGGTCTCTATTTTTGTAACTTTTTAATACTTTTTAATTTTAACTCATTTTTGTGACTTAACTTTTTGTTTTTGTCTTCATTTTTGTGTCTTTTAATATTTTTTGTTTTCATTTCTTTACTTTTGTGACTTTTTAAATTCTTTTTGCTTTTGTCTTTTTATTTTTTGTGTCTTTTCTAATAATTTATTGTTTTTGTCTCTTTATTTTCGTATCTTTTTAATACAATGTTTTTCTCTTTATTTTTGTGACTTTTTATTACTTTTTGATTTTCTCTCTTTCTTTTATTGTTTTTTAATATGTTTGTATTTGTCTCTTTATTTCTGTGTCTTTTTTTAATATTTCTTGCATTGAACAAAACAAGCAGTGACATGGTCCTTCTTTCATTTTATTGCTACATCTACTTAGGATAAAACACTTAACGTCATAATGTATGTAACTCATGCAGAAATCAATTTTATCCAAAGGTTAATCATTGGATTTTGGCCAAGAAATCAAAAATTGATGATGTTGCATATGTATATTGACCTGATTTTATGTCAACAAAACATTACAACAAATGATGGCAACAGACAACAACAACAGAAAGCAAGATTCCTTTGTTTTACAATTTAGGAGTGACCTGATAATTTAGTCTAAGTTGTGTGAGTGAGCAAAACAAAACACCAGTAAATTTTACAAAAAAAACTGAGAAAGTTGATTTTATACATTTTCGGGGCTGGGGAGGGTTATACTTATATAGATATGATATTACTAATTCATATAAAATGAAAAAAATAGAACTATATATATCGTAATTTTGGCAAGAATTTGGAAGCAACAGCTTTATGCCTACAGGCACTCCTTCACCAACCCTAGTTTAAGATACCAAACTGCTCTTAGAGTTCCAGCTGAATTCATTACATTCACTTATGCGCAAATACTCTTGGGAAAGGTATTAATCCATCTATTCCTTCCAGTTATGGGTTAAATAACAGGACAGATTGGGTTCTATAGCCTTGGTTGGCAACCAATCTACTGCAGAAAGCAATGGCAACCTACTGCAGGATAATTTTCTGCCCAGTCAGTCATGTCTCTTTCAAGACATGATCGCCCAAGCGTGTATCACGTATGGCACTTGACTGACTGAACTTAGATCCCCAGATAAAATGGAAACTCATAGGCTAATAACTTAATCTATGTTTGACAGAAAAAATTAAAATTTTTAAATTTCAAGATCAAAATATTCTCCTTAACAAATGAAGGGAGATCATGAGTATGTGTCATCATAAAAATAAATATAAATTAAAATAATTATCCTATTCCCCCAATTAGTACCAATAAAATTTTTTTTAAAATTTGGCCAAGCAGTTATTTCCCCACCACCTACCACTACTAACTCAAGTGTCAGGCCACATACCTCCCACTACTAAGGAGAAATTACTACTAAATTCTTTCCCCTAGCCTAACCCAAATAAAACCAATACATCCCAACCTCTCCCTTTCCTTAAGCTAACGCCTGAGCTTAGAATTTTTTCTCATTCTCTGTTTATAAGGGGTTGAAGAATGCATTTCTTAAACTGACATGTTGAAAATGGCTATTTCCCCACTAAGTTTTATCTGAATTTACAGAAATATATATATATATATATATATATATATATATATATATATATATTTAACGAAACTTGGTTATAACCCACCGACAATTTGTAATGAATTATTTTGGACATTATTTACAAATTGTCGGTTGCTTATAACCAAGTTTTGTTAAATTTCGTTAATTTCCGTAACATGTTTACATTTGTTTGACATTACGATACATTACAGAGCAGATATGGTTTGTTTACGATGGATCGAAAATTGTGTTATATAAGCATGATAAAAACCTCATCTGATCAAGAGGCTATTCATGGTCGAGTGGTTAAGACAGTACCAGATCAAATGGTAGCTTCCCCTATGTAAATAGGGGTCGCAGGTTCAAATCCTGCTGGATAGCACACATTTTCGCAATGAAATTTATCGTGAAATAATCAGGCCGGTAGATATAAATATAAAATACTGTTTAATTAAAAACAGAATATCTACTTAAATACGAGTATCGGTAAAAATAATGTCCAAAATAATTCATTATATATATATATATTTTAGTATCAAAAACAAACAAATAAAACTTACAATAAAATGGAAAATTTTAAAAAATGCTAGTATATGTAAGTCTCTAAATGACCCATGTCCCTTGTGTCTATATGAAAAAATATATTATCAAATTTCTTAAGAATAAAAATCTGTTAAATAAACATAATGAAATAAATGTTATATGTAAACATTCTAAAATGCTCACCTTAGAATATTGTTAAAAAATTCTTCATAAAAGAATATCCATTAACTTACATCCAGTAATTTGTTTTGTATTATAATATAATATCAATTAATAGATATTAAAATGTTTACAAAGTTTAGGAAAAAATTAGGAAAAAAATACACTCTAAAGCAAAATATATAATAATATAATTATACTCAAAGTTGCTGATCAAAAATATAAAATCTTTTCTTTCTTTCATTTTTGTTTTTAAAAAATGCTAGGATACAGAGAAGGCTATACAAAAATGATACATCATAGCAGAAGAGAGCAGTCTAGACGATGGCTCAGTTAACTGACACTTTCCCGTTAAGATTGAAAGAAGAAAACATGTATTCCACAAACATATAACTTATGTTTTCAAATTTTCTGATTAAACACACACATAAATTTTTGTCTTTCCCCATCCATGTCTACTCTTTAAATAACAAATGTTACTGTTTTCTGCATTCAAATGTAAATAGTTTCCACAACAATAAGTCAACATTGCCTGATGACAAAGTAAAATCTAGAAACATAGAAATTTCCATGTCACAATGTAAATTGAATTAATTTTAAATAAAAAATAAAAATAGATCTCTCTCTCTCTATATATATATATATATGTAAAAATATACTCAGTTATGATCTGAGATTAAGGCCAGGATGGTTAAATAAAATAAAGACAAGAGGAAAACTGTATTTAAATGGCCTACGTGTTTCATCCTGTGATGAACTTTATCAAGGCAAAAAGATGAAATGAGCTTTATTCTAAATTATGTATCTCGAGAGTGCCGCCATCCAGTTTGACTTACATCCATTCATTTTTCTTTCATTTTATGAGTTTGCTTTAACTGGAAACTGTGGTGATACCAACCGAACAAAATCATTGAACCGGATGTGTGCTCTCTCATAACTAAAAGGCAAATGATGTTCCAGTTGAAAAATAAAAATTAATGAAATATCAAATTACCATTTCGGGAGCCATCTTGAATTTTATTTACCAGCCAATGGGAAGCCTGGAACCAAATACAAGGATGAAATTCAAAAGTAGCTTTTGATCCAAAAAGCAGATATAAAAAGCAGAGACATAAAAGCTTGTCAGACAGAAGGAATCTTAGGCTAGAGTTATCAGTTTCTCTCTTGACTGAAATCCAGTGACTACTATGCTGACCTCTTTCTTTCCCTGTCTCAAAAATACTTATCAAAGACATTCCTCAAAAGTACTAACTGACCTTTTCAAAGACATTCCACACAAACCAACTTGCTGACCTACTGACCTTAGAAGTGGCAACTCCTAAATGAACATTCTTTAACTACAAGACGCTTCCACATTCCTAAGCCTTTATCTCTTTCAGCTCATCATTATTTTCCATGAACTCTTTAACCTCTATTGGACTTATATTCAAGTATTATTTTATTTGTAAAAACATTAATTGAAATGTATATATATAAATGTTATTTTATACTCAAAATTGCCTTTCTTGATTTTATAATCATTTTATGAATTATAGTGGGCTATCTTCCCACAAGGCCAAATTCCTTTAATCTGCTAGTATACTACTACTAGAAAAGAATAAAGAAAAGAAGATATACCCCCTATAAAACAACTATTGCTTTTTAGTCTTTCAACGTCCAAAGAGTCTGAGCTCCAGGACCATGAATTAGTTTTAAAGCTTTCATTACACCCAAGCAATGCCCGGCTATACTGCTAGTATAATATATTTGAAAGAACTGGATTTTAAGAACTCAAGAAATAAGCAACACCACTAATAGGAGACCTGATAGGTAAACCAAATTTTTTCTTATAAAACATGTTGTTAAAAGAGAAATAATAATGGTTAGCGATTAATGGGCTTATTTTTATGATTTTTTGGATAGGTAGGGCGAGGGAGTTAGATATTTTTTAATGGGTATGTTACTGTTATGTCGTGAGTAAGAATAAATAACTCAACAACAGGAATAGGTTAATTGTTGTATTCCGTGAAAATAGTATTTACAAAGGTTATTAGTATCCAATACAAGAATAAGGGTTAATCGTCTCAACCGTCGTAAGACGTAGTATGAGCAATGGGTACTTCCGGGTCGTCACCGGAAGTCTACGACTGACTTGTCGATCGGCTGCTCGGCACACTCTCCTACGTAGATGCCACCATTACTTTACATAGTAATGGAATAGTCCATTATAGCCGAATAGGCGCTGACATCCCAACAGTTACTATAGACTGATTTTATATCCAATATTGCCATAGATAAGTTGATCATATTAATATTTCTGATTTTATGGAGTAAGTCGCCTGAGTGTCTAATATGTGTAGTGCTAATGGTGCCTAGCAATGGTGTAATTATTTTAGTAATAATTCTAGCTAATTTATGGGGAGCACTGTTGATATCAGATATAATAGATCTAATGGGAATGTTTGATTTATGAATTTTGGGTAAGCCATATAGTGTGAGGATAGTAGGGTGATATTCTGGTAATTTGGACCATAACTTTTTTTCATTATTTAATAGTTTTTTTTTTATTGTTTTGTTGAAATTTTGTTATTCAGTGTTTTTATTTGTTCAGTGGTTAAAATTATCTAGATATATATATTTGATTTTATCTATAAAATTTGCCCTTTTTTATATACCTTAAAATTTAACTTATATGAACTGATATTTTGTCATCTTTTATCTCGTACTAACATTTCTAAAACTTCATTTATTGTTTTTTTTTCATCAGTTTGGGGTTTTTTAATATATATTAACAAAACCTTTGAGGAATTTTATTTCTGATTTTTGTATTATTATTATTCTTTGTTTTGATATTGTTTTCCAAATCATTGCTTTTTACATTCTATCCTATTGTCTTATTTCTGGTTTAAACTTTTGATATGCCTGTTTCGACATCAGTCGGAGGTAGGATCTCGAAATGATGTCAAATCGGCTGGGTTTCAATCCTGGCAGGAAACAATCGGATGTCTCGCAGCACTGATGAGCTGTGATAATGGGACTGTCTACAGATATATATATACATGTTATCGGATGTGAGCTGGGGTACAGTAGATATTAGCTCAGAACGAGAAATCAGAAAGTTGAATTTGAATTCCATTTGAATTCATTGCATTTGCTTACACACAAATACCTCTGGGAAAGGTATTAATCCGCCTTTTCTCCCTGCAGCTATGGGTTAAATAGCAAGACAGATTAGATTCTATAGCCTTGGTTGGCAACCAGTCTCCTGCAGAAAGTAATGGTAACCTACTGTGGGCAAACCTTCTGCCCAGTCGGTCATATCACTTTCAAGACATGATCACCCAAGCATATATCATGTATGGCACTTAACTGACTGACTGAGTCTTCTTTGTTACATTCTGTGCATGAGTTCACAAATTCTTTAAAAATGTAATAACCTCCCATCACACTTGATTCATCTCATTTGATGACCTTTTTTATTTCAGTTTTTTTTTAAAGCTTCTTATCTGTATATATATATATATATATATATATGACCAAGCAATTTAACCACATTTCACTGCCTGATGATGGTGTATTAAACATCGAAACTTTATAGCTATCAAATTGCAGTATACTATTATTATAATAACAATAACTATATATGTATGCTCTACTTTTGTATTGAACACTTTTTAAAAGTAAATATCTAACTGTGGATTGTACTTTCATTAGTATTAACCCCTTATTATTATTTATATATATATATATATATATATATATATATATATATATATACATTTCTACAATATGTTTCTTCATCAGGCTGAAAGCTTTTCAGCACCCCCTCATATATCCTTAGTATTACAATTCTGCTGAATCTCCCATTTCAGATTTTTGCATGATGGATACAAGTATGGAAATTCTGCTAATTTTGTAGGATAAGAAATTAATTAAATGAACTCTCTTCACTTTTACGAAAATTCACAACAACATGTGAAATCCTGGTTTTCCCCAAATAGAAAAAGATTGACCATGTGCTTGAAAAGTCTGTCTAAACCAGATTTCGCAAGTAGGTGTTAAAATGACTTTTGACCAATGGGAACAACTTGTAAGACTTGGAAGGACTTGGCGATCCAGTGTGAAATTCAAAAGGACTATATAAATGACCTGGCATCATTCAAAAGACACAGAGAAAGAAAGAACTAAAATGTAACCAATTTCAAATCAACCCAAGGTCAGGTTGCACCTTGTTCTCTTTCTCCTTTTCAACAATTACTACTACGAACATTTTTTACAACTCTACCCTTAGCTTCTTAATGTTTCTAATTGTACATTAACTCCTAAAACTTATGCTATTCTTTCCTTTTATTAAATTTCTATTTTAAAATGCAAAATGTATATTTTATTATTCCACAATTCAATTCCACACTATGGCCAACAAACAACCTTCTGATGAAAACCTTCTGATGATCATAACTCTACATAAAATCCTGTAAGCTGTAGGGAGTTTGGTTAAGTCTGACACAAGGCCGAACCAAAAGAACATTAACCTGCACCACTATGCTACAATTTCAAAGCATTATTTTGAACTTTGCCCAAAATGTAATGGCATCATGTGTCATGAGTCAAAAAGAGACATGGTTTTTCAAACATGCATCACATGTGGTACCTAAGGAAGGAGGTGACGTATGCAGGAATAATGGCAAGGAAACATACGTATTATTTTTAATGAAATTTACACATTTGAAGTTTGAGTAGCTTGTTTTGGGACAAGTAATATGTGCGTTGTGGTGCAGTGGATATTGTCTCGGAACGAGAAATCGGAGAGCCGAGTTCAAATCCCAGTTGAATTCCTTGCATTCACTTACACACAAATACCCTTGGGAAAGGTATTTAATCTGTCTATTCCTTCCAGTTATGGGTTAAATAGCAGGATAGATTGGGTTCTATAGCCTTGGTCGGCAACCGGTCTACCGCAGAAAGCAATGGCAACCTACTGCGGGATAATCTTCTGCCCAGTCAGTCATGTCTCTTTCAAGACATGATCGCCCAAGCGTGTATCATGTATAGCAATTAACTGACTGAATATCTGTGTTATGGTGCAGTGGATATTGACTCAGAACGACAAATTGGAGGGCCAAGTTCAAATTCCAGTTGAATTCGCTGCATTCACTTATGCACAAATACCTTTGGGAAAGGTAATAATCCATCTCTTCCCTCCAGTAATGGATTAAATAATATGACAGATTGGGCTCTACAGCCTTGATTAGCAACCAGTCTATTGCAGAAAGCAATGGCAACCTACTACAGGATAATCTTTTGCCCAGTCAATCATGTCTCTTTCGAGACATGATCACCCAAAGCGTGTATCACATATGGCACTTAACTGACTGAATCAAACGTTAAAGGTTAATAGTTTCGATGAATTGTCAAGAAGAGAAAATGTTCATATTTAATCATCGGACAAAAAGTAAATTTCCAAAATGCTTAAAAGAATTTGTTTTAAGAGAGCTTGTTTTCCTATAAAAGTTATATGGTTGTATTCAACATAAATAAAAAGATATATTTTTAGGTACTTAGCTTAGGACTTGAATAGAGTTCTTTGCAATTCTGCCACTCTCATTAGAGTCTGATAATGCATCAGCATCTAATTTGACGTCAGGTTATTTACATGCATTGGACTTTGCTTATTTTTCTTTTTATTGATGGCATGTAGATGAAGAGGAAGAAGGAGAGATAAAGAAAGTAGCACGAGGGAGATAGTGAGAGGTGTGGGCCACGGGGACATTTGTGTCTGATCAGCAGCCTGAGAATCTTCTGCTACATTGTGACTAGTTACTCCCTCTGCTCTCTTAGATTCAAACTTCTTTATCTGTTTATATCAAAAAGCAATTTGACATTTTTTTTTTTTTTTTTAATCATATCACCCCGAGCAAGGCGGTAACACCACTGATGTGCAGGGGGCTAAATAAGAGTGAAGAGATTGGAAAAGAGAAAACCGGAAACCACATCCTAAACAGGAAACAAGGGATGAGCCTCTTCACATATTCAATAGATGTGGGTGGAGTGTGAACCGGGCGAATAGTTTAGTCTATCTACTCCAATTGAAAATAAAAAAAAACAAAGTGAGAAGATTAGAAAAGAGAAAACCGGAAACCACATCCTAAACAGGAAACAAGGGATGAGCTTCTTCACCTCTTCAATAGATGTGGGTGGAGTGTGAACCGGGCGATAGTTTAGTCTATCTACTCCAATTGAAAAAAAAAAAAAAAAATGAGAGTATTAGAGAAAAGAAAACCAGAAACCGCATCCTAAATAGGAAACAAGGGATGAGCCTCTTCACCTGTTCAATAGATGTGGGTGGAGTGTGAACCGGGCGATAGTTTAGTCTATCTACTCCAATTGAAAAAAAAAAAAAAAAAATGAGAGTATTAGAGAAAAGAAAACCGGAAACCGCATCCTAAATAGGAAACAAGGGATGAGCCTCTTCACCTGTTCAATAGATGTGGGTGGAGTGTGAACCGGGCGATAGTTTAGTCTATCTACTCCAATTGAAAAAAAAAAAAAAAAAAAAATGAGAGTATTAGAGAAAAGAAAACCGGAAACTGCATCCTAAATAGGAAACAAGGGATGAGCCTCTTCACCTGTTCAATAGATGTGGGTGGAGTGTGAACCGGGCGATAGTTTAGTCTATCTACTCCAGAAAAGTGACTTATGTAATATTACATTTTCCATTGTAAACTCTCGTAACGATTTGGCTCCCCACTAACAAAAATAAATCGAAGATTTTTACCTAAATTTTGAACATGTTAGAAAGGATTAAAAACTTTTTTTTAAATAATTAAAAAAATATTTTGATCTTTTCTCTTAATAATAACAAATATTTTGATGGAAAAAGTTTGTTTTGATTAAATTTGGGACCTTTTTTATTCATACTATGCTATTTTTTCAGCGATTTAGTGGAGGTACTTATATTAAAAGCAATTAAAAACTTATCTAATTAAAAATAATGTCATAGTTTTATTGCATTTTATATTTTACTATTTGAAGTTTTATTGTTAAAATCTTCATATTATTAAGAGGAAAGACCAAAGTATTTTTAAATTATTTCACAAATTTTTTTCATCCTTTGAAATTTTGCTTTAAAATCCTGTATTTTTTATCTTTTGCATCAGTGGAGCACCAAAGATTACTATGGATATTTTTCCAGTGAAATTATTCCAAAATTCCAACAATTGTCTGATTTTACTAAAACTTTCAGGACTTATTAAAAAATGAAGTTATTTTTAAAACCATTTTTATAAAATCTTGATAATTTTTTTTTTTTATGTGTTACTCTCCCCTTCTACTCCAAATAGGAAAATAAAAAAAAAGCAATAAATAATTTTTTAGATAAGTTTTCAATTGCTTTTATAAATAATATATATTAAAGATATCATATCCTTGAAGAAAAAAAATTTTTTTTGATGAATAATGATTTTTACAAAAATGTTTTTCATTTTTTCTTTAATAATGATGATTTATAGTTTCAAGCATCTTTTAAATTTTTTCGGGTCACTGTCTGTATTTGGTTATTAACTTATTAAGGAAAGACTATATTTACTAATTAAAAATTGAAAAGCTTAATACAAATCATTTTGCACTAAGATTTTTAAAATAATAAAAATTTTTTTATATAAATTCCAATTTTTTTCAAGTATCTCATAAGTGGAATATCATTAAAAGGCCACGTGTTTCAAGGGTTATTCCCCTTACAAAACGTTCACTTAGGTTTCATAAATTTCTCAATTCTGGTCAACCCTGCTTTCCTTGTCAACACATCTGGCTGTCATCAATCACTTAACACTAAGATTAAGAAATACTTTTATTCCAAATTTCATGCTACAAACAATACTTGTTTCATATCAGATTAATTTAACTTTGCTAATTTTCTAAAAACCTGTAACAGATGTATATTTTCTTTGTGCAAAATTTTAAAACCAAGAATTAACTTTTGTTTATACTCTTGTCAATCTGTCAAATATAGACCAAAAAAAAAAAAAAAATGATAACTTTTGAAAACTTTAAAAGAACTTGAGATTTCAATCAATATAATTTCTATTTGAAATACATCAGATATGGTAGCAATATTCAAAGTAAAGTAAATCAACTGGTCCTAATTTTTGTTGGTGTATTTAAATTTCTAGTCAATACACTGTAGCATTTTGTTATTATTTTCCCTATTTTCTCCAAACACCAAATTTTCAATTTCTCAAAACTAGAAAACATGACATTCAAAGACTCACCTTCTATGTCCAATAATGGCTCATCAGCATCAACAGATTCAGTCTAAAAAATATTTTGAAAAACAAAATAAATGAAACTGTTTCTTTTAATACTTGCATAAAACTGCTTGCAGCATCAAATTCATTATTTTTATACAAACAAAACATTGACAGAAATTAGATTTAAAGTAACATGACACACTTATGAGAAAACAATATATTTTATTATTAATTTTTAGCTAGTCATTTCTTTTAATCCATTTCTATACATAAAGACCCCCAGCCAAATAAGCTATGACCTAACCATATTAAATTAGAAATGTTGTAGATTATGGTCTTCAGGACCTAATTGATAAAGCAGCTGACCTTAATGGCCTTCATTTAGATGAGGGTTTGAATATCATAAGCAGTTTATTTGTTATTTCTACACTATGTGGCTGCTTATGCTGTAGTATCTCCGGTAGACTTGTGCCTGATTCCAACTTGAATGTAAATGTTGCAGTGGACCAACTGATGGCTGCCCAGTAATACGAAATGGTTGCCGACTTTTGCTAGCTGGATGACATTTCATCAGCCGTGCCCTTTCCCCAGAGCCTAATGCCTTCTGACTTAGACCAAAGATTGTGGGTATAACAACTGCATTCAGAGTGCCACACTGAATGCCAGTGAGACATGGGACCTGTTTACAGCAAACTTCAACCACCTGCAGCAGGTTGGCAGGGCCACAATATGCTGGATGAGTTGCATATCCACTGAGGACAAAATCAAGTCAGACTCACTTCTCGGGAAGCTAGGTCATGATGACCTAAAGCTACTGCTGCACAGATGTAAACTGTGCTAGGCACACCACGTTGAGTGCAGTGAAAGGCTTATCAAACTAGTTTGTAAGATTAAGGATAGCAGAGGAAAAGGATGACCCAAGATAACTTGGGAGGGTGTTTTTCTGAAGAACAGGGAAATATTGGGTCGAGAACTAGCTGATGCTAGTGACAGGCATATGTGGCAAGGTAAACTGAGATCCTCGGTCAGGCAGGGTCCTTCTTACTTTGTGCAAGATTTATCCCTAACTTGTCTCAACAAAAAACATGGCTATGAAAATGTTGATAATGTCCTGTTCATAGAATGCTGGTCTGTGAGTTATGATAGCTTCAGAAATGAGATGAAGAAAATACTAGCCAAAATGAATCATCTAATTAATTCGCATAATATTCCTACTAATACTATTGATGTTTGCAAACAAGCTTTTTTTTTAAATTATGGAGCATTCAAGAAGTATTAAAAGAATGAAAATATTTGTCCACAATGTAAAAATACAAAGTAACAATACCTCTTATTAACTGAATTATCTCCTCAGGTCAACTGCATTTTTACTATCAACAGGTTGTCCATGAGTAAGGTTTTAATTTTCATATTGAGCCCAAACAATAAAAGGGAAGGGTATTACTTGTGATGGTAATAAAGTAAACAAACATATGCATGGTAGCAAGAAACAAAGTCCTTATTAGCAGGAAGAGAGATAAGACAATAAAATTTGAAATAAATTATATTACCATAGACTACAAACAGTTAAGCAAAATAAAAGTGACTTAGTGTTAGGGCGCCGCTCCTATTTGACTACAAATGGACTGTTCCCATTGCTATATATAGCAATGGTGGATTCTCTACAAGGGAGTCGTAGAGAGTCACTTGAGAGTCTCTAATGAGTTACTGAAGAGTCAGTGCGAGTCAGTGAAGAGTTAGTCACACTTCCGGTGGTGTACCTGAAGAAATCACGTATACACACGTCTTACGATGGATTGAACTTTTGTATCTTTCTATTGTAAATATTACTAATCACTTCTTTCCGCAGAATACAACTTATATTCTGATTCTGTTGTTGAGTTATTCATTTATACTTGGTGACATAACACTTAGGAAATGTCTTTTGAAGGTCAATCTTTCTTTGTTGAAAGGTGTGTATGGGTGAGTGGAGGAGGTTGACTGATATTCACAACTGCAGTTTTTCTATGTGCCCTGTCCTTTCAGGACGTAGGTGATAGAGTCCTTTAATGTCTGCACCCAGTGTAGTATTAGGAGGAAGGAGAATGACACCACGCTGAACTCTGTGTGAGAATGTCTGTCCTTCCATCGCAATCAGCGAAAGATATTTTACCTTTGCACAGTTCATTAGTTTCTTCTCTTATGTCTTTCAAAAATAGTAAACGTATTTTCTGGCCAGATGCTCATATCAGAGCTCAGGCTTCATCTGAATTTTCCCTTCTTTATATTTAATTGTTTATATACTTGATATTGGTGACAATGTGATAATTTTACTTCAGATTTGCAACAAATATCACAAATATATATATACCCCAAGTGCGTAAGTGGCATATATACACTATGCTGTGGTTTTTATGAATATGAAACCACTGATTAAAGGGACATTATTCTTTTTTGATTTGTGATTACTGAACCCCTATTATGAGTGTTGATATTGTCAGCCAAAGGAGAGAAGCTGCTAGAATTTGTCCACAGGAGCGGCAAAAAAGATTGAGCCACAAACAAGAAACTGTAAGACAACTAAATGCTACTCAAGACACTGTGCAAAAATCATGCAACAAAATTGTTGTGACCAAGTGAATAGTTTAAGAAATAACAAAACATGTGTTATAGAAATATTGTATATTTAACAGTAAATACAACAGAAGAGTATTACATGACTAGTGCATGTGTTGGTTTGTCCAGCATTCAATCAATTCAACTGTTCCCCCAAGGCCTACTCTCCTACTAATCTTATAGTAGGTGGAAGAGTCCAATATAGACTCTTTAGAAGGTGAACACCACAACAAAACTTCTCAATAACATCATGAAGCTCGGAGAGAATTTGTCACAGGAAAGAAGATCGGAGATCTCAAAAGAGCAAAATCGATTGAGAAGATCTTTAAATGTGGCCAGACAACACAATAGTGAGGCTCTTCAAGTAGATGTCAATGTTTCCCATCACAGTTGTGGGGGCCATGGAAGTACAGTGTCAATTCTGCAGCTCTCTGAATCTAATGGGTGAAAAAACAAAAACAAAAAACAAAAAAACAAATGGAAGTCAAGATAATTCTAATCTTGAAAGTTGTTGCAAATCTGTTTTCATCCCTAATCGCTAATATACCAGAACTACCTGAAGATCTCAGTCAGTTATCATTAATGATACTACTATTTCTAAATATCTTTAAACAAATATTATACATTTCAACAGTGCTATGTTGATGTGTAGCATAAAGATGGATGATGCCATTATTGCTCGAAGACTTGCGACTTTTAGAATTCATGGCGTTGTATACAGATTAATGGGTCCTCCTAGAAGTACTGCAACTGAACCACCTTCATGTCTTCAAACTTATTTTTATGTCCCAGAAGAACAAATTTGACAACAAATAAACAGTATATTGAGAAATAATGCTGTCCAAAATTATGATGAGGAAATTTTACGTACAATCCCTTCTGCAATGATTGACCAAGATAATTCTCATTTGAGATCTTTACTGTCTGTTCAGGAACAAGTAAACCTAGGAAATGTTCCGGAAATTTACACTTGATATATAACTGACAATAAATAAAACTCTTTCATAATATAATGTTGCAATAATTTTGTGTAAACAGAAATAGGGTATTGGCATTATTCATGCAACATTGATTGACGAGCCAGATGTAAATGCTCATTTGTTGACAAGGCAACGGGTACTATATTAATAAACATGTATAGTAACATAGCAAAAAAATTGAGAAAAACAAACATGTTTAGTAACATAGATTGATGATAGTGAAGATCAAAGATTTGCATATGGCTACAAGGTTTATTTACCTGTGTTTCCTGTTTTTGTGACTGTGGATGGTTGACTGCTCGGGCTAATGTATCAAAGGCCTTCACCACTGAATCTGTGCTCTCACTTGGGGATGATAAATGACCATTACTGCTAGTGGTAGTCGGAGTGGTTGTCGCTGCAGAACTGTTAGGATCAGAATCTGGTTCCTGCCCACCATTTTTGCCCATTGATGCTAATGTAGTAACTACACTAGCAAGCGTGCTTAGGTCTGAAATAAGACTTGGAGCTGGACATCGTTACTTTTTCTCAGTTTGTAAGTAAATTTTTACATAGGCTCACTAAACATTTCCTTGGTCTTTTTTTCAGCCCAGAGCCAATCTCTTTTTCTGTTGGTCAAAATAAATTTGTGCATAGGCTCGCGAATTTGAAAACAGTAAAGAAAAGAGAGTTATTTTTATTTTGTATTCACCACAGAAGGAAAAATTATAAACAGGATCTCAAGATGCTTGCAGAATTCAGGACAGAATTGGTTGGAATATTAGAAAGTTAGATACACTGAAAAGGTTTGCAAAAATAGCAGTAGGCAGTTATTTACATTGACAGACCTGAAGGAGACGACCATCACCTGTAAATTTGTTGTTTTTCATTTTTTTTCTTACTTTTTCCAGTGCAATCTTATCGATTACACTCTAAACTTTCTGACTGACAAAAAAATTGGAAAAATTTCAATATTTAAACAATTTGGGAGGGAGGGGGCTCAGTTTCTCATACAACGTTATAGTAAATCGAGCCTCCATTTTGGAATCACTCGCCGGTATGACATTACCATCACCTGGAAATTTGTTGATTATCAATTTTTTTTTACTTTTTCAGTGCAATCTTACCGATTAAGCCCTAAACTTTCTGACTGAGAAAAAAAATTTTGTAAAAATTTCAACATTTAAACAATTTGGGGGGGGGGGGGGGCTCAGTTTTTTATACAACCTTACAGTAAATCGATCCTGTGCAATTAACTTTTTTGCTAGCGCATATTCAACAACTGAATCCTTTTTCTTAATAAAGCCGTTCTTGGAGTTTCCGAGGAAGATCCCATTGTAAGAACTGAAGAAAACTTGAAAAAGACAAAAACAAGAGCAACAACTCATCCCAAAAAAACAAAATAAAAAATAAAGCGACCCTAACGTGAGTGGTTCCAAAATAGAGGATTGATTTACTATAACGTTGTATGAGAAAATTTACTATAACGTTGTATGAGAAAATTTACTATAACGTTGTATGAGAAAATTTTTTAAATATTGAAATTTTTTAAATATTGAAATTTTTCCAAATTTTTGGGATAATCTGAAACTTTATGTAATAATCGATAAGATTAAAAAAGTAAAAAAAAAATGAAAAACAAAAAATTTAAAGGTGGTGGTAGTTTCCTTTACATTATTTAGACTGTTGCTGTATTTACAATGTTTCTGTTGTTGTACACTCCGATCTTCATCAGGTGATCGGAATTTTGAACTGAACTCCTTATTTTGTTCACTGGGGTATTTTGGTCTTGTTCTATGAGTCATGCCACTTCCAGATATCTCAGTTATCTTCATTTAATTCAGAGACTCAATTTAATTCAAGCTTTTTGTTCACCTCTGCTGTAGCCAGGTATTGAACTCACAGCCTTTGGATCTAACCAACATTTATATCCACTGGGCTTTGGCAACAAAGATGAGGACAACAGTCTGAACAATGTAAATAGTGTAAATAGGTACAATAGACATAAATATAGGCAAATAACAATAGCAATGTCCAGTTCCAAAAATAACAAAATCTGGCGTCGCAAATGGCAAATGGTCTAAATCTGTCTCGCAAGTCCAAAATCAAAAGTGCTCGGTGTGGCGTAAATCAAAAGGAAGTCAAAAGTCTGTATCCACAACTTGTATTGCACAACTACCTTCTTCACTCACAAAGAACTAGGCTCTCCAGTTGTTCAAAGTAACGTTCTTTTCTTGCGGTAAGACGAGTTATGACTGCTGAGACCGACAGAGAAGCACAAACCAGGCCTAATAAAGTCGACCCAATCTTTTTTCATAAATAATAATTCAAAATACATGGTGGACGTAGTTTTAGACCTACCACATGTTATTTTTTAACCATTTAGAAATAACAATGATTCCTTTTACCACTACCACAAATTTGAGAAAAATATTTTTGCAAGCCAGAGTGAAATTATTTTCTAACTAATTAAACCCTTGTATTCAAAAAGTTCACACCTCAATGTGAAATTAGATTTTGAATCTTCCTTACAGACATAAAAATAGAAGTATATTTCTTCTCAAGGTTCAAAACAATTTCTGTTTGTTCTACATTATGACAGTTAGACTAATATCAGTGCCTTAGTGGGTGGCTGCTGACTGTCATCTTTGGTTGTGGATGTGTGAGTGTACACACATGTAGATCAAACTGGCCTGTGAAATTGTTTTTGAACCCTGAGAAGCAGTAGGCTTCTATTTTTATTTTATTTTTAAAGGAAATTCGAAATTTAATTTCACATATAGGTGTGATCTTTTTGAATACAAGGTTTTTATTAGTTACAAAAAAAATTCACACTGGCTAGTAAAAATCCATTTCTTGAACTTACTGGAGTTGGGAAGGGGATTATTATTGTTTTCTAAATGGTCCAAAAATAACATGTGGTCAGTTTAAAACCAAGTATTTTGACAGTAATTGTCCTTGCGATTATTGTTTATCAAACGAACATTCTCATAAGATTTTATTAGTTGAAAAATATATATAGGATTTAATTCCTTTATATTTATTGAAATTCTGTCAATTTGAAAGCATTATTTTATTGGTTGAAAAATATATAGGGAGTGGCTTACATAGTATGTACGCACGTAGGGCGGAGGAGTTCCCCAAAAAGCCGATGTTTGCGTACTAGGAAGGTAATAGGTATGAAAAAGAATTTATACTGATTTTTAAAAGTTTGATAAATGAAAAAAAGGTTTCATTTGCAGAAAAAAAGAATGTCTTTGTTTCAAGCTTAGTAAATTTATTAAGTCCTTAGGATGTGTGTTGTGGTGCAGTGGATATTGACTCAGAATGTGAGATCAGGGCGCCAAGTTCGAATTCCAGTTGCATCCCTTGCATTCACTTATGCACAAATATCCTTGGGAAAGGTATTAATACATTTCTTCTCTTCCCTCCAGTTATGGGTTAAATAATAAGACAGATTGGGTTCTATAGCCTTGGTCGGCAACCAGTCTACCACAGAAAGCAATGGCAACCTACTGCGGGATAATCTTCTGCCTAGTCAATCATGTCTCTTTCGAGACATGATCGCCCAAAGCGTGTATCACGTATGGCTGAAATTTATTTGGTTGTTGATGCTGTTCTATATTCATATTTTGAAATGAACCACAAGTTTGTATTAGTAATTGTTGAAAGAGATAAGGAGAAAGAGAAAGAGGACAATGTTCGAGTCGCTTGAAGTTTGAAGTTACATTTTTTATGTGTGTCTCTCTTTCGCCTCTTCCATCTCTGACTGACTGTGACTGGTTAGAGACCATCCTTAAATATTAAATCCAGTCACGTGCGGTGGCTTCCAGAACAATTTTTTTCTTTAGCTGTCGAAATACCGTTTCTCTGACGTATTTTGAATTTTGCGGTTTGATGACCAATCAGGAAACAGAGTTCCGTTACATAACTTCCCTTCCACTTGACGGAGTCTGCTTTCAATGAGTGGCAAATGGAATCTGTTGTCGCTTTTCAAATAATAATTTTCGTTTTGGTTGCTGTTTATTTTTTTTTTGTAGGTTGAGATGTGTTTCCATAATTTTTGTAATTATTTGTAATTATTTTTAGCGTCCATAAGAGTAGGTATGTTTAGTTTTTCCGTATGTAAAAGGTCACAATTTTTGTAAACGTAAGGATACAGAGAAAATGAAACATGAGTTCCGCTACAAAACTCCCACGCCCTACAGACAGATTTGCACTTTTTCTTCAACAACGTAAACAAACCTCACATTTCGTCAGTTACTTAAGGTTTTTATTTCTGATTTTGCAGTGTTCACTCAATGCAGAGCGTTATGATAAACAGCAAAAATAGGATTAAAGAAAACAATATTAGACTAGTCGTATTTTGAACAGTCATAAGACAATTATTCTCATTGCTAGAAGAGAATTTAGTAAGGAACATGACACCGGGCAAACACCGTTCTACTTTTCTTTCTATCAAAATGTCTGCAGTCATTTGGATTTTGAACGCCATTTCTATTTACATTGAACAGACTTTTAATCATTTGAAGAGTGAACAATAATGTCATTCCATAAATAATATTTTTTATGAGTTGTTATTTTCATTTGAACTAATGCCCTCATCTTTCACTTCAGTCATTTACTTTGTTAGTCTGCTTTTCTGTCATGTGTAACTTTCACAGATAAATAATAAAATTTATTATTTATCTGTGAAAGTTACACATGAATTAAAGTGAACTGTGAATTTATTAAATAAATTCACAGTTCACTTTAACCCTTTATTTATTTATTTAATCTGTGGGTAAATTCTACTAATTTCTGTCTTTGCCTATGAATATCTTGTCGTTTTACTCAGTTATGGCTTCTTAATTTTAATTTTATTTCCATCGATCGAGTCTGTAGTGTACAATCCAGCCCAACGATTCGGATTATTGAACTCAAAATTAATTTATGACACTTAGCCAAATTAAGGCACACGTTTTTTTGTTTTTTTTTTTTGTTTTTTTTTTTATCAATCCACGCTAAGTAATGTTTTTAATGTATGCTGTCATAATATTTTGTTGTGGACTGTTTTTTAATTTTTAGGTATTTTAAATTTAATTCTCAGTTCTAAGAATATTTTTCGATTGTAAAATAAATTAAATAGCTGCAAAATAAAAATGATAAAAACCACAATCTAATTAAAAATATTTTTCTTTTATCACATCATAATTTTCAATTTCATTATTATTCTTGCAAATGAAGTGTTTCCGGCCTCAAAATCACTAATGCAGATTACAGCGATTTCTATCACATCTTGGCGACTTCATTTTTTATATATGTCCAATCATTGAGATCAGTAAATATATTCTGAAGAAAATGTCTTCAGAATTCAAACATTCAAGTTTTCGAGAAACCATAAGAAGGAACAAAACTCGAACGAAACATCGTTTAAAAACAGTAAATGATGTTTACATTAATAACTCCTAAGTTCTTACAGAGTTATTTCCCATGCAACATTTTGGCAAGAGCGAATTTAATTTTTTTTTTCTCTCTCTCTCTCTCTCTCTCTCTCTCTCTCTCTATATATATATATATATATATATATATATATATATATATGACTTCTTACTAAGGTTTATAACAGAACATTAATTTCTACAATTCTTGCTAGTTCCCTCTCTTAATAGATTACAATTTTAACATACAAAATTCCAACCTGCCGACGACCAACCTTCTGATGATGAATATAATTCAACATAAAATTTGTAAGCTGTAGAGAGTTCGGTTAAGAAAGACGCAAGACCGAACAAAAGAAACATTAACCATCTCCCTACACTTCAACTTCTGAAGTCAATTGGTTGGGTGCAGTTTTGTACAGGAATCAATATCAACTTATAGACCATAAAGTCATTCTTTTTAAAACTATGTAAATATCTCTATTTTGGCTTCAGTGTGAACATAGGTTTTTGTTGTTTTTTCTATGTTGCCATCATAATTCTGTTTTATTATTATGAATGAACTACTATGTTTGTTAGGTTTACCAAACATATGTAAACAGCCTCATGAGTATTTGCTATTGTGTGAGAAATTTAATAACCTCCCAAATAAGGTTATGGCAGATGAATGAAAACAAGACAATTGAACAGTTTTAAAAAATACATTCTTTATATAAGAAATACATCGTACAATAAGAACAAGAAAAAAGTTTGTTTTTTTTTAATCATATCGTCCCAAGCAAGGCATTTTACTGCCACTGTTTTGCAGGGGGTTACATAGGAGGAAAGTTATGAGAAAGAGTGACAGGTTATAGGGGGTGTCAGGAAGTGGGTAAGAGACGGATGAATGTGGCCATAAAGTGAGCGATCAGCTTATATATTGATTGTAATGTAGAATTGATCCCACACTTTATATCCACATGATAATAGTATAGAATTTTTTTCTTTTTTTTATAATCATATCGCCCCAAGCAAGGCATTTTACTGCCACTGTTTTGCAGTGGCGTTACATAGGAGGAAAGTTATGAGAAAAAGTGACAGGTTATAGGGGGTGTAAAGAAATGAGTAAGAGAAGGATGAGAATACTGATGAGAGTGGAGTGGACAGAGACGGGAGCATGAGCGAGAGAGAGAGAGAGAGAGAGAGAGGATGCAGGTTAGTGAGGTAGGAGATAACTATTGACTTTACATTTAAATTCTTGGAGATTATAGCTATCGGGAAAGCAAGTAAATGAAAGGGAATTCTACTGGCAGGAAGTGCGAGAAAATAAGCTGCTGGAGTAGAAATTGTGTTTACATTTTATTGGTTCCACAGTAAAAGGGTGTGACCTAGTTGCTAATCTTGTGGCTCGAGTAAATTTGTAGGTCTCATACATTGACACCCACACACACAGATACATACGCATGGTCACGCGGCGTCTACGTGACAGTCGTAGTTCCCGCCAAAAACGAGGGCTTTAAAAACCGAAAACAGCATGTGACACAGAGTTAGGATTTCGTCCCGGGGCGAGGGCAGACAAGAACAGACATGCCTCCCTAACTCATACAACCACACGCGCACTAATTGCGGGTAGCAGTTAGTGGCGCATATATTTTTTATTCTCTTAATTTTCTTCTCTGACATTAACTTTCATTGAAACCGGACTCTACAACTTCTTATGCATGCTTTCTCAACCCTATGTAACCTTTTTCAATATATTGTTTTTCCGTTTACTTTCGCCTTCTTGTTCATTCATAAATCTTGCTTCAAACCTTAACGAATGTTACGTCGAGTCGACCGTTAAAATATAAATTAGTAAGTGGATGGCCTTCATCCACTACAATGGTGACCACGACGTGATCTCGATTCGGCGTAATTCAGTCCAGCATCGTTGGAAATGGAACTCAGCATTCTTCTGTGTCTATCAACAAGAACTACTATTCAACGTCGTTATCTCCCAACTCTTTCTACAGGACTCCAAGATGGCGACCCCACACAGAATTTTTACAATCGCACACTAGACAGCACAACTGTCATCTCTCTCTCCCAGGTTTTCCAGAAAAAGAGTAACACAACGTCGACTTAAAGACGTTTCTTTCAGCATTCAACGCAATGTCACTCAACCAAACACAACGTCGACTTAAAGACGCCTTTTTTTCTCAACCAGAACACTGAGGAAATCGACAAGCCGAATTATTTATACTGGAGAATTGTGACCTCCAGAAAATTCGACATTAAATCTCGATATCTTTTTAGTTCTCTCAAACGCGTACACTCGGTATCAACAAGCCTCAATCAACCACTTTGCAAATCAAAGTTTATAACCAACTGTTAATTCTTCTAACACCAACATAAAAATCCACACGTACAGCAAAACACGGAAACTCTTACAAACGCAAGCAACTCAACGTGGAGCATTGGAATAAATTAGAAGATCTTTAACAGACACATCAACTACCGAGAATTTTCCAGAGCATGCCGCATCCTGGCACTCTGATAGGGGACACTGCAGCAAAATCCCTACTCACGCGCATCGCATTTCAGACTCTTCTTCTTTTCAGCCTACGAGAGACAACCAAAAAAAAATCACCTTTCACAAATTTTTCTCGTTTTTCCATTTCACCATGTGCTTTTTGAGAATCCAATATGGCTGACCAGCAGTCAGACGTTCCTGCAACCTCCTCCCACACCTATGAGCAACGTCTGTGCCCCCACCTTTTTTTTTCAGCAACCAGCCTTCTCTGTCATTTTTGGCATGATTACTACTACTACTACTACAGGCATCAAGCATCAACGTGACCAAACCACCATCTATACGGACATATTGAAAAAAATATTTTTAATATTTGTTTCAATCTAGGGGGGGCTATTTGTAGGTCTCATACATTGACACCCACACACACAGATACATACGCATGGTCACGCGGCGTCTACGTGACAGTCGTAGTTCCCGCCAAAAACGAGGGCTTTAAAAACCGAAAACAGCATGTGACACAGAGTTAGGATTTCGTCCCGGGGCGAGGGCAGACAAGAACAGACATGCCTCCCTAACTCATACAACCACACGCGCACTAATTGCGGGTAGCAGTTAGTGGCGCATATATTTTTTATTCTCTTAATTTTCTTCTCTGACATTAACTTTCATTGAAACCGGACTCTACAACTTCTTATGCATGCTTTCTCAACCCTATGTAACCTTTTTCAATATATTGTTTTTCCGTTTACTTTCGCCTTCTTGTTCATTCATAAATCTTGCTTCAAACCTTAACGAATGTTACGTCGAGTCGACCGTTAAAATATAAATTAGTAAGTGGATGGCCTTCATCCACTACAAATTTATATATAGGGGTCACCAGTGAACTAAGTTCATCGGAGCAGAAGCCGTGAAAGTATTTGTAGAATAGACGCAGGGGAGCCACATTGCGGCAGTGAGAAAGTGACTGCATCTGAGCTGTCAAGTCTGGATCTATCACCTTACAGATTCTCCATTGTATTTTGTCAAGGACACCTAGGTAGATAGCAGGAGCACGTGACCAGATAAGGCAGATATAGAGTTGCTAAAAAAATTAGCAGTTAAAGTCAGAACAAAATCCAAATACATCTATCCGTTTGAAATTGATTGTAACACTTTTATCTGTTTCTGTTCAATCTTCTTCCATAGGCTGCATGTCTTGCATTACTCAGGTTGTTTTTTAGTCAACATCGTCTGTTCTTGGAGAGGCCAAAACGTCTGTTAAGTTTAGGTCTCAAAAGACGTACAATCCGGAGCTGGCCAAAATATGTCTCCATTGCACGTTTTCAGTTAATAACATTAAACACGGTAACTTTAAACTACATCCACTACCAAGGCCATACCAATTCTGACCAACTTAGTCCTTAATTTCTATGTGGATCAAACTTGTCCAAGATCAAGACATTAAGCTGTATCTATTGTGGTGAAAATGATAATTACCAGTGAATAAAGAATTCGAAGTTTTCAACTATGAAGATGTATCTAACAATGGGTATAAAATTTAAAACGTGTACTACTATGCGCGTAAGAAAACAATTTACTTCAGCACACGAAAAGATGTTAAATTTCAAAATATTACATTTTCACAAAAAAAAAAACAAAGTATTGTAGCGGGTTTGCGCCAAAATGCAGGTATCTCGACTATTTATATCAATACGATTCGTCCAACTTTTATGTTGTTTTATGATGCAAAATAATAAAAACAACGACTCCAATTTGTAATCAACAAATATATATATATATTAAATAAAATAAATACAACAATGGAAAACAAAGCATGTAACACTAGTACACAATGTATGTAGACTATGGAGAAAAAGTTGTTTCCCTTCGTACTGGTTGATCGAAGTCAACTGAGAGAAGAAAGTTCTTTCCTGTGAAAAAAAGTTCTGAATAATTGTTAAAACAATGTTTGGATGTAAGAAGGAATAACACAGAGAAGGCAATTGCTTTGAATGTGTTGTGAAAAAACCGGTTTGAATCAACAATGTTCAAGTAAAGTACTTGGCAAAATGTTCAGAAAGAAAATGTAAGTTTGTAATAAATTACAAAGTCTTAAAGTTCTGTGTCTGTGTGTGCATTAAAGTGTGTTGAGCAAGATCGATTATCAGACTGGCGTGAAATCTAATAGTGGCTGGGATCTTACTGACAAACTTGCGAAACGAAGAGACCACAGGAAAACTTGATTTTACATTAAAAATATGTGATTGGCTAAAAATTAACCAATCACTACACACGTACTAAACAAATTAGGTAAATAGGCCGAAAGATTCAAAAGACGACTACAATTTTTAAATTGTCCTATACAAAGACAGTAGTGATTTATTAGCCAATCACAGACTAGTAAAATGATTTAGAGTGTATGTGGGTGTGAAAAACAAAGCAACCGCTATAGTGTAGTGGAGGAAGGCCGTCCACTTACTAATTTATATTTTAACGGTCGACTCGACGTAACATTCGTTAAGGTTTGAAGCAAGATTTATGAATGAACAAGAAGGCGAAAGTAAACGGAAAAACAATATATTGAAAAAGGTTACATAGGGTTGAGAAAGCATGCATAAGAAGTTGTAGAGTCCGGTTTCAATGAAAGTTAATGTCAGAGAAGAAAATTAAGAGAATAAAAAATATATGCGCCACTAACTGCTACCCGCAATTAGTGCGCGTGTGTTTGTATGAGTTAGGGAGGCATGTCTGTTCTTGTCTGCCCTCGCCCCGGGACGAAATCCTAACTGCTGTATCACGTGCTGTTTCCGGTTTTTAAAGGCTTCGTTTTTGGCGGGAACTACGACTGTCACGTAGACGCCGCGTGACCATGCGTATGTATCTGTGTGTGTGGGTGTCAATGTATGCGACCTACAAATAGCCCCCCTAGATTGAAACAAATATTAAAAATATTTTTTTCAATATGTCCGTATAGATGGTGGTTTGGTTACGTTGATGATGATGCCTGTAGTAGTAGTAGTAATCATGCCAAAAATGACAGAGAAGGCTGGTTGCTGAAAAAAAAAGGTGGGGGCACAGACGTTGCTCATAGGTGTGGGAGGAGGTTGCTGAAACGTCTGACTGCTGGTCAGCCATATTGGATTCTCAAAAAGCACATGGTGAAATGGAAAAATGAGAAAAATTTGTGAAAGGTGAATTTTTTTGGTTGTCTCTCGTAGGCTGAAAAGAAGAAGAGTCTGGAATGCGATGCGCGTGAGTAGGGATTTTGCTGCAGTGTCCCCTATCAGAGTGCCAGGATGCGGCATGCTCTGGAAAATTCTCGGTAGTTGATGTGTCTGTTAAAGATCTTCTAATTTATTCCAATGCTCCACGTTGAGTTTCTTGCGTTTGTAAGAGTTTCCGTGTTTTGCTGTACGTGTGGATTTTTATGTTGGTATTAGAAGAATTAACAGTTGGTTATAAACTTTGATTTGCAAAGTGGTTGATTGAGGCTTGTTGATACCGAGTGTACGCGTTTGAGGGAACTAAAAAGATATCGAGATTTAATGTCGAATTTTCTGGAGGTCACAATTCTCCAGTATAAATAATTCGGCTTGTCGATTTCCTCAGTGTTCTGGTTGAGAAAAAAAAGGCGTCTTTAAGTCGACGTTGTGTTTGGTTGAGTGACATTGCGTTGAATGCTGAAAGAAACGTCTTTAAGTCGACGTTGTGTTACTCTTTTTCTGGAAAACCTGGGAGAGAGAGAGAGAGATGACAGTTGTGCTGTCTAGTGTGCGATTGTAAAAATTCTGTGTGGGGTCGCCATCTTGGAATCCTGTAGAAAAAGTTGGGAGATAACGACGTTGAATAGTAGTTCTTGTTGATAGACAAAGAAGAAATGCTGAGTTCCATTTCCAACGATGCTGGACTGAATTACGCCGAATCGAGATCACGTCGGGGTCACCATTGTAGTGGATGATAGGCGTCCACTTACTAATTTATATTTTAACGGTCGACTCGACGTAACATTCGTTAAGGTTTGAAGCAAGATTTATGAATGAACAAGAAGGCGAAAGTAAACGGAAAAACAATATATTGAAAAAGGTTACATAGGGTTGAGAAAGCATGCATAAGAAGTTGTAGAGTCCGGTTTCAATGAAAGTTAATGTCAGAGAAGAAAATTAAGAGAATAAAAAATATATGCGCCACTAACTGCTACCCGCAATTAGTGCGCGTGTGTTTGTATGAGTTAGGGAGGCATGTCTGTTCTTGTCTGCCCTCGCCCCGGGACGAAATCCTAACTGCTGTATCACGTGCTGTTTCCGGTTTTTAAAGGCTTCGTTTTTGGCGAGAACTACGACTGTCACGTAGACGCCGCGTGACCATGCGTATGTATGTGTGTGTGTGGGTGTCAATGTATGCGACCTACAATAGTATCACTTAAAATAAAACAAAGATTTACTGTTCATATTGGAAAAGCTCAACTGGTATTTTCAGCAAACTGTTATATTAAGCATCTGGTGGCAGAACAAAGAAGGATTGACAGAGGTTTAGGAAATAAATAATTGTATTAACGAAAAAATACAAGTGGTAAATCAGTGTGGATGTCTGATCATCACCATATTTTTATATTATAAATGAATGGATTGGTCTGATCATAATGTGACCAGTAAATGGATGTAGTTTAAGATCTCACCCAGGACTTTGTCACATTCCGACCAGTCACCTACAATCAATGAATGCAGTTTTGTGGCGGAATTTTTGCACATGTGAGTTCAAGAAATAAATTGCAGCTAATTGCGTCCTGCAATTAGTGCGGATGTGTGAAAGCGAATTAGATGAGATTGAGAACATCGCGGGCAGCTGAAACTGCCAACCGCCTTGCTTGGTACTCGAACTGGACTGCTTCTGGTAACACGCTTTTGTATACGTCGCGGGAAAGCATAAAAACATCACGTGATGGTCACGTGTTTGTGTATGCATATGTGTGAGTGCGGATGTGGATAAACTGTGTGGAAATACACGTGATTCCACAAGTTCTTTGAATATTTTGAATGACGAACAGTTTGTGGAAGAGTATTTTGTGTGAGGAAAAGTTTGTTGATTTCAGCTTGGCAGAAGAGATACGAACTTGAACGCTCAAGTTCACGTCGGATAGCGAACAAAAGTGGGGGATCGTTGTTACATGGCGGATGCACACGGCTGAACTGATCTTTTAGCTGGGTTGTCTCACTTAAATACATTTCAGGGTGGATCAGAACACCATGGCAGGAAAATTATGTCTCGTGCAGAAATATTTTTAGAAGTAAATTAGCCAATCAGATTGCAAGCTTTAAAAAAATTTAGAAAGCTGGCTGGCGCCTACTTTTAAAAAACTGCACAAAATTTAACTAGTAAAAATAAAGCGATAAATAAATTGTTATCAAGCTGCAAATAGTAAATTGCCTTTGATAGTTAAGTAGTATTTTTATCCAATGACATTGCGAGTTTCCACGAAATATGTGAAAAAGAATTTATACAAGTTTTTTTGGTGAGAGGTACCGCAGAGTTTAAGGTTCTTATAGTGGGTTATCTATTGTTTTCCCGTTGTTAGTGGGAGTCCGTTCTAATGAAGGGTAGTTGTATGCTGTTGAGGTCAACGGAATTTGGACTTGTGGGAGATAGTCCACTATAAGTCATAAAATGATTATAAAATCAAGGAAAGCAAATTGAGTTGAAAAATAACATTTATATATATACATATCAATTAATGTTTTTACAATTAAAGTAATGCTTGAATATAGGTCCAACGGAGGTTAAAATGTTCATGGCAAATAATAAGCTGAAAGAGAATTAAGGCTTAGGAATTTGGGAGCGTCGTGAGTAAGGAATGTCTTTGATGCAGTCGCTCTTTAGGTCAGTAAGTACTTTTGAGACAGGGGAGAAGGAAAGAGGCAAGCGTAGTTAGGTCAAGGGAATATTGATTACACTCTTCTCCTGGGGTCTGCCTGGTGGGGGTCTGAGGTCTGCCTGGTGGGGGTCTATCTGTATCTGCTTTTTATATCTGCTTTTGCATCAAAGCAGCTCGTTTGGGATTTCACACTTGTATTTGATTCTGGGCTTCCCATTGGCTGATAAATAAAATTCGCCTAAGCTCGTGAAATGGAAATTTAATATTTGATTAATTTTTATTTTTCAACCGGAACATCTACGCGGATCTACCTGCGCAGAGACGAATTTTGGTCATTTGCTTGCTGGTCGTTATAGAGCAAACATCCGGTCCATCGTTTTTGCTTGGTATCACCACGTTCTCTTTAGGACCGGAATGATCTGACTGGATTCAGTTTAAAGTCTTACACATGACTAGATTAGTCGCTAGAATGTCACCAGAATCAAACTTGCCCATAAGTGAATGCAGTTTAAAGTCATGCCCAGGACTGGACTGGATTAATGTTACTAGTAAGAAATAGATACAGTTTAACGTTTTACACAGGGCAATAATACTGATCATTATGTTATGATCAATAAGAAATATATACAGTTTAACGTCTTACCCAAGACAATATTGTGATTAATACATAAATTCCTTTCTCAAAGACTTCTAAATTATTGTAATAAACCTTTGAGGAAGCAATATTTTTCGATTCAGCAGACAGACATTCAAATCTTTTCAGAGGTTATTCATTTTCATTTTTAGTCGATGTAGACCATGGGACCGAAATCCATACAATTTTGCAAATTTTGCAAGAGTAATTCCCCTTGAAAGCAAATCTACTGGGTTTTCTGTTGTGTTATCTATATTTAATTTTATTTTTAATATCCAATTTTATTTTGATTGGGGTTTCCATGTCATTTATGTCTTTGACTCTGTTCCCCGTGAATATGTTGGTTATTTTTATATTGTTCTTTAGTAACCATGAGAATACCATTTGAGCATTCGCAAATAAATGTCTGATTGTAGTGTCAGAATAACTTTTTAAATGCCACACCTTGAAAGTAGGGTACCGCCACTCCATTTTCGATATTTAAGTTTTAAATTGAATTTTTAAAAATAAAATCTTTTTCTTGAAAATTTAATTGAAAGCTAAATGATTAAATTTATTATTTTTCAGTAAGCAAAATACTTGTGTGTATTTCAAGCAGAAATTGCATTCATTGGAATCTAAAAATTTCATTTTTTTTTTTAATTTTCAATTTTTCGGCCATTTTTTGAGCGATCGACACATTTGTAAACAAAAGTTAATTCTCGGGTTTAAAAATCATACAAAAATAAAATATACATCTCTCACTCGTTATTTTGGGAAAATTATCAAATTTAAAATTAAATTAATCTGATTTGAAACAGTTATTACTTGTTTATGGCATGAAATTTAGAATAATAGTATTTTTTAATCAGAAAGGTCTGACTCGTTTATCTTTTAAGTAGGCGATGACAGCACCTATCAGTCAATCTGGATGTATGGTGATCAAAAGTTGAAATAATCCAGTTTAGCAATTCGTAAGGGGAACAACCCTTAAAACAAGTGACCTTTTAACGATAACGGTTTTAATGATAAGTTTCCATAGTAAAAGGAAATGTGCCGTTTAACAATAAAAAAAATGAGAAATTATTATAAAAAACTTAATTCTAAATAATTTGTAGTAAGCTGTAATATTTTTAGTATCCCTGTGGGTATAATTGATAAAGAAGTGGATACAAATATTAGCGTTGAGAGGAATATTTTATTTTCTCATTTTTACATACTTTGTGTTAAGTGTCTGCTGGCAAGAGAACACATGTTGCCTGCTTAGAAGCCAGAGAGGGACTGCCAATCCTTTAGGTCAAGCATGGGTCAGAGAGATAGAGAGAGTAGGGGAAAGAGAAATACTAGCAGAGAAAGAAAGGGGATAGATTTGGGTATCTTAGTTCTTGGGAGTTATTTAGAGACAGAGAGGGTAAAAGAAACACTGTATTCTCTGCATGGTAGTAGTATCTGACCTGAGGTCATTTTGGTTCATTCCTACAAAGCTTATGAATTTTCGATTTGTAAATAAAGTCTATTTTTAATGAATTAATAACTGAACACACTAAGTAACTAGAAGAAATTTAAAAAGATGTTTGAAACTTTAATTAGCAAAGAAAAAAAATGAAAAAAAATTCTTATAAAAATTCATTATTCATTGAAATTTTTTTCTTCTTCAGAACATGATATCGTAAAATTATTTATAAAATCAATTAAAACTTTATCTACATTTAAAATAGCGTAGTTTTAATGCATTTTTTTTCTTTTTATTATTCGGAGCAGATTTTTTAGAAAAATGGTTCCGTAATTAAAAAAAGAAAGAACTACATGATTTACATTCCCCAATGAGTTCTGCATTTAAGTAATAAATAAAACATTTGGTACAGATAATGTATTTCTAGAAGTTTTATGCAATTAATTGAAGTGGTGGGGGTGAGTAACAACCAAGTCTATAGAACCCAGTCTGTCCCGCCATTTAACCTATACCTGGAGGGAGAAGAAGTGAATTAATTCCTTTCCTTCGGGTATTTGCACGTTAGTGAATGCAACGAATTCAAATGGAATTCGAACTCGGTTCTCCGATCTCTCATTCCTCTAGCTACGCGTTAAATAACAGGACAGATTGGGTTCTATAGCCTTGGCTGGCAACCAGTCTACCGCAGAAAGCAATGGCAACCTACTGCAGTATAATCTTCTGCCCAGTCAGTCATGTCTCTTTTGAGACATGATTGATCGCCCAAGCGTGTATCACGTATGGCACTTAACTGACTGACTGAATATAATAGTTTGAATAATGATTAAGGCTTCTACTGGTCATAAAGTCGGGGATCAGTTTATTACTTCATAACAATAGGAAACCGATCCCCCATTAATTACTACATAATAATATAACACATCTTTTCCGCCTCTAGCTATGAGTCAAATAACAGGACAGATTGGGTTCTATAGCCTTGGTCGGCAACCAGTCTACCACAGAAAGCAATGGCAACCTACTGCGGGATAATCTTCTGCCCAGTCAGTCATGTCCCTTTCGAGACATGATCGCCCAAGCGTGTATCACTTATGGCACTTAACTGACTGACTGATTGACTGACTCAACATTGTCTTCAGGGTATAAATAGTTTATTTTGCAGTCCAGGACAAATTTCAACTTTTTGTTTGCTACTGGTGTATCTAATGCATAATTTCAAATAACTGTATCTCGCCATTCTAGTCACATAGGGTTCGGGTTCTTTGTACATTTCTACATTGGGGTGACCATGTGATATACAAAATAAATACATTATGTCCCATCAGACCTAATGGCGAAATTATATAACGCCGATTAGTTATCTTCCTTTCATTGGATTTATTACTTTTAGTATCTTTCCCATTTACAAGCGAAGGCCTCTTAATATTCGTCGTCATTGTGCGAATGGCTTCATTATGATTCTTAAATATTTCCCTTAAGGAGGATCAACTGGTACCTATCCTGTGAATAATTTTCCGCCTTAAATTAGGGGGTAGCTTTTCAAATATGATGTGACTTACTAGTTTGAATCCAAAAGAATCTTTTTTAAAAATGCATATCATACGAGGTCGCAAAATCGGGTTCGTACTGAGGAGAACTGGTTAATACTTGTTTGAAGATTTCATAAATTATAAAAGGTACATCAAAAAATTATTTCGTTGACAGACTTATTGCCACTTCGTAATTGTTACTTTCTACGGTTTAATGAGGGAATAGTCGTAGTGCATAGCCAGTAAGATAACGCTTTAAGAGAGCTAACATCGCTTTGTTAAAATTAATCGAATTAGTACAGGTGTTAACGAGTATGTGCGTTGTGGTGCAATGGATATCGGCTCGGAACGAGAAATAGGGGAGTCGAGTTCGAATTCCAGTTGAATTCCTTGCTTTCACTTACGCACAAATACCCTTGGGAAAGGTATTAATCCGTCTCTTCCTTCCAGTTATGGGTTAAATAACAGGACAGTTTAGGTTCTATAGCCTTGGCTGACAACTAATCTACCGCAGAAAGCAATGGCAACCTACTGCGGGATAATCTTCTGCACAGTCAGTCATGTCTCTTTCGAGACATGATCGCCCAAGCGTGTTTCACGTGTGGCACTTAACTGACTGACAGTTGTTAAACTTTTCTATAAAATTCTTGAACTCAAGCTTAGAATGATTTGTGGTGAACATGAAACAAAAATAACTTTCTTTTCTTCACTATTTGCAAATTCGCGAGCCAGTGTAAAATCTATTTTTTGATCAATACAAAAAAAGATTTCCTCCGTGTCGAAAAAAAGATCGAGGAAAATTTCGTGAGCAACCAATGAAAAGAGAGTGATTTACAGAAAAAAATTGAACTTTCAATAACCCGTGTCGTATGTCTTCCTGCCCAAAACTGAGTGTATGTTTGGAGCTGATGACGTGATTGAGTTGACTACATATTTCAGGTTTTTCGGTCGCTCAGTCAGAGAAAGAAGGAAGCCGAGAGCACTCAACACAGCATAATGTAACAGAAATTGTCGACCACCAATCAGACACAACTGTCCAGGAGATCCGTATTCGCACTTCCTCACCTTTTCGCGTGCTGTTTTCTATATCTCTCCTTCTTCTTTCTCACCTACTCGCCGTACACAACAAAAAGAGAGGAACAAGGTATCATTACTACTTTGTTGATACAAAGAGCGTAAACATGGATTTATCTTTATCTGTACAAATCGCATTTCGCTAAAGAACTCTGAGTTCTTTATACTCTTTACTGGAACAAAACATTACTCCTACTTTGTTGATACATACAGCAAAAACATGGACTTATTTTTCTGTACAAATCACATTTCGCTAAAACAAACGAGCTCTTAATTCTGTAAACTCCTTACTACACTTTCTCTTAGAACATTTTCACAGTTTAATAATTACATACATAGAATTTGATATTATATTGTTCGATAAATAAATTTTCATTTATTTATACAAACGAAATAAGTAAATTGTGAGAGTTCGATTATGTTTGGCGTAAGCCCAATTCAATAACCGTGATCGAGCTCCCTACTTTAGACTAATACCACTAAAAGTAGCACATTGTAATTTAGGCGATCCCGACCAGAAGCAAGTGAATACGTCTAGCCACACTGATGGGCTGTGATGCAGCGAAACAGGCTTGTATGTGGATGACTAATATATATATATATATATATATATATATATATATATATATATATATATATATATATATGCATAATTATTTTAATTCATATATACATTTTTTTTATTTTGTTATAGATATTATTTACGATAAATGTTTATTATGAAAATAGGTGTCATTCGGCAGGATTCGAGCCTGCGACCCCTATTCACATTGGGGAAGCCACCAGTTGATCTGGCGCGTCTTAGACATCTCGACTACAAATGACCAACAGTCTAAACGAAGTCAAATCATGCATATATAACACAATTTTTGATTTATCGAAATAATCATATCTGCTCTGAAATGCATCGTAATGCCGAATGACACACATTTTCATAACATTTATCATAAATAATCAGACCATTAGAAATAAATATATAATACTGTTTAATTATAAACAGAATATCTACTTAAATACGAGTATCGATCAAAAATAATATTCAGACAAATCATTTCAAATTGTCAGTTGTTTATAACCAATTTCGTTAATCTTCGTTAATTTCCGTAACATGTTTACATTTGTTGATATTACGATACATTTCAGAGCAAATATGGTTATTCCGATGAATCGAAAATTGTGTTATATAGGCTTGATTTGACTTCGTTTAGACTGTTAGTCATTCGTGGTCGAGAGGTCTAAGACGCGCCAGATTAATTGGGGTCGCAGGTTCGAATCCTACTGAATGGTACACATTTTCATAACAAACATCTATCGTAAATAGAAATTATAGAAATAAATATATAATACTGTTTGATTATAAACAGAATATTTCAAATTTATAACCATTTTCGTTAATCTTCGTTAATTTCCGTTATATATATATATATATTGGACACTATTGGAAATCTTGAACACCACGTGTCTGGATTTATTTGGCTGAACGTAGAAGAAGAACAAAAAATACATAGGACTCTGAATGACAAAATTATTAAATATATTTTTTTCCTTTTTGAATGTCACGTGTCCGAATAAATTTCACTCAACTATAAAGGTATTTTTATACTCTAAAATTATTTTCTAATCATAAAAGAAAACAGCCGAGGAGGAGAAATTTTCTCTCTTGATGTCTTTATGTTCAAATCTGTTTCGCTTTTTTTCTCTCTTTTTTAACTTCTTTGCCATCATGCCGATAAAATTGCTTCCGTATATATCAAATTGCTTTTTGTTTCGCAAATGCATGATTCGTTTTTAGTAAAATGTAGGAAATTTTATGTCTTTCCAAATAGAGTTGTGGCAAATGAACGAAAGCAAAACAATTGAACAGTTTAAAACGTATACTTTATATAAGAATTACATCGAACAATAAGAACATGAAAAAAAGAAAAAGATGTTTTCTTTTAGCAGTTAAAGTCGGACCGAAATCCAAATACATATATCCATTTGAAATTGATGTTTTTATAATCGTGTCACCCCAAGCAAGACATTTTACTGACACTGTTGTGCAGGGGGTTACATAGGAGGAATGTTATGAGAAAGAGTGACAGGTTATGGGGGTGCCAGGATAAGGGTAATTGAAGGATGAGAATACTGATGAGAGTGGGATGGACGGATAAAAGAGCATGAGAGAGAATGCAGGTTAGTGAGATAGGAGATGACTATTGACTTTACATTTAAATTCTTGGAGATTGTAGCTGTCTGGTAAACAAGTAAATGGAAGGGAATTCCACTGGCGGGAAGTGTGAGAAAAGAAGCTACTGGAGAAGAATTTTTGTTTACAATTTATTGGTTTCACAGTAAAAGGGTGGGGTCTAGTTGCTAATCTTGTGGCTCGAGTAAATTCATATATAGAGGATACCAGTGAGCTAAGTTCATCGGAGCAGAAGCCGTGAAAGTATTTGTAGAAGAGACACAGGGAAGCCACACTGCGTCTGTGAGAAAGCGACTGTATCCTAGCTGCCAAGTCTGGATCGATCACATTACAGATTCTCCGTTTGATTTTCTCAAGGACACCTAGGTGGATAGCAGGATCCCCCGACCAAATATGGCAGCAGTATTCAATGCACAGGCTGATGGTAGATTTGTATATGTGCAGGATTGTTTCAGACGGAACAAACTTCCTGGCCCTGTACAGAGAACCAACCTTCTTAGCAGCGGATTTAGCTATGGATTCTATATAGGACTTGAGGTCTGATGTGAGAGTTAACCATGGGAGGCGCAGTGATTTACTTTCAGGAAGATTAGCCTGATTCATACTAATGGTGGGTAGGAACGATTGTCTGTGATGGTTAATAGATAGCAGCTTTGTTTTCGAAGCATTAAAATTTACGAGCCATTTCCTACCTCAGTCCACCGCGGATTGAAGGTCCTTTTCAAGTTCGGCAGCGAGGTTTGCTCTGTCAGCACCGGCAGATTTTTGATCGAGACGAGAGTAAGCTGTAGTGTCGTTATCGTATATGCCTACTTGGGATCTTATTACATCGGAGTGATCGTTAATATAGATAAGGAAAGGCGTAGGACCTAGAATAGAGCCTTGAGGAACACCCGCGTTCGTGTGATAGTACTGTGCAGTTTGAAAAGAATGACTGTACTAAGTCAAACAGTTGTCTAGTTATACCATAGCCCCGCAGCTTGCATACAAGGCCAGCATGCCAGACTCTGTCAAACGCTTTGGAGATGTATAGGACAACAGTTCGGGCTTCGCCGTTCTTATCGAGGGTCTGGTGTATAAGCTCAGTGATGGTCGTGAGCATATCAGCAGTAGACCTGGTGAAGCGGAAACCATACTGTTTGTCAGAGAAGAGTCTGTGGACTGTAAGATGTTGTATGATGGCTTCGAACACTTTGCCAAAGATCGGTAGGAGGCTGATAGAGCAATAATTAGCGGAATCAGAGGGTTCTCCAGTATTTTTATATATAGGAACCACGGAGGAGGATTTCAAGCAGGCAGGAAAGCAAAAAGCAGAAAGGCAGTAGATAAAGAGTTTAGATAGAACAGAGGAGAGTTCAGGAGCACATTACTTTAGGACAATAATTGGTATTCCGTCGCCACCGCTCGCTTTATGGGGATTGTAACATTTATCTAATGTTGACATTATCTTCTTCCATAGGCTGCATATCTTGCATTATTCAGGCTGTTCATTGACCATTATTCTTGGAGAGGCCAAAATGGCAGTTTATTTTATCGGTCTCGAAGCCTTACAACCGGAATCAGGCTATTGTAGCAGTAGGGGTGGTTAATGTTTCTTGATTCAGCCTTGTGTCAGACATAACCGAAATCCTTACAGCTTACAAGTTTTATCCAGAAATATCATCATCAGAATTATCAGAAGGTTTTCATCGGGTTGGCATCAGAAGATTGGTTGGTTTGTGTGGATTAGTGTGGAAGAATAAGGTATACATTTTTCATGTTAAAATAGAAATTTATTAAAAGAAAGAAATAACAAGAATAGGTAGTAGAAGTTAATGTTCAATGAGAAACAACTAATGAGTTAAGGATATCAAGAGTTGAAGAAATGTTCGTAGTAGTAATTTGTTGGAAAGTGTTTATGTGTACGTACCTATGTATAAGCGTTTGTTTGTTAGGAATGTCTATGGATGGAGAAGAAGATGTAAGATGAATCAGCACACGAGAAAGAAGGAGAAAGAGGACTAATGTCAAGGTCGTACTTAAAGCTTCTCTCGTTACATTTTAAATTGTCGTCTTGCTTGCTTCCATCTGACTGACTGACTGGCGCTGATCGAAGCCATTTATATAGTTCTTTAGAATTTCGCACTGGATCGCGAAGTCTTTTATGGTCTCATTGGTCAGAAAACCAATTTAACATCTACTTGCGAAATCCGGTTTCGACTTTCTCTTTAAGCACATGGTCAATCCTTTTTCTTTTGGGGGGAAAAACCAGGATTTCACACGTCATTGTGAAATTTTGTAAAAGTGAAGAAGAAAGTTGATTTTAATTCTTACTTTCCTATCTACCACACTATAATACGTCATCATAGTGTCGAGTTCGCTGGCGTAACTGATGCCGCGTCTCTGGTTTCGCGCCAAATTTTTTTGGCAGTTAAATTTGGGTATTTACGCGCCAATATCACCAGATAATGAACTCGTCTTCAAAATCAGCAGATAAAACAGGAGATAACATATAGTTTTGTAGTTAGTGCAGATATTTACTCAAATATTTAAAATAAAAATAAATACAGCGAAGGAGAAGACCGAAAAATATAAATGAGGCTTTTATTTTTTAGAAGAAAGATGTGCTAACAAGGCGTAGAAATGAGTTACATTCCTTCTCTCCAGTCTGAAAAGGAAAGCTAGTGGATGTTAGAAAAGTTGTCTTTACTCATTCGTTCAGAAAGTCATTTAGCAAGAAGCTGTGTTTTTCCCACATGGCAGGAAAACATCTCCTCTTCACAGGAGCTACAAAAACAAAACTGTTTTCTGTATTGACTGGGCTTCATTGATTGGCCATTAAGGGTTACATGACTGGCCAAGCGTAATGCATAAATAATTGGGCAGGAGGATAGAAAGTTAACCCAAACTACATAAATATGTAATTTATCAAAGTACACACATGCTTTTTAAATAGGAATTCACGTGTGTGTGTGTGTGTGTGAGAGAGAGAGAGAGAGAGAGAGAGAGAGAGAGAAAGAAATCGAAGTTTTGTAAATTTTCTTCCTGTACAAGTAGGCGAATTATGGTGTCATGTGGCTTTCTGAACTTTCAAAGAAGAAATAAAAATCCTGGCATAGTGACTTTTTTCTTCTTTTTTTTAAAATCTAATTTGCTTTTGACTTTCTTTAACACACACACACACACACACACACACACACACACACACACACACACACACACACACACACACAAGTATTTAAAAAATGAAAATCAAGCAAGTGTCAAATGAACGTTTTTTATTTCTTCACATCGCTATATAACCGCTATACATTCTTTGTAATTTTCATTGCTTTAAAAAGCCATTTTCATAATTTTAAAAAAAGCATAATATATGAAACAGAATTTATACATTTTTTCTTGAGAAGCGAAAAAAAATATTAAACACCATTTATTGTTTATTTAGAAGATTCTAAAATATGTAATAATCAAATATTTTACAAGACAAGAGTATAGAATTTAATTTGTGAATTATTGTTTTAGTTCAGTTCAGTCTGAGGCCTGCTACTGGTAACATGCAAAACCCAGTACAATCTGCTGTATGGACAGGTGGTTGGCGTCTGAACTCGGTTTTCAACTAGAATAGATTTTCTGCACAAAACGAGACAAAAATAAAATAATGATTACATAGATTTATTAACAAAACAAATTTTGTTGAAATCCTGAAAATTCTCAATTGAACGAAAAAAACACATCTACAAAGATAAGAAGAATATTGAAAATATGTAAATATGGTGTTTAGTTTTTATGCTGCAAGAAAAATGCAATTAATCAGTAAGCGTAGAAAATGTGATTGATAACAATGTCAATGATGATGATGATAATCACTTCTGATCCCATAGGACAGTGGTCCCCAACCTTTTTGTCCCGTTCCCCCTTTTCCAGTCACTTATTCACTTGTGGACCCCTACAACGTAATAAGTTAAACCAGCAAAAATAAAAGGTTTTTCTGTAAAGAAAAAATATATTCATGTAAAATGCCCTGCGTTATTATGCTGATTAAGCTTTAAACTTACTCATATAAAATCAAAAAGCATTTCATTCAGCCTTCCTTTGTTTAAGTAAAACACCTAATAAAAATGTTATGTTAACGTTGTTATAGTTGTAGGTATTGTACACAAAAACTATCTTTATAAAACTGGCTTTATTTTTTAACTTACGAGTATGTATGAAAAAAATCATAAAACCTGTATAAATGAAACACGTATGAAAAAAAAAAAACACTAAAAAAACTCCCAAATTACACATGAGTATTGAACATAAAGCCTGCGATTAAAACATAAACATTCCATTACTACTTCATTTGACACAACTGTATATGATATTCATTCATCTTATTGATGACGTCGAGATTTGCACTGCCGATGGGAAGAAGCATCTTAAAAGTAGAAGAAAGCAAGTTTGAAACTGTGGATAAAATTATAGGGTGTGCGCCACACATCTAGCATATACGCCGGTATGAATTAGAATCTTGTGGCCCCTTGAAATTCTTTCATGGACCCCTAGGAGTCCATGGACCCCTGGTTGGGAACCAAGGCACTAGGGAATGCTGGACTCAAGACGGATTCAGCGGGTAGTTTAAATAGATAAGTTGTTAAGTTTACCGCGTATCGTGTCGTGTCGTTTCTTTTTTTTTTTTTTTTTTGTAATTAAGCGTCTTCTTTAAAGTCATATTTTTTAAAATCATTTCACTCCAAGCAGGACTGCCACTGGTGCGCAGGGAGTTACAGCGAGAGAAAAAAAAACAGCAAATCACAGAGGGTGTCAAAGGAAGGATAAAAGATGGATGGGAATCAAAGATATAGAAAATAGCAATTGACATTACATTTAAACTTGTAAAGATTTTAGCTATCAGGGAAGCAAGTAAACGGAAGAGACTTTCACACATAGGTAGTGCGAGAAAAGAAACTGTTGGAGTAGAAGCGGCGGTTATATTTAGCTTTTCATTCGTAAAAGGGTGGGAATTTGTTAGAAGGCATCAATTTATGTGATTAGAGAACCAAGAAAAGAAGCTAACCAGAGCAGCTGCCATGAAAATAATTAGAGAAAAGACAGAGGGAAGCCACATCGCGTCGATGAAGTGAATAAAACAAAGAAAGTGGGTGTGAGGTAGTAGGGGAGATGGTTAATGTTTCTTTGATTCGGCCTTGTGTCAGACATAACTAAACTCCCTACAGCTTACAAGTTTTATTCGGAATTATCATCATCAGAATTATCAAAAGGTTGGTTGTCGGCAGGTTGGAATATGTGGAATTGTGTGGAATAGTGTAAGAATAAAATATACATTTGCATTGTAAAATAGAAATTTATTAAAAGGAATGAATAATACAAGTTGTAGAAGATAAGGTGCAATTAGAAACATTATTAAAAAAGTTAAAAGTAGAGTTCGTGTTTAATGATAAAGTTGAGTTAAGTGTATCAAGATTTGTAGAGAATGTTCGTAGTAGTAATTGTTGAAAGAGTATATGCGTACGTACGTATGTATGTGTTGGTTTGGTAGGAATGTCTTTGGATTGAGAAGTAAAAGGGATTAGCAGAAGGAAAGAGAAAGAGGACAAATGTCCGGGTCAGCTTGAAGTTTCTCTCGTTACATTTTAGCTTGTCGTCTATGCTGCTTCCATCCCCTGACTGACTCACTGATGCCGATCGGAGCCCTTTTATTGTCATTAGATTTTTCACACTGACTCGCGAAGTCCTCAAGTCTTGCAAGTCGCTCCGATTGGTCTAAAATCAATTTAACACCGACTGGTTTCGACTTTTTCTTAAAGCACATGGTCACTCCTTTTTCTATTTGGGAAAAAACAGGATTTGAAACGTTATTGTGAATTTTTGTAAAAGTGAAGAAGAAAGTTGATTTTAATTCTTAATTTCTTAACTCACTACAGGTGAATAATTTATAAGTGTGTATATAAGTGTGTGTAGGTCTGTGTGTTAATAAAAGGAAAGTTCATAACGAATTCATGCTGAGAATTTTGTTTCACTTATATTGATCGTCTGACTGTCAACACGTGGCATTGTATAAGTGATATATAACAGCCATCCAACTACCCAAATTAAAAGAAGCGTTTGACCGTCAGACATTGAGAAAAATTTGGTATAAAACGAAACTGCTAAAAAAATCATGTTACGGTTAATCAGCAGATTATTGAAACCAGATTACTAAATAAAAGGAAATATTTATTTAAAATAAACATTAAACTAATTTACATTGTTATTAATCATGTTTCGGCGAGTAATTTCTGGGTGAGAATCTCATATGGGAATTGTTCCTTTATAGGGTTGCCATATTTAAAAAAATAATTTAGAAACACAGGACACTCTTAAAATTTCTCTGTCTCTCTCTTTCTCTCTCTCTATATATAGTTATGCGCTTACAGATCGGTTTCGCTGTATCACAGCTCATCAGTACAGCTAGACATCCGATTGCTTTTTAACCCAGGATTGAAACCCGGACGAATTAGCGTCAGTCGGCGATTCTACCACAGAGCTATGGGTGCTCGGCAGAAAAAAAGCAGACTTTTTTTAGCGTATGATGTATCATACGCCAATAGCCAGATTGCTCTAATTCATAACTGAACGGGCGATGCGTAGGTGCTAGAGTAGCTACTCTTTTTTCAAAGTCTACCATTCTTCCAGAGTGCTCAATCAGGGTGTGAGAGCGTAAATAGTTATTCGCAGATATATATATATATATATATATATATATATATATATATATATATATATATATTGTATCGAGGCAGCAAATAATTTTCTAAACATATGCTGTTAAATATAAGAGACAATGAATGTCTATTATGTTTAATCATGAGCCGTTCTAAACGTCGTATTTTGGCTTTAATTTCAGTTGAAAATAAAGACAAAAATTCTCCAACATTTGGATAATTTTTTATTAATTTGCTTCTAAGCTTTCGGCTCACATGAGCCATCTTCAGAGAGGTTATAGACTGTAATTCAATAACATCCACCATCACATTATATTGCATTTGACTACATGGTTTTGTTGTCATTTCGCGCTGTCACGCGGTGTGACGTCATAAAACCGCATTGCAAATTTGAGAACTGCGTTTGTTATTTTTGGTAACTATTGCTGTTGCCAAGCGGAGTTTTATGTCAACACAAAATAAAATCGTCGGTGATGGTGGATGTTATTGAATTACAGTCTATAACCTCTCTGAAGATGGCTCATGTGAGCAGAAAGCTTAGAAGCAAATAAATAAAAACTTATCCAAATGTTGGAGAATTTTTGTCTTTATTTTCAACTGAAATTAAAGCCAAAATACGACGTTTAGAACGGCTCATGATTAAACATAATAGACATTCATTGTCTCTTATATTTAACAGCATATGTTTAGAATATATATATATATATATATATATATATATATATATATATATATATAAGTTCTTTATTTTTTTTAAATCTCTCAATATATATATAATTTATTTATCTATTTATTTCTAAAATAAAATGGCTATAAACATGACAAATGCATACATTATTTCGCCACAAATTTCAATGGAAATGTATTTCGTTTCATCATACACACATACACTAACGTCACCGATCAACATACACACACATTTTTACCATTCAAGTTTTTCTCACACACATATTAAAAAACGAACATCTTTTTTAATGCACTTGACATGTGTATCACGCACATAGACAATCGTTCCTATACATATGCGGCGAATACGAAATTAAAAGTGACTCTCTCTTCTCTTCACTCTTTACAAATTTCGCAATCAGGTGTGAAATCGTAATTTTGACCAATAGGAAAAAGGATTGACCCCGTACTGAAGGAAAAATACGAAGCCAAATTTGGTGTTAATTATTTTCTAACAAATGAAAGGGATTGATTTACAAAACTGAGAGAAGTTAACAAACAGGTGTGAAAAAGTCTATTGCTATATAGTGAGAGAATGAATAAGGAATCAGTCAGATGGGGTCACTTACATGAATTCTATTCGCAGTCTTATGTGATTTTCTTTTGTTTCCTGAATGAACATTTGTCTCAGTTCTTTTTATTCGCATGACTAGCGGCCTTGTTGTCATTGAATGTCTCGATTGAGTCAATCTTTAGCTTATCTACTGACTAGCAGTATAGCCCGGCGTTGCTCGAGTATAATGAAAGCTTTAAAACTAATCCATGGTCCTGGAGCTCAGACTACTTGGACGTTGGCACAAAAGACTAAAAAGCAATAGTTGTTTCCATTTAAAGCGAAACCGTAGACTGAAAGAAAAATGAATGGATGTAAGTCAAATTTTGATTTCCTGGTATCGATATCAAATAAGTTATTTTCGTCATAAACTGAATTTTGAAGGCTAAATAAGTCTTCTGATTAAATGGTATCATGGCTGAGACTAAGAACTACAATTATACCTACTCAGAGCCAAACACGAAGCAAAAACTAAAATAAAAAAGGCTGAAAACAAAAAACACAGATAAACAGACACACACACAAACATCTTGCCTTTTATATATTATCGATTTTCTGCACTATTGTAAGAACTGCAACCTTGAAACTTCTGAATATCGTTTCTTATGTTTTTTTTCTATCAAAATTTGATTAAAATCGGACTACTCCTTCTATAACCCGATTTTTTCGATTATCGATTTTCGATATTTATCGGGAGTACCTCGACACAAAACCTAGCTAAGAACACTCGCAGACGCTTATAGTACAACTGTGTAAATTTTCAAGAAAATCAGTTCAGCCGTTTCGGAGTCTATATGTAACGGGCACACACACACAGAGACACAGACACAAACACACACACACACACACACACACAGACACAGACACAGACACAAACACACACACACACACACACACACAAAGTTCCATTTATAAATAAGTTTAGATACAAGTATCAGTAAACTGCAACAGCATTCATTTCAGTCAAGAAATGATTCATTGAGCTTTCAGTGCCCTCTATTGTTAAAAAAAATTCACTTTGTGTAAGTTTCGACTCTTGGTAGGTTTGTGGGAAAGGACGAAGGTAATAAAATAATTTAAAATGTGAATGTTCTTAATAGTTCTTGTGATTTGATGTGTGTTCTTGAAGTTCGTGACAGAATCAGTATAGAGTGTTGTTTATCGAAAAATACTTCTCTGTCGTAGAAACAACAATTTGGTTGTTGGGTTTTCGCGGCCGATCTGTCAGATTTTCAAATGTTTGAAGGTATCTGGCGGTCGCGTCTACTACTCCTCAGTGTCGCGTTTACTTCTGCACCTGATTGTCGTTATTGCAGGGATTTTTATAGCCAAAGGTCGTTTCCGATTTACTCGACAAATTTTGGCTGTCAACACATGTATTTCAGATTTCAACCGGCTCAAGGAATCATTTGATAAAAAATCACGTTTATCAAAACAATTGCTTCTCTTTTCCTTTCCCTTTTGATGTATCTTGGAAAAGGAATACAGTTTAAATAGGTCAGTTGAAGAATGGTACTCATCACCAGGAATAAGGTATAACAGATTTATTGTACTAAGGTACAATTAATAATAATACGCATATAAGGCAAGCCACGGGTTGGAGCGGAATCGACTATCGAATAGTGAATGCCTTCGCCTAAGACCTTCCGTCTTCGTGCCGCTCGTTACCGTCTTTTATCCAGTAGAGCATTCTATTCTCGGGGATGGCAGGATGTTCCACTATAACACCTTTCTTTCACCTTCACAAAAATATATAATTTTCCGTTTATATATATATATATATATATATATAAGACATTTCTAAAAATGTCCTAACCTGATCAGATTTAAGCCATAATTTGACACATAAGTTCACTTCAGGACGTGGGTATCATGGCTCCCCAAATTTCCCTATCCTTTGTAGCTCTTTGTAAATTTTGTCACTTCTGATCTCTGTTCTGCCAACCAATTAAATAAGCTCGTTAGATAGGTTACCTACGGCTTTCCGCTGCCCCTCTTGCTTACACTTCTCACACTTGTGAGTATCAAATTTTCTAAAACCTCTTTCCTCATTATATTCTCTAGAAATTTCATCTATCTCTTGCTGATTCTAAATATGCGTCATTTTAGTTTCCATTTTCACTACAATTTGATCAACGCTCACACATAAATAATCTGACAGCGAGTGTTTTAATTTTTCTGCTTATTAGTTTTAACTGTTTTATACTTTGGGCGATATTAGGTCAACGATATGCCGACTTGAACATTTTCATATAGCATTCTGGGTATGACGATAAACTACATCCGGGTCTATGGATTGACGATAAACTGCATCCGGCAGCAAGGCTTCTAATTGGAAAGTTTTGAGGAGCATGGAGCCACCTCATAATTGCTGTTGTTCCCAGGTTCACCCTGACCCGGGATGGTAGCACATATTACGGTCCCAGCTATGGGCAATTAATTCACCCCTAAACTGGGGTCAGAACACTATGAAAGTATTTAAGAAAAGATTTTTATAGTGAAAATTCCAGCAATATTTTTTGGAGGAGAGAGTAAGTATTACCAGCAATACATTTTTGAAGGAAAAATATTGCCAACAATTATTGAAGAAAAAAAAATTTACAGCAATATATTTTTTAAGAAACAATATATATACCAGTAATACATCTGACTCTCGACAAAACTCTCTTTACAAAATGCGTCAATGAAACCTGATCTACAAACTGATTTCTTACAAAGAATACATATTCTATTCATATGAAGCTGTTGTAAAAATCTAGTAGCCTTTAATACATATATATATATATATATATATATATATATATATATATACCAGTAATACATCTGACTCTTGACAAAACCCTCTTTACAAAATTACGTCAATGAAACCTGATCTGCAAATTGATTTCTTACAAATAATAGATACTCTATTCATACTAATCAATTGTAAAAATCTTGTCGGCATTAAATAATTCATTGAGGTGGATATATCGTAAAACAAAACGAACCGAATTATTTTCATATATAGATCACCAGGATTATCAAAAATAGACATTTGAAAAGGCTTTGCAATGAATGGTTTGGGGAAGAGATTATAAACTTCATACAGTTCTACACAGCTTTCTTGCTTTATTTGCAGCTGCATCAAGCTTTTTATAGCTGTATGACCTATAAGGAAGTATATATATATATATATATATATATATATATATATATATATATATATATATATATATAAGTAAGAATAAATCTAACATAGAGCCAACGGACCTACCTAGGTTTGACCTAACGGATCGTCAGGGTAAGTCGGCTAACAAGGCAAGAAGCAAAGCGGTAATTTATAGATACTCCGTAACTACGTTACCTTAATTATCTTAATTACCCTGTTTTGTTTTTTTGGGGGGGTCAATAAAGTGCCCCCCCTTTAGGTGTGTTGGTGTCTTCTATGTTTTAATCACGTGGTTAGAGGTCACCAAGACGGTTACACAATAACATCCACCATCACCGACGGAATAACAAATTACATTGCATTTGACTGCATGGTTTTGTTGTCATTTCGCGCTATCACGCGGTGTGACGTCATAAAACCGCATCGCAAACTTAAGAACTGCGTTTATTATTTTTGGTAACTATTGCCGTTGCCTAGCAGAGTTTTATGTCAACACAAAATAAAATCGTCGGTGATGGTGGATGTTATTGTGTTACCGTCTTGGTGACCTATCTGAAGATGGCTCATGTGAGCCAAAAGCTTAGAAACAAATTAATAAAAAATTATCCAAATGTTGGAGAATTTTTGTCTTTATTTTCAACTGAAATTAAAGCCAAAATACGACGTTTAGAACGGCTCATGATTAAACATAACAGACTTTCATTGTCTCTTATCTTTAACCATATATGTTTAGAAAATTATTTGCTGCCTCGATACACTAATATAACATATATATATATATATATATATATATATATATATATATATATGGAGTCATGATGCTGAAGATTACAAAGGTATCATCTATCCTGAGTTTCGTAGGCGGACTGGTCTGTACAATTCTCAGGAGTATTCAACAATTTCACTACTTTTCTTTCTTTATTATACACTTATTGTTGGTGTAAGGTCTTCTGGTATTGTGCACATGTGTGTTTCCGGTCTAGCGGCCATCTCTGCGGATGTAAGTTGTGCACGTGATTCCGTCTGCACGAATGTGCGTACGTGAAGTCTGTCATTATCATTTATTCTTTTCTTCTTTTTTCCCCCACTTTATCCGTCGATGGTAGCCATCTTTTGTTGCAGATTGTTACATTTTCTAGACATGCTACCGTTTTATTCATTTTTGTTTGTTATGGGTTTTTTTCTGCTAGGAGAATTGTATTTCGTTTTTGATTTTTTTTAATGTTTAAATGATAAATATTTTTATATATTTGATATTCATGACCCTTGGGAAAGGTATTAATCCGTCTCTTCCCTCCAGTTATGGGTTAAACAATAAGACAGATTGGGTTCTGTAGCTTGGTTGGCAACCAGTCTACCGCAGAAAGATATATGCACATACACACATGTATATACATGTATAAAGGCACATTAATAAGTTAGTTCTTAAATGGTAACGTTATTTTTGTCTTATTTTTTTTAGTTTCTAGTTAAGGTTGGCTGGGTTTATAGGATGTTTTATTTGTTGTTTATATGTGTGTGTGTGTGTGTGTGTGTGTGTGTGTGTGTGTGTGTGTGTGTGTGTGTGTGTGTGTGTGTTTACTTTCCCACGCACGCTGCACACACACATATACGTATACCTGCCACTATCCCACACAGAGAAATTATAACGAATACAAGCTGTGTGAAAGGGCGAGAATAATAATGTAATATTTCCCGAAAGGAAAATGCCCAATCCCGGTGGTGTCCGCTATAATCCTTGATATGAGCGCGTGGTTTTCAATATGTTCTCCTAATTGCTTTGGGCAAACATGTCATGCTCATCTGCGGTCTACATAGCAACTGGGATTTGTCATCCCAGGAAATGAGGTCACTGACCGGAAGTCCCATGACCTTAATGAATTTATTTTACGCATAGTGAGAGGATCGCCATTGAAGCTGCATCACAGTGAGGTTAGTTCATTTATTATTCCAGATTTCCTCTTGTTGCTATTTTGTTTTGTTTTTATAATTTCATCCCAAACAAGGCGATAATGCCACTAAGACGCAACGGGTTTAAAGAAACCGGGAAAACGTTATTGAATAGAAAGGACAACAAATAACAGGATTCAAAAAAATAGATGACATGACATTTAAATTTTTGAAGATTGTAGTTGACAGGAAAATAAAAAACCGGAAGAAAGTTCCACTTGTGAGAAGAACTATTAGAATAGAACTTACGGTTACATCTACCAATCTCAACATTAAAATGAGAAGTCTTAACAGCCAATCTAGTACTGCACTTAAATTCATTAAGTCCTGGTACCAAAAAAGAAAGGCTATCAGAATAATCGCCATGAAAATATTTATAGACAAGGCACAGACGGTTGTGGGAAGGTGATTAAAGTCGAGATGCCAGTTCAATACTGTTAACATTGCAGGTTCTTTGAATTTGATCAGGAATTCCTATATACATAACTGTTGTGAACCCGTTTAAGAAGTCCAGCAAAGAAATAATATAACAATAACCAAAATAGGAAATAACGATATCTCTATATATAAAAAGCAATTCGTGAGTCTGTATGTGACTGTTCCCTATGCACGCCTACATTTTTTAAGCTATGCAAGTCAAATTTTCTAGGGACACATATCTGCAGGGAAGCCAGATTGACACATACTTTTTGAGTTTAAGTTCAGTAATTTTCTCTTTCACACGTTTTGGCCAATGGGGCCGATTGTTTACATTTTCTCCGTAAAACATCTAAGATCTAATATGGTTGCTAAATTACGTCACAGAAATCAAATCACACGTGTCAAACACGACTAAAATATTTTTCAGTTAAAAAAAATAAAATAAAATGAGCCTTTATATTTAATTTTTTACCCCGACGTTTTAAAAATTCATTTTGTCAACAAAAAATGTGGATATTTTTCCCTGTAATTTTGAAAGAAAAGAAATATTTTTTTAAAAATGTGTTTTGTCAAACAAAAACAAAATTGACTCCTCTCATTGGCATCTTCTCCTACTACTAAAATGTTTTGAGTCGCACGGGTAACGCCGGGCTATCATGCTAGTATATATTAAACACAGCAAAATACAAATACTTAGAACACTGTTAGTAGAATGATAAATACGGGTTAGGTAGTAATACAGTTATTCAATCCTCGAACTGGGACTCGCAATGGTCGTACGGTAGCAGTGTTGACTATCTATGCCTATCGCCCTCATCACCTCTTGTGAGGAGGAGTATATGTAGTAGATGGATTAGTTCAATCCATTGAATGGGTGATACCACCATGACAATAACAGAAGCACCAGACTAGATATAGCAACACTATTCAATGCACGGACGAATGGTAGACTTTTGTCAGTGAATCAACATTCTTAGAAGCTGACCTAGCAAGTGACTCAATATAATCGTTCCAATTAATATCTGTGGAAGACGTTATACCAAGAAAATGCAGAGAGTTATTTTCCTAGAAGTTAGCATCAACCATGCCAACGGAAGACAAAAAAGGTTTTTAAAACGATTAAGAGAGGAGTTTAGTCTTTAATTAACTATCCATTTCTTGCTCCGCTTAACAACAGATTTGATGTCATTTTCTATCTGATCTTTTCAGTGCTATGCAAGAGTCAAGACAGACTCATAGACTTCAATCCTTTTTGTATCAGTAAGTTAGACTCGAAAATCAGTCTATTGATTTGGTCACCTATCTGAGGAAACCGATATTTTATTACCTATTTTATGCCAACTTTTAATGTGGTGGGAATTTTCATAGGTGGTTCGATGTGCAGCTGCGCATTCTTCTTGACAGAAAGTATCATGGCTCCTGGTGCAACGGCTTTGGATGGTGGTTGTTTCATGGCATTAATCAGTTTATTGGTGAGGTATATTTTCTTACATTGGAAAATATATAGGGTATTTCAAAAATGTATACACACTGTTACACTTTTCTGGGTATCCTGCAACAGTCTATCATGCCAAGAATAAGAGAAGTTTGGGAAGATGAGGAATTTTATTTTCAGTAAGATTGAGCACCACCACATTGTGATTTACGATCAAACCTGAATAAAATCTTGCCCAACAGATGGATCGTACGACGAGTTTCTGTAGAATATCCTCCTAGTTCAGCGAACTTTGCCACTTTAGTCTTGTGGGGTTACTTAAAAGGTAAAGTCTATGCTACAAAGCCAGCTACAATTACAGAAATTAAAGTTTCCAGAGAGCAAGAATTCAGCCAAATATCTATCAAGATTTTGATTTCTGCAATGTCTAGATCATGACAGACATCAACCTGAAAACACGCAAATCTTATGAGCATTTATAATAAATAAATAACAAATGCTGTCTCCATAGACATTAATTAAATGAGCGTTTTGAGTTTTGTTTAGCAGCATATCAACCCCTGTGGGTTATTTAATGCCACAAAGTTAGGGTTTTAAAGTATTTTTTTTAATGTTCGGTTATAGTGAGAATGTTGATTTAGTCAGAGTTTGGTGAAACATTTTTTTTGTAATCTTTATTTAATTTTAGAAAACGGAAGATGTCTTCTAGTTTTGTATTCCAAAATGTATTGCTGGTCAGTTTTCCTTCAAAAATGTATATTTTTCTATAAAAGTATATTTTTATACTTTCATAGTGTTTTGACCCCAGTTTGGGGGTTAACTATTTTTCCATAGCTGGGATCCTAGCAGGTGCTACCACTCCGGGTCAGGGTGGATCTGGGAACAACAACAATTAAGAGGTGGTTCAATGCTCCTCACAACCTTCCAATCAGAGGCCTTGCTGCCGGATGCAGTTTACCGTCATACCCAGGACCAAATTAAATGAGATACAGTTCTTCCAGTTGCTTAAATTATTTCGTGGGAAAGTTTCAAAATATCTATATATTTTTTAACATGCATAAGTGACTGGTTGTAGTGTTTTTTAGAATAAAAAGTGTAGAGATAATATTGTCTTTTATGCGAATGACGGTTTACTGGAGACAAATTAGTTTTTGGAATTGAAACTGTTGGGTTCTACCTACCCAGGTATTTGCTACTGAGTATCGAGATGATACTTATGAATGCTGATCGTTATTTTAAGAAGTGGGTACAAATGAAAAGATTGAGAATTGATAACTTTTTCTATTTCACTTAAACAACTGTTAAATACTTTTTTCTTTCTTTCTTTTTTTCTGTCATTCATTCATTCATTCATTCATTCATTCTTTCTTGCTTTCTTTTATTCTTTCTTTCTTTCTTTCTTTCATTCTTTCATTCATTCTTTCATTCAGTCATTCTTTCTTTATTTCTTTCATTCTTTCTTTATTTATTTCATTCTTTCTTTCATTCTTTATTTCTTTCATTCTTTATTTCTTTCTTTCATTCTTTATTTCTTTCTTTCATTCTTTCTTTCTTTCTTTCTTTCTTTCATTCTTTCTTTCTTTCATTCATCCTTTCTTTTGTTCTTTTTCTCACTTAAACAAAATAGTGTCTGATAGATGTTTTATTATCAAAGTGTGGGACAGTCCATTATTTATGAGGTATTGACAGAAAGTAACGATCATGCTAACTCACAAAAGGAGGGGCAAGCATGATTCTAATACGATGATGGTATCCCAAGGACTGCTGGCCAACCGACATAAATGATATGCAAGTTATTGTCACACCATTCTCAGTTGTAGTTACTTGGATTATCAATATTACCAGAGTATTTATTGATGTTCCATTGAACACAATTACTATTGCTTCGCTTGACTGAATTACAGTCGAGAAATCCTGTTTCATCTATTCTATATTATTTTTATTTTTTTAATGAAACATCCGGCAACATTGGCAGTGTGTTTCAATGCATTCATGTATCGATAAATTTAAATCAAAAGTTTCTCAATGTTTCATCTGTTTCATAGTCTGATGTTAATGCAAAAGCTTTATTTTATGCTGGAGACGTAAAAAAAAAAGTGTGGATAATGCTGAATATAAAACCTTCAAATACTTGTTTTAGGTTATCTAAAAAATCTTGATATTGCTGAATGTGAAAACTTCAAAGGATTTCTATAGGTTGACTGAAAAGTCTAAATATTGCTGATTGTGAAAGCTTCAAACATTTCTCATAGGTTGTCTAAAATATGTGAATATTGCTAAATGGGAAACAGTCAAACACTTCTTATAGGAAGACTAAAATGTGTGGATATTACTGAATATAAAACCGTCAAACACATCTTAGAGGTTTTCTAAAATGTATGAATATTTCTGAATGTGAAACTCTCCTAATAGGTTGTTCAAATGTGTGGATGTTGCTGAATATAAACACATCGGACACATTTTAAGGTTGTTTAAAATATGACGATATTGCTGAATATGAAATCTTCAATTACTTCCAATTAGTCGTCTAAAATGTGTGGATGTAGCTGAATGTGAATCCTTCAAAATCTTCTGATAGGTTGTCTAAAATCTAAATCTAAACTTCTTTATAAATGGAACTTTGTGTGTGTGTGTGTGTGTGTGTGTGTGTGTGTGTGTGTGTGTGTGTGTGTGTGTTACCTATAGACTCCGAAATGGCTGAACCGATTTTCTTGAAAATTTACACAGTTGTACTATAAGCGTCTGCGAATGTTCTTAGCTAGGTTTTGTGTTGAGGTATCCCCGATAAATATCGAAAATCGATAATCGAAAAAATCGGGTTATACAAGGAGTAGTTCGATTTTAATCAAATTTTGATAGAAAAAAACATAAGAAACGATATTCAGAAGTTTCAAGGTTGCAGTTCTTACAATAGTGCAGAAAATCGATAATATATATATATATATATATATATATATATATATATATAAGGCAAGATGTTTGGGTGTGTGACTGTTTATCTGTGTTTGTTTTTTTTTTGTTTTTTTCAGTCTTTTTTATTTTAGTTTTTGCTTCGGGTTTGGCTCTAAGTAGGTATAATTGTAGTTCTTAGTCTCAGCCATGATACCATTTACTCAAAAGACTTAGCCTTCAAAATTCAGTTTATGACGAAAATAACTTATTTGATATCGATACCAGGAAATCAAAATTTGACTTACATCCATTCATTTTTCTTTCAGTCTACGGTTTCGCTTTAACTGTAAACAACTATTGCTTTTTAGTCTTTTGTGCCAACGTTCAAATAGTCTGAGCTCCAGGACCATGGATTAGTTTTAAAGCTTTCATTACACCCGAGCAACGCCGGGCTATACTGCTAGTATATCAATAATACTGAATGTAAAGCCTTCAAACACATACTATCGGTTGTCAAAAATGTGTGGATATAGCTGAATGTTAAAACTTCAAATACTTCTTATAATTTGTCTAAAATATGTGGCTATTTCTGAATGTGAAACATTCAAACACTTTTCATATGCTGTCTAAATTGTGTGGATATTTCTGAATGGAAAACCTTCAAACACTTTTTATCATAAGTTGTCTAAAATTTGCAGGTTATTGTTGAATGTGAATCCTCCATACATCTTTTTATACTTTGTCTGAAATCTGTGGATATTGCTGAATGTGAAACCTTCGAAAACTTCTTATAGTTTGTCTAAAATGTGTCAATATTGCTGAATGTAAAACATTTAAACACTTCTTATAGTTTGTCTAAAATGTGTGGATATTGCTGAATGCAAAACCTCCAAATAACTTTATAGATTTTCTAATATGCATGGAAAATTTTAAACAGTTCATGTAGTTTTTTTCTAAAATGTGTGTATACTACAGAATGTGAAACAATCAAACACTTCTTATTGTCTGTCTAAAATGTATGGATTTTGCTGAATGTTTAACCTTCAAACAATTCTTATTAGTTGTCTGAAATGTGTGGATATTGTTTATTGTGAAACATTCAAACCCTTTTCATAGGCTGTATAAAATATGTAAATATTGCTGAATGGAAAACCTTCAAACACTTCTTAAACGTTGTCTAAAATGTGTAGACATTGCTGAATGTGAAACCTTTATACAGTCCTTATAGTTTGTCTAATATTTGTGGATATATCTAAGTGTGAATCCTTCAAACACTTATAGTTTGTCAAAAATGTGTGAATATATCTGAATATGAATTCTTCAAACACTTTTTACAGTTTGTCTAAAATGTGATTGTATTGTTGAATGTGAAATCTCTTAAAACTTCTTTGTGGGTTATCTAAAATGTTAGGATGTAGCTGAATGTGGATCCTTCAAAAACGTCTTATAGTTTGTCTAAAATGTGTCGATATTGCTGAATGTAAAACCTTCAAACGCTTCTTATAAGTTGTGTAAAATGTGTCGATATCGCTGAATGTTAAATCTTTAAACACTTATCTTCAGTCAGTTTAGTGCCATACGTGAAACACGCTTGGGCGATCATGTCTCTCTCGAGACATGACTGACTGGGCAGAAAATTATCCCGCAGTAGGTTGCCATTGCTTTCTGCGGTAGACTGGTTGCCTGCCAAGGCTATAGAATCCAATCTGTCCTGTTATTTAACCCATAACTGGAGGGAAGAGACGGATCAATACCTTTCCCAAGGGTATTTGCGCGTAAGTGAATGCAATGAATTCAACTGGAATTCGAACTCGAGTCCCCGATTTCTTGTTTCGAGTCGATATCCACTGTACCACAACGCACATCCCTGCACAGACCGCGGGGTCGCTCCCTTCACGACCGCGAGCAGTCTTAATCAGATGGCAAGACGACAGTGCGTGCAGCAGTGAGGTCGTTTTCGCTCTCGGAGGTCGAATAAAAAAATATTATCATACATTGTCTAAAATGTGAATCCTTCAAACACTTCTCATAGTTTGTTTGAAATATCTGCATATATATGAATAAACCTTTGATAATTTCTTAAATTTTGTCTGAAATGCTTAGATTTGTTACTGAATTTGAGATCTGCAAAACACTTCTTATAGGTTGTCCGGAATGTTGTATAGAACATCAATCCGGATGATTTTTTTCTTCATAAATTCTTTTGTTTATGCTTTCTGTGTGACCATGATTGCGATTTCATTATCTCTACCGCAACTTCTGCTTAAATATTTTTGATAGACAAATTTTAACTCAGGTCTTGCTTTTGTTTTAGTTTTTTGTTTTTCATACGAATTACAAACTGAACCAAACGCAGGGCAGAATTCTCAATGTACGTCATAATTTGTCCCATTGTTCAAACAATTCCAAGCCCCTCTTTGTCATATTAACATTCTAACACATTGAACGCCTGTGTTCATGAATTGCTTTAAGCTGAAGCTGTTTTACACCTACATTTGATGCTTTACGTAAGTACTTGTTCAAGTGTCGTTTATCATTTTTTTTCTCAAACGTTCGTTCTAGAATTCCACTATAGAAATAATAGCAATGATTCTTTCAGGGCGTTGGCGATCATGGCTTTCCACGTTTCCCTATTCCTGGTGGCTCTTAGCACGCTTTTGCCTGTAGCATCACGCAACCCCCATTCTGTCAGCCACCTGCTTAGGCCCTTCAAATATGTTATCCGTTGCTTTCCTCTGTCTCTTTTTCCCTCTATCTGGCCTGTTAGTATCAGGTTCTCCAAGCTCTCTTTCCTCATTGCATGTACCAGGAACTTTAGTTGTCTCTTCCTGATGCCCAATATCAATTTCCTTTTCGTTTCCATCCTTTTCAAAACCACATAATTGCTCAAATGCTCGGTCCATGATATCCGCAGCATCCTTCTGAAGAACAACATTACAGTTGCTTCAAGATTTTCCTTCATCTTTGATGATATTGTCCAGCATTCACTGCCATATTGAAGAACTGACTTCATATAGCAATCCAGTATTCTATTCTTTATTTCTAGTGAAAGTTTCCTGTCTCTTAATACTTTACTCAGCTTCTGGAATGCGTCTTTTGCCATGCCAATTCGCCTTCGGATCTCTGTGTCACACTTTCTGTCTTCCCAGGCATTTAAATGTTTGTACCTGCTTGATTCTAGTATACCACGCCTGTATTTGGCATTTTGGGCTGCTCTTTTTGCTGGTGACCATGCATTCGGTTTTCTTGCAGTTTATTTGTAATCCTTTTTTGTCACTCACTTCAGCTACCTTCTGTAGGAGGTCTTGTAGTTTCCTTTCCGTGTCTGCTATCAGCACTGTATCATCTGCGTAAGTTATGTTGTTCAAATTGTGGCCTCCGGTGACAAATCCTGCAATAACATGCCGGGTCCTCAGAATAGTCTCGCTATACAAGTTGAATAGACCCGGCAAAAAGACACATCCTTGTCTTACGCCCCTTTCTATCTTTGTATATTTGATGAATTTGTTACCTGTCTGTATGCAGGCAGTTTGCTGCCAGTAGAGATTCTTGATTACTCTTATGTCTTTCCCAAATATGTTGAGCCTGTTGATCATCTCCATCAATTCTTTGTGGCGTATTTTGTCGAACGCCTTTGCGTAATCGATAAAAACATAGACACAAGTCCTTCTCCATTTGTATTGCATTTTCGATTAGCATCCTAATCATAAATATGGCATTTCTTGTTCCAGTGTCTTTGACGAACCCGCACTGTAATATGGCTCATTGAACTGATTGTTCGGTGGAGTTTGCACTCGTTTGCACCTGGCTTCTTAAGCAGTGCTATGAAAATCGACTTGCTTAGATCGGCTGGTATTATACCACTATTATACATTTCATTTATTATTTCTGTAATTTTCTCTATGCTGAATTCTTCCAGGGCTATCAGCAGCTCTGTTACAATGCCGTCTTGTCCAGCTGCTTTGTTTCTATTCAGTTTGGCCATTGCAGCTTCCACTTCGGACTTTAATATTTCCGATCTGTTCTCATCTTTGTGTATTATCGGTTGCTCTCTCTTGTCGTGGAAAAGATCTTTTATATATTCTTCCCATTGATAGAGTATTGCCTCTTTCTCCAATATTTTCGTTCCATCCTTGGATTTTATACATACTGTCGAGGAGCAGGTTTTTTTGTCCTGCCAGTTCTCTTATTTCTTTATGCATGTTTGCTTTATTAATCCTGCTCAATCTCTCTACTTCTGCACATTTGTCGTTGAGCCATTCCTCTTTAGCCTGTCTGCATTTGTTCCTCATTTCCTTGTGTACTTTCCTGTATTCCATTCCATGTCTTGACATCATTTTCTGTCTCCTTTGCATCCTGTCAAGAATCTCTTCAGTCATCCACTCATTTTTTCTTCTGCATCTGGTTTCCTTTGGGGCAATGTTGTTCGCTGATGTCACTATCGCTTCCTTTAGTGAGTCCCATTTTGAATGTCCTTTTCCAATTTATTCTCCGTATTTGTTTTTCACGCTGTTGGCGTATTCATTCTGCAGGTTAAGGTCATTCGCGAGTGTATTGTATTTCAGTCTTGGTGCTGCATTAGGCTTCTTTATTCTCCGGAGTTTCACCCTTAGTTTGCAGATGACTGGGACGTGGTCACTTCCACAGTGGGCACCTGAATAGGTTTTACATTGAACCACTGCGTTTCTGAATCTCCTGTTTATGGTTATGTAGTCTATCTGGTTTTTCGTGTCGCCTCCTGGGCTTCTCTGTGTCCATAGACGTCGTGAGTGTTCTTGAAACCAGGTTTAATTATTACTTGGTCATTTGCTGTGCACCACTGGATTTATTTTTCTCCTTGTTCGTTGCGGATTCCTAATACAAAATTACCGGTTGTCTTTCCTTCCATCTCTTTATCTACCTTGGCATTCAAGTCACCCACTATGATTTTAATTTCTTGGCTTTTGCACTGAGCATTGGCATTGTCCATTATGGAGTCGAATGATTCTATTTCTTCTTTCCTTTTTTTTTACACGGGATGTTAGCAACCTGGTAGGATAAAAATTAAACCTACAAAGGGCGGAAGGAGTTAACGACCAGCCTAACTAGAGGTGGTGTCTCAATAAATCACCGTGGAGAAAGCAACGGGATACCACTCCACTATCTATCCCGCGCACAACCGTGTCTTTTCACTGTAAATACTTTACTTCCAGTTTACATCTGTTTTCAACATCATCTGTGTTTTTGACTGATTTCTATCAGTGCAATATGAATTTGAAACGTTTTCGTCTAAAATTCTCATGATTTTCTAACAATTCAAAACAGTTATTTAAAATTAATGTCACAGTGTAAAGTATAAGTTCTTCTCAGTTAATTTTAGGAGTATGTGACTCGCTTGCAGATGAACTCTATGATAACATAGTTTTATCCGCTGTCTAAAGAGATTACATGTTTCTTCCTGGTTTTGTGTTCCTATTTTGCTCTTTTTTAATCTAATTCAATTGACCTAGGCTCTGTAAATTTGTTAGATCGGGATGATAGAGAAAGAAATAGCAAGAATACCAACATTTCCCCATTTCTAAAAATAGACGGATAATAAAAATAACCAGGCAGACAAAGCCATAGTTTGACAGCCATTCAGTAAGTTTTCAAAACCAGGATGTTAGAAAAAGCAAACTAAATAATAACAAAGAAAACAAATTTTGACTATTTCTAAAAATAGTTCAAACAACCACTCCGAAGGCTTTCATAATAATGATATAAGCCTATGTACCAATGACAACCAAGCGACATTTTCAAAATGAGAGTCGCCAAAACTCTATCCTTGTCTGAGTCTCTACCTTCAGACGGAGAGGAACCCGACGAGTTCAGGCAAGGCCTCCTCTATATTACCAAGGTCTAAGCGATGAAATGTGACATCACGGTAGTAGAGTCATGAATCAGTGTAGCAGCCGTGTCTCTCGCTTCACGACAATGTTGATAATCACAAAGATTTTTAAAACTTAATAAAGATTTTAAAACTTTTTAAAATGCAACAAGACAAAAAAAAGAAAAACACATGTTTTGATTTATGCTGGTTTTATTAATCTTAATTAAAATTAAGAAAAACAATAATTAATAAGAAAATATAAACATTATTGTTGACTACTGACTGTCGGTCGTGTTTGTAAATAAACACAGTTTTAAAGACAAAACTTTTCGTTTATTCGTCTAAATTTTAAAAATTTAACAAACACTGCTTAAATTTTCATACTTTTAATTTAATTTTGAAAAATCACAATCACTTTTGTTTTAATTGCAAGAATTTTTAAATCAGAATCACTCTCAGCGACGGTCACGGTTCAGGTCAACGTCATTTGAAAATAACCACCACAAATTCTCTAAAAGATATAAAACGGAAATTTCTTAGATGCGTTGTTATTGGTACAAAAAAGAAAATACATTTTTTGTCACGTGGTATGCTTACATCTATATCAATGCGACCTGAGGCCAAATAAGCGCGGTTTAATAGAGGCCACAATAAAAATGAGAAGATAAGGGGCTGAATTTCAATTTGTTAGAAAGAATGTGATAAATATAAATGCTTAGCTGATTTTTCTTTTTAGTTAATTTTTAGGATTGGCAAAATTTGGGGATACGACGCAATCCTCATGTCTTGAAATAAATTTGAAACAACCTGTTAGTATCTAATGTATGTTTTATAATGTTCACACTATTTTGATCTGAAGCCTAGATTGAACAAAGTAATTGCTGCTGTTGTTGGTCAATATGTGCGCATTTGAGTCGATCTACTGCAACTGTGTCTTGTTTCATCCTTTTGAAATTGTGTAATATTTGATCTAAGGATAGTTTTCGAAAGTCCTCATTAATTTAGGAATAATTATTTTTTATTATATCATTCTTTACGAAAAAATATCCACATCCTTATCATTATTTCGAAATGTATTTTTTCTGATATTGTAATAATTTCGTCTTTAAGGTTCTGTACACAGTTTGTAAACAACTGAGAATCTTAACAATTCTCGAAATATGAATCTGACATGATCCAAGAGGTGCCAAATACTATTTCTGATTGAGTGCCTTTCGATTTCTTCTTTGATGTTTTCTTGATTGAAACCAACATTTAGAATAAATTATCAACCCAGTTAAATAGTTATTTTAAATCGCCCATGGAATTTCTCAAGAATTGAATTAGAAATCAAGTGATATGTCATGGATTTTCTGCAATCCCAGGAGGTGAACAAAATTCTTAATGAGTACTGATTGAAATCGTATTCCACAGTCCTGGGTAATTAATGCGGGAATTTTATACGTCGAGGTTCATTCACTGAAGATGACATTCATTATGGTCTCCGCTGGGATGCATTTGAGTGCAATAGTTTTCATTCAAATGTATGAATACCTGCAAGTATTAGTGGCACAATATTGTCAATATTGTCAATGTGTACTGTCACCAAATGTTTACGTTAAAAAAAGAAAAAAGAAAATGTGCACGTTATGTACTAATTTTTCAACTGGTCTAAATGAAAGTTTGAAACAATACAACTATTCGTTATCAAGTCCTGAGTAAAGTTTTGCCAAATTACATGGTGGTATTTTTTTAAAATTGGACCCATCAGACGCTTACCTACAAGTATGTAGGAATGAACCAAAATGACCTCAGGTCAGATACTACTACCATGAAGAGAATACATTATTTCTTTTACCCTCTCTGTCTCTAAATAACTCCCAAGAACTAAGATACCCAAATCTATTCCCTTTTCTTTCTCTGCTACTATTTCTCTTTCCCCTATTCTCTCTATCTCCCTGACCCATGCTTGACCTAAAGGATTGGCCAGTCCCTCTCTAGCTTCTAAGCAGGCAACATGTGTTCTCTTGCTAGCAGACACTTAACACGAAAGTATGTAAAAATAAGAAAATAAAATATTCCTCTCAACGCTAATATTTGTATCCACTTCTTTGTCAATTATACCCACAAAGATACCAAATATTACAAGTACTAGTAAGTGAAGAGGGCTAAAAAAACTCTTAACAGTTAACACTCTTTGAGGACTATATAAACTTAACCGACTTCTTTTCGGTATAAAGGTAGCACCAAGCATATGCCAACAGATTATGCTTGCCAATTTGGATTGCGCACAAACATATTTAGATGATGCTCTTATGGGATACATTTTTTTTTTCTATTAAAATAAGCAACAGGAAATCACAATAAAACATTCTAGAAAAATTGTATCAAAAAGGCAGTAGAATTTAGATTACATTTTTATATTTCTCAACCAATCAGCTAAAAACTTAGAATAAGAACATTCTAGAAAAATAGGATCGGAAGTAAATTAACACAAAAATATTTAGGCCCCAAAACAAAATAGTAAAATAATAAATCTGATTGGTCAATAAATGTTTTCACACCCTAATGTTAGGAAGATTCGTTGATCCCCTATTAATGTATATAATACACACAGTTAGAAAAAAAAGGTCAGTCACCAAGCTAGCCATTAAGTCCGCATGCCACCGATACTTTGTCCGGCCAAGTCATTTCTTCCACGCCAAAGTTCATGACCTAGCTCCGAGGACCTTGAAAAGAAAAAACCGACGAACTTTCTTTCAGCAACGCGACACGCTGTCGCCAACTGAAATGAACTAAATGTAAGTAGGAAAAGACTTATTTACGGACTCTGCTAATGTAAACTTGTACACATCTTTGAACAAATTTAACTTCTTGCCAAGTTTTATTTCCCAAAAGGCAATTTTCGCATCATGTATTATATTTGTTTCCACGTACCATTTTATTTTTCACATAATAAATTGTTTGTTGTTTAATGTCCGTTGTGAATTATTCCTTTCACTTTGCGCGATTGTAAAACAGAGTCTTGTATTTGTGGGGGAAATAATCTAGAGAGCCAGACCCGTAAAATACGGAAGCACATACAACCCAGCAAATACCAAATCCCCCACACTCTTATTAAAAGTGAGCAACTTACAGAAGATGTAAAAAAAAGTATTTGAAAGAATTAAAGAATACAGTTTGAAGTTTGAAGGAAAATGCGAATTGTTTATGTCCAGAATAAAATATCTAGGACAAATTATCGATGGTAGACAACCAGATCCTTCAAGGTTGAGCGCAATAAAAGACACGCCCGCCTCAACAACTATAACAAAATTACATGCATTTTTACTGTTTGCTAATTACTATCATGTATATATATATATATATACATATATATATACCAAACATGCATGAATTAAAAGCACCCTTGAACAATCTGCTAGAGAAAGATATGAAGTGGAATTGGTCAGATAAATGTCAAAGTGTTTTCGAAGAAAGTCTTAACGTCGGACTTGTCACTAGCTCATTTTGACCCTAAATTAAAGATTGTGGTTGTATCAGATGCAAGTGATTCGGTCATTGGAACGGTGATACATGGTATATGGACAAAAGTGGGAACATAAGCGACACCTTAATCAGTTAAAACGTAGATTCACTGATTTAAAAGTCTCCAAAAGTGGTATCCATGAAAATTTTGTCTGAAAGGTTTCACGTACCCACGCCATCAAATATTGTCGAAACAAGGTTTTATAGTAAGAGAAAAAGAATAACACTAGAATTTCTAAATATTGAACCGAAGCTGAAGAGATATGAACACCAGAGAAAGTCATATGAAAGGGGAGGTATCATAGAGGAAGAAAGGGTCACTGCCGACTCTTGGTTTTGAACACGGATCGTAAAAGAGCAAACACAGTCAACTATGCCTTGAAGTTATTAGAGGTATCGTCCTGATAGGATTGTGACATGTAAAGACACTCAGAAGTCTCGTCTGGAGAAAAATAGACAATAAATTTTTGCCCGAGCTTAAGGGCTCGGATTTCCCACTTTAAAAAGGTCTTGTGCTACATGCTGCCTCAATGGGGAGGCAATTAAATATTATTAACGTTGAGAAGAATAACGGTCTGACAGAGTATTGTTCGAAGGCTTTTTTATTCTTGTGTCTGTGACTTTACAAAAGTGTCTTTAAAAAATGTAGATTATTGAGTCATGCATCTTGGTGGTGATTTCGAAAGCCTATATTGTGACACTGAAGGCAAAATTTTTCAACTGGCATATTCGACTATAGAAATCACTCGCAGATTTTATTGTAACTCGTCTTTCAGGATGCAATAAATGTTGTGGCGACAAAATAATATTTTGCACATACTGTAATATAACAATCTAGGCCCACCCGAGGAAGTGAGGAAGCGGGGGCGTTTTCCGGCCGTTGAAAGGAACGGATGGTTGTTTGACCTTATTTCCGGCAGTAGCGGAAATGGCTACAAGAGGCAAACAGAACAGGTGTCTCTGAGAATTACGTGGGCGTGCGTAGGCGAGGCAAAAAATCGGAAGTACCGGTTTGGAGATAAAAAGACCTCGGGCACGGATTTCACGACAGAGTCAGTCTGGGCAGAGAGACAGAGTCAGGCAGAGAGCCAGACCAGACCAGAGGAGCAACAGATACGACACCCCCCCCCCCCCGTCAACCCTTGAAAGCGCGCTCTCACTCTCTGTTCACTAGGCTACACGGTCCATCGTTCATTAATAAAAATATAACTCATATTTTTATATATATGCGTGTTTGTCAGTTTATTGATATACAACAATACTGGTAAGCTTAAAGGGAGTAATTGTGGTAATTAACGCCATTTTATGCATGTCTATTACCGCGAAAAGATTTTGGTAGTTATCCTTGAGGAGATCTTTGTAATCCAACGGCAAAGTTATGGTTATGAGGGATAGGGTATCTATCAGGGATAATAAACGCATAAAATCTTTGACAGTTTCCACGCGCCACAATAGTCCTGATTTTATTTTGGTTCCATTTGCAAGGAAGAACTTTTTCATGGTCGGATTATCCCCAATTTTAGTATGTGATCGAATTCAGCTTTCGTGATCTCATATTTTTCAGAACAAAGTTGTCTTAGAGCAGAATGTATTGATTTTCCGGTTGTTTTATATGATGTTGCTGAATGCCGTGGTTCGGGCGTTGGAATCGTCTAACAATATCCACATACTCCTAAAGTATTTTTTCAGCCCCACCCCCCACCCCGTAGGACTGTGCTGATATCTGTTGATTTGTAGAAGGTAATAATGCTCTCTTTTTGAGAATTTTATCTGATTACCGACGAGAGATGAAGTAGCTACACTGATTAATAAGATACAATTAGTAAAAAAAATCCACATTTAATATTGGTGTGAAATATAATTGGAAGTATCGCTGTGATAAGTACAAAAGAAAATAATTTGCTTTTCTTCACTGTTTGCAAATGCGCGAGCTAGTGTGAAAATCTGTTTTCTGACCAATAGGAGAAAAGATTGCTTCCGTACTGAGAAAAGAACCAAAGCAAACTTTTCGAGTCAGTGTGAAAATATCAATTAATCAATGAAAAGAGGGCGATTCACAGAAAACAACAAATTTAACTTTCAGTGACTCTTGTCATGTTTCTTTCTGTCCCAAAATGAGCCGACCACGTGTACGAGTTGGCTACATATTTCACGGTTTTCAGTCGGTCAGCCAGAAAGAGAGAGAGAGAGAAGGTAGCCTAAAGCACTCAACTAAAAGCACTAACGTAACAGAAATTGTCGACCACTGATCTGGCACAGCCGTCCCTGCGACCCGTATCCACACCCTCTCACTTTCTCTCTCGTGCTACTTTCTTTGTTTTTCTTGCTTCCTCTTCACCTACTCGCTGTCCACAACAAAAACATTACTACTACCCTGTTGATACATCACATCGAAAACATGGACTTACGTTTTTCTGTACAAATCACATTTCGCTAAAACAAATGAACTCTTAATTCTTTAAACTCCTTACTACACTTTCTTTTAGAACCTTTGTACAGTTAATAATTTTATATCTACAATTTGATGTGATGCTGTTCGATAAATAAATTTTAATTTGTTAATAAAAACGAAACAGTTTTATATTCTCTCAAACTCCTAATAACTTTAAATTTTGGGGAATTCGGTTATGTTTGATACAAGGCCAACTTAATAAAAATGATTATGCTCCCTATATCGAGATATGCCAAAATTAAATTCTAGAACTATTAGTAGCCTATTGCTTATAAAGTCCTTGTACTAATTCTTTTCTGGAATATGATGGCAAAGCGTTTATTTCGGTAAGATTGTCTTCTAAAAAATTATATCCTTCATTTCTATGATGAATGCAAAATAGGCGATTTTTGTCTGTGCGTCTAGTTACAGTCGTCGTTATTACGGGATGAAATTGAAGCTTTCCTGTGTGCTAGTCCTGGTAAAAACACAAAGTTGTAAACAATGTTTAGATTCGGCGCCGTATTGCTAGTGATGTCAACGCATTTCATATTTGCATCTTGTTGTTCGTCCTGGACTCCAATTTATACTTCCTTTTCATTGAATAGGAAGTCTGTCAGTTAATCATGTATTTGTCGGTTGTTGAATACTTAGAAAAGACTGTATTCTATTAGCTAAACTTGGTACTATTTTCTGAAATTGCCGAAATTCTTTATTGGACTGCAAACGTATAATAAATTCACACCTTGTATGCTACTTAAATTTGGTGAGCAATTTTGGCGAGTTTTTCCAATTCGATTTATTCATTGGTTGTTGTGGTGGTTAGTTTATCTGCAAAACATGAGATTATCACTCATTTGAAGACTGAAGAATGCGTCCTGCATTAACTGATGAAGGACAGATTTTTCCAACCCTTTAAAAATCGATGATTATTTTTAAAAGCTATACAGAAACTCTAATTTTTAAGACAAATTTGAATTGATTGTATTATTTCAAACTATTGCTTTCATCTTGGTTGATATAGATGTCATTATAGTCACAACGATTCAACCAAGTATCCTCTTGTCAAAATTTTGTCTGATTGGCTGATATGGGATATCCGTTTATTATTGTCATATTTTGTCCCTGTGATATGTGTTTATTAATATAATAACATCTATATCAAGTTCGGAATAATACAAAAATATTGAAAAAAATTCAGAAATCAAAAACGAAATGTTAAATTTGTGTTTATTTTTCTTGAATTACTGTAACAATTTCCTTTGATGTTTTTTTAATGTTTTTATCCAAAAGAATTCCAACCGAGTTCAAGTTCCACTTGAATTCGTTGCATTCACTTACGCGCAAATATCATTGGGGAAGGTATTAATCCGTCTCTTCTTCCTCCATCTATGAGTTAAATAGCAAGACAGATTAGATTTTATAGCCTTAGTTGGCAACCAGTCTTCCGCAGAAATTAATGGTAACACACTGCTGGGAAATATTCTGCCCAGTCGGTCATGTCACTTTCGAGACATGATCGCCCAATCGTGTATCACGTATGGCACTTAACTGACTGATTCCATGGAATATATAAAATTGCTACTTTTGAATGAATCCATAGACATGTGTGAAAATATATTCAAGAGGAATCAAAAATATTCGCACCACCGAAAAAAAATGTTTCATAATGTTTTTATTTTGTTTTTCTTAAAATACAGTTCTGTTTCACAGTAAAATTCTAATTGAACTGTTATTTTGCACTGACTGTATAAAATTCTTAAATGACCGTATACAATTCTTAAATGATATTCTGTCACATGTAAATTCCTATCGCTCAAAAATACTTATGTAAATCAGCTTTGAGAGTCTATGAAATATTGGAAATATTATATAGATGATGAATTGTCTCCCTTCGTAAGGGTCGTTATCACCGAGCCCTGGGTTTGGGCTGAAAGCAGCCTATCGGCCTCTTTTTCCTGTGCCACCGACGAGTCAACACGGACAAATTTAGCTCCGTAAAACTCAACCAGCAGCCACATGGTGTCCGAAAATGAAGCGGCCAAGAAGACAATACAGGATCGAGGATGTCCCAACAGTTGCCTCAAAGCATCCGAAAACTGAATCCCTCTGAAGACGAATATATTCTGACGTCGCAACAAAAAAATGAGAAGAACTGTTAACCGAACGAACATTACTGCCACCAGTTAAGTCTTTGCAAAATCCACTGTTTTTTTTTCAACTTTTTTAAAACCCTATTTTGTATCTTCCCTTTCTTTCTCTTTCTATTATAAAGCTTTTCTTTTTTCGACTCAACTTTGGTGTTGTCCTGTTTTCTATTGCAGTGTCGCGTAAATGCTCTTTATTTTCTACAGAGAACAAATTATTGGTCACAAAATTCAAAGTTTGTAAAAATCCCGCATAGAACCGCTGCTTTGGAACTTGTCTTTAAGAGAGTCCGCAGATAGTTGGGAACCTATTCAAAGGGTCCGTTATCTCCTGGTTGGAAAACACAATCTCCCTCCCTAAGTCCTGCAGTTTAATTTTAGGGTGTTAGTAGAACTGTTGTCCAATCACAATCTCTGTAAAATAGTTTTGGACATCATGTTGGAATCCAAGACCCCTTTCATGTGATGCAATTGTTGTGGGGGGATACTGTTTCCTTAGTATACATTGTTAAACAAATCCCGTTTTGATAAAACAACACTCAATTTCTTTAAGGAATACACACCTCCCGTTAGGACGTTTTCAAATCTATAAATGCTAGATTCAGTTTCGTACTCGTGTGACACGATAACTAGGCGTATATTAAGGTGGATTTATAAAATATATATTTTATTATAATAGACTAAGAATAGAAAATGGCTAAGAATAGAAAAATAGTTTAAATACATGTGTTTCGTTTAACAAAAGTACTAAGTGAAAAAGAAAAGGAAATAAATAAACGCTTTTTCTTTTATAAGTAAATTTAAAATATTTGACTAAGTGATTTGATGTGATAGGTGACCAGGTCAAAAACTCTCTTTACTGTATCTTGACCACACATTAAGAAAATAAAGAAAAAATAATAGAATTTTCCCTTTCTCCAGGCAATAAAAAAAACGCCTGGTTACGGGCAAAGTGTCAGAGCTATAAAAACATCCGACGGCCTTCACACGAAGCTTTATTAAGATAAAAAGATTTTAAAAAATCCTGGAAAATACTTCGTTGGAGGCTACGTGCAGACGGGATGTCTGCAGGATGTTTATACATCAAAGGAAGCAAACTTTAAGTACCTTGAAATTTTGGACTTACAGTCACCAATGCTTATCTTTTGTTTTAAGCCGGTGGTCTCTAGTAGACTTCCGATTATTTCAATATAAATACAAGTGATTTTTCCGAGCCGATCAGTTGAGTTCAGCCGTGATTTCAGTTCAGCCGGGCGTGTGCTTGAAGTAGCTACGTGTGTCAGGCACCCTGAAGAAGGGAAACTCAGTTCGTCTGAGTCGGTCGGTTCGGCATTTGATCTCCATTAATTAGAGTTAGAGCTGAGTGTCACATCGCCTGCCCCAAATGCAAGATTAACTCTGAACGAAATAAAGCATCGATTCAACTCATCCAAGTTGTGGAAGTTCGTTCCTTATAGTTTATCTTGCGCCCCCAGCTTCAGACTTCGACTTTTTCAACCAACCCCCGGCAACATCACAGCGTGGAGAACGGCCACCGGAGAAATTGTTCGGACCTCCACTGGGGTGTTACACTCGAAATGCAAACCATAAATTTTTGGTACCAACATTAATCTTAGCAGATATAAATTCAAAGAAATCCCAAAGAGAAGTGTGCATTCTTTAAGTAGTTAACTGAGCCTTGCTTTATCATGACAGTCTATCATATCTAAATTGGTAATGGCAAGTTTTAACATATCTCGTAGCATACACTCGTTGGACTTGTCACTCTGTTTAATAATCGCTGTTAAGATTGTGGTTTGATACTAAGTATCTTAAGTGTTTCTGTTTGATAGACCAGTGGCTGTTTCCTTTTGATTGTCGGTTTTTTTAAGCGGCATCCACTTTACTCAAAGAAAAATGGGAAGTAAAAGGATTTTTGGAGATCAAGTGATAATATTAACATGTGAGCGTGCAGCAGGCCCTTTCACAACTTTCAGTGAACATATTATATAACAAAAATCGGTAGAAAAAACAAAAAACCGCATTAAAGAGTAGATTATTTTGATATACTTTTGTAATAAAAATATTATTATTATAAAAAAAAAGAGAGGAAAGATAAAATAGTTTTCTAGAACTTATAAACCCTTTGCAGGCTATTTAAAGCCAGAAAATATTTTTACATTGTAAGAATTGTTTTGGGGAATTATATATAAGTGTTACTGATTTACCCATATCTGGGAGGAGAAAAGGTAGATTCATACCTTTCCCATGTAAGTGAATATAACAAACACAACGGAAATTGGAACTCGTCTCTCCGATTAACAATTCCGAGACATTATCAATTACACCACCTGCACATCCAAGCTTCTTACAGCACCTAATGTTCCCAAACGGTCTAGGTACAAACCAGGCTCACTAGGGTCGATCTCACAGTATGATATGAGTGCTCCAATGGAAAGGTTTTCTTCGTCAGGGTATAAGTGAATGCGCAGTGTGCTCTTGTGTGTGCCTACTGTAGGTACTTTTGTGTGTACTCACTGTAAGTCTTCTTATTTGTGTTCATGTCGGTACCTCCACTCATTTTCGATAACTATCTTTTAAACTGAATTTTTAAAAATAAAAAAGTGTTCTTGAAAATTTTAGTTTAGTTTTAATTGAAAGCTGAATGATTAAATTTACTATTTTCAGTAAGCAAAATATTCTGGTGTATTCAAACAGAAATTATATTGATTGGAATCTAAAAAATTTTAAAAAACTTTAATTTTTCAATTTTTCGGCCATTTTTTGAGCAATAGACACATTTGTAAACAAAAATTAATTCTCGGTTTTAGAATTCTTGCAAAAACAAAAATATACACTTGTAACACATTATCTTTTTTAAAAATTAGCAAATTTAATGTTAAATTAATCTAATTTACACAAGTATTACTTATTTATAGCATGAAATATAGAATAAAAGTATTTGTTAAACATTCAGTCGAACTTTCTGACCTTTCCCCCGTATTTGAAATGTGATGGCAGCTTGACAGATGCGAGATAAGTGTATGGCGATCACAAGTGACATAATTGTACAATTTTTTTTTCTTGTAAGAGAAAGAAACCGTGAAACACATGACCTTTTAATGGACACATAGAAATTACCATACCAAAAAAAAAAAATACACACAAGAAAAGAAATTCTTTTAAAAATACGATAGCTAAATGGTTTGTATTAAACTTTCAATTTTCGATTAGTAAATATAGTCTTTGCTTAATAACTTTCCAACCTAATGCCTACAAGTCTTTGAAAATATTTTAGATTTTTGAAACTTTATAAGTTATTATAATTAAAAAAAATGAAAACAATTCTTTTAAAATTTCATTATTAATCAAAGTTTTTTTTCGGTGTATAATGTCCTTAATATATATTATTTATTAAATCAATTAAACCCTTATCTAATTAAATAATGTCATAGTTTTAATGTATTTTTTATTTTATAATTGGTTGTAGATTTTCAGAAAAAGAGCCAAATGGTTGAAAAAAATAAAAGATGATTTACATTCCCCAATGATACCTGCGTTGACCTAATAAAACCAATGTTTACGTGGAGTGTATAATAGACGTAAAAAATATTTTGCAAAGATATTTTTTAAATAATAATTTAACAAATATTTTCATTGATTTTTGAATAAGTCCTAAAACATTTCATTAAAATCCGACAATTGTTTGATTTTTTCAAGACCTTCCATATTAATGTGTTCGTCATCAGGAAAAAACTGACTTACGTAAAATTACATTTTCCATTGTAAACTCTCGTAACGATTTGGGTAACCGCTAACTAAAATCAAAACAAGATTTTTTACCAAAATTTCGAACGTGTTAGAAAGGATTAACAAAATTTAATAATAATTTAAAATACTTTATTCTTTCCTCTTAATAATAATATAAACATTTTGATGGGAAAATTTCGTTTTTATTAAGTTTGGGGCCTTTTTCTTTATATAATGCTGTTTTGTTGTTTTTTTTTTTGGGGGGGGGGGGGTCAGCGATTTAATGGAGGTGTACAACTACGTTCATGTTATTCCACTTGTGTACGTAGTTGTGTACTTATTTCGTAAAGAAAAGAGGATAAGACGATGAATTACAAGAATAACGTGTTTTTGAAGTTCCTGAACATTTTTTAAGTATAAATATGATATTTTGTTATTTTTAATACTTTTTAATATGAATATGATTTTTTTTTTTTGTTCTTAATATCTAATCTGCTTCTCTTTTAATGTTCTTGGGTGTTTAATCAATTAGTTTGTTTTTTTTTACTTCTTCAAGACTTTTCCAATCTTCTTTTTTTTTTCTCTCAGTTGGAGTCAGTCAGTTAAGTGCCCTACGTGATACACGCTTGGGCGATCATGTCTCGAAAGAGACATGACTGACTGGGCAGAAGATTATCGCGCAGTAGGTTGCCATTACTTTCTGCGGTAGACTGGTTGCCAGTCAAGGCTATAGAACCCAATCTGTCCTGCTATTTAACCCATAACTGGAGGGAAGAGGCGGATTAATACCTTTCCCAAGAGTATTTGCGCGTAAGTGAATGCAAGGAATTCAGCTGGAACTCGGACTCAGCTCCCTTATTCATCGTTCCGAGTCGATATCCACTGCACCACAACATCAATTGGAGTAGATAGACTAAACTATCGCCCGGTTCACACTCCACCCACGTCTTTTGAACAGGTGAAGAGGCTCATCCCTTGTTCCCTGGTTAGGATATGGTTTCCTGCTTTCTCTTTTCCAATCTTCTTACTCTTTTCTTTTTTTTTTTCTTTTTTTCTTCTCTCAATTGGAGTAGATAGAGCAAACTATCGCCCGGCTCACACTCCACTCACGTCTTTTTGAACAGGTGAAGAGGCTCATCCCTTGTTCCCTGTTTAGGATGTGGTTTCCGGTTTTCTCTTTTCCAATCTTTTTACTCTTAATTAGCGCCCTGCGCTTCAGTGGCGTTACCGCCTTGCTCAGGGTGATATGATTAAAAAAAAAGTTGATATTTATTAGAAAAACTAAATTTTTTCTTACAAAGACTGATATTGTAGCCGTAGGATAATGGTTAATGTTTCTATGATTCGGCCTTGTGTCATACTTAACCGAACTCCCTACAGCTTACAAGTTTTGTGCAGAATTATCATCGGAAGGTTTTCATCAGAAAGTTGGTTATCGCCATGTTGGAATGTGTGGAATAGTGTAAGAATAAAATTCACATTTTAATGTTAAAATAGAAATTTATTAAAAGTAAAGAATAACATAAGTTGTAGGAGTTAATGTGCAATTAGAAACATTAAGAAGTTAAGGGTAGAGTTCATGTTCAATGATAAAGTTATGGGTATCAGGATTTGTTGAAAATGTTCGTAGTAGAATTACTATATGCGTATGTACGTATGTATATATGTATTCAGTAGGAATGTCTTTAAAAGGAGAAGAAGAAGTAAAAGGTATCAGCACACGAGAAAGAAGAAGAAAGAAAACAAGGTGCGACCTAACCTTATCTCCGGGTCGATTTGGAGTTGAAGTTACATTTTACTTGTTTCGTCTCGCGGATCCAATTTGATTCTGTTGACCGGTCACTGAATGTCCTTAAGTAATTAAATCTGGTCATGTGACCGGCTACAGGGAGCATTTTTGCTTTTAGATGTGAAATAACGTCATTATGAATTTTCTGTTTTTAATCCAATCAGAATTCAGGATTTACTTTTCGCACTGATTTATGAATAGTCGTTTGAATCACGACCGTCGCTATAACAACAATTATATTGTTATTATTATAGCGAAGGTCACGTTTGAATCCACTTTTGTGGGAGTGCAATTTTACTTTGGGTTTTCCCAAATGTTTTAGTCGTGGTCTGGGTTTTTCCAATCCAAAATGTTTTTAATTCTTAATTTCTTATCCACCACGAAATTTACTTATAGCTAACGCAAAATATTTTCTACTAATTCAAGAATTAACTGTAGTGTAACAGATAACGTATTTTAACAAGGAAAATTTAATTTTTTTTTTAATTATCTACTTACTGTTCTATTTTTCGTTGTTTATCATATTTTTTGTTATATTATTATGCATTTATAATTTTTTATTATTAATATACATACTTGATTATTTTTAAAGATGAGTTGCGGTATAATTCATTGATTGTGTTTATTTTAAAAATAGGTGTCATGTCACAAATTTAAGAATTATTACGAACTTTTCTTTCAATATCCAGTATTTGTTAAATTACTTAGACATTTATTATTTATACATTGGTGTAAATAATTCAGATTTATTTTGTAAATATTTTTCCTTTTTTTTTTTTTTTTTGAATGAGGATTGAACTGTAGGAATGAACCAAATTGACCTCAGGTCAGATACTACTACCATGAAGAGAATACATTGTTTCTTTTACCCTCTCTGTCTCTAAATAACTCGCAAGAACTAAGATACCCAAATCTATTCCCTTTTCTTTCTCTGCTACTATTTCTCTTTCCCCTACTCTCTCTATCTCCCTGACCCATGCTTGACCTAAAGGATTGGCCATTGTAATATTTTGGTATCTTTGTGGGTATAATTGACAAAGAAGTGGATACAAATATTAGCGTTGAGAGGAATATTTTATTTTCTTATTTTTACATACTTTCGTGTTAAATGTATGCTGGCAACAGAACACATGTTGCCTGCTTAGAAGCCAGAGAGGGACTGGGAATAGATTTGGGTATCTTAGTTCTTGGGAGTTATTTAGAGACAGAGAGGGTAAAAGAAACAATGTATTCTCTGCATGGTAGTAGTATCTGACCTGAGGTCATTTTGGTTCATTCCTACAATTGTGTTTATTTTAAAAATAGGTGTCATGTCACAAATTTAAGAATTATTAAGAACTTTTCTTTCAATATCCAGTATTTGTTAAATTACTTAGACATTTATTATTTATACATTGGTGTAAATAATTCAGATTTATTTTGTAAATATTTTTCCTTTTTTTTTTTTTGAATGAGGATGGAACTTTAGAAATTAAAATTGTGACATTAAGGAAATCATTCCAACTTAATTATCCGATTTATTTTTAATAAACTATTGTTGATTTTTTTTCGTTGTTTTTTTTTTTTAACAACATTTGCCTATAAATTTCTTATTTAATGTCTGTAAGTAATATTGTCGCAGCCCGCTGCTCCCACTTGCCATGATTTAAACAAAGAGGCGACCTTGACCTTGCCTTTCCTTTTCCACCAAAAGTCAGCAGCTAAATGTTGTTAACAGCTGAAACCTTATAATCAGCGTCACTTTTTTTTTCCGAAAAATGGTCCTTTCTTGACCCGGAAGTGGAACGGTCTAGTCCGCCTGAGATCCCGTTACTCGCAGTCGATCCGGCAAAAGAAACGACGACTATTCAAGTCCAATTGCTGTGGCCCGTACGTGCTCGGTCACCGCCGAAACCGTCTTCCTCGGACGGCGTTTCTTCCGACCGTTGATGATCGAAGCCATTACTGGCAACCATCTTGTGCCGCTGACGATGTTCCAACCTGTGCCGTTCTTTCCAGACGCTGACGACGTCCCTGCCGACCGACGACCCGACGTTTCTACCTTCAGCCTTTCCGATTTATAACTGTTTGCTCATCGTTTTTATCAGAAATTGAAGTTGATAAATTCTACACCTTCGTCTTCGTCTCCTCATTTTTCTTTGCTGTTTTCACAAGTACAAAAGTTTGTGGGGTCGATACCTTTATAGAGGACTCGCAACAACATTTTTAATTTGGACGGGGTCATATTTTAAAATTTGTCTGAACATTTCGATTCTTAACGTTTATTTCGTTTAAATGCTAAATTTTTATTTTAATTGAATGCTAAATCTTTATTTTAATTGAATGTTAAATTTTGTAATGTCATAAATAAGTTCATTTTTTCGAAGAGTTACAGTAAAATTCTTTACTCTTTGAAGTTTACTTTTTTATTTATTTTTGAGTTTTCCGAAGTATTGTTTTATCTTTTTTTTATTTTTTTTATCGTTTATTGAATTAGTAATGAATTATACTAAGTTAAAACTTATTAATTTTCTTTCAATTGGATTAGATAAGCTCTCCTACCGCCTGGTCGTTACTCACTTTCTTTACCTTGAACAGGAGTAGAAGCCCATCCCTTGTTTCCTGTTTAGAAAAGGGTTCCCGGTGTCTTTCATCTCCTCAGATCTTAAAAGTGGAGCTGTTGGAAGTTTTTTTATGATATGTGTGGATGGTGGCAACAACTTTTCAAACTGAGGGTAAATTGTTGGCAATTTTCTGCTTGCTGCTTCCGATTGGTATTTAAGTGACCGAACTCTTGCGTTTTTAGAAGCTGCTCTTATCAACAGTTGAATAATATCGGAGTTTCTTGTAGTGCATTGATAGGTATCCTTGCAAGTACCTCCAGTGGGAAACCCTGAGGCCACATTATGCTGCAGTCTGCGCCAGTTCCCTTCCCACACATGCTGCATTGGACGACCGACTGCTATTAATACCCTAGGCCTCTCCTTACCAAAATAACTCTAAATTATGACAACACACAAAGATATAAAAGCTAAACCAGCCAAACAAAAAAGACAAAAACACCTAAACCCCTCAACATCTCTTTCTCTAACGTCCGTGGTATCCGTACCAACATTTGCTGGGTGGATTCGTTTGACAGCTTTCACCTGCTACTGTCCACTCAGCTGAATGTCGATTTGACTCTGGAGTGGAGTAGTGAATCCACAAACTCGTTTTGGTCGATCGTAAATTGAAGTTGCGTGAGATATCAAAGGAGTTGAACATATCAGAAGGCAGTGTATTCACCATTTTGCATGAACATTTGTCAATAAAAAAGCTGTGTTCAAAGTGGGTACCGCGTTTGCTCACTGTGGACCAAAAACAACAACGCTTCGACTATTCTGAGCGTTGTTTGCAACTGTTTCAACTCAACAAGTTTTTGCGTAAATATGTTACAATGGATGAAACATGGATCACTTCACTCCAGAATCAAATCGGCAGTCAGATGAGTGGACAGCAGCAGGTGAAAGCCGTCCAACGACGTAAACACCAGCAGGCAAGGTTTTGGTCTCCGTATTTTGGGATGCGCAAGGTATTTTGTTCATCGATTACCTTAAGAAAGGAAGAATCATCCATAGCGAATATTATATAGCATTATTGGTGCGTTTGAAGGAATAAATTGCCAAAAAATGTCCACAAATGAAGAAGTAAAAAAAATGATCTTTCACCAACACAATGCACCCTGTCACAAGTCGATCGTAATAATGGTAAAACTACATGAATTGCACTTCCAATTGCTTCCGCATCCACCCTATTTTCCAAATTTAGCTCCCAGCGACTACTGGCTGTTTGCAGACCTCAAAAGAATGCTCCAAGGAAAGAGATTTGGCTCCAGTGAAGAAGTGATATCAGAAACTGAGGCGTACTTTGAGATCAAAGACAATTCGTTCTACAAAAAAGGCATGGAATTGTTAGAGAAGCGTTGGAATCAGTGTATCACCCTAGAAGGAGACTATGTTAATGAATAAAGTCAAATTTTGCCTAAAAGTTGTTGTTTTCTTTGTTAGGCCCGGGATTTATTGAGTGATGTGTTAGGTCCTACGCTTTTTCTGATCTTCATCAAATATCATTCTGATGTAACCAGTCCCCAAGTAGACATCTCTGCAGATGACACCACCATTTACTCCCTCCTCAATAAGAAATCTACCAAGGCTGACAAAGTAAACTTGTCCTTCAAAAGAACCTACAAACTATGATTGAGTGAGGTAAGAAATGGTGCGTAAATCATAGTGTCTACAAAACGAAGCTGCTCTCTTTTTAACCACCAAAGAGAATTTTTCTTGTCTACCATCAGAATGAATGACGTTAGCCTCCTACAGCACAACACACTTGGACTCCTTGATTTTACTCTCTCAAATGACCTCAAATAGAATGACTACATCGAATCCATAGCTGCATCTACTGCTAGGAAGTTTGGGTCACTGTGTCGGGCCAGGAAGTTTTTTTCGGTAAAATCCATTTTACACATTTATAAATCTACCATTCGTCCGTACATAGAATACTGTTGCCACATCTGGTCGGGTGTTCCGGCTATTCATCTTGAGGTTTTCGACAAAATTCGAAGAAGGATCTGCAATATAATCGATCCTGACTTAGCTGCTCACTTTCACTTTCTCACCGACGTGATATGGCTTCTCTCTTTCTTTTCTACAAATATTTTAATGGCAACTGCTCTGACGAACTTTTTTCCCTGGTTCCGGACCAGACGTATCTACTCGTGCTACTAAAATAGCCTCAAGGTCCAAACCTTTTATTGTCGAAATAGTTAAATGTAACCTCTCTTCTACTCTAACAGATTTTTTTCTCGTAATTCCCGTTTGTGGAACTTCCTACCGTCTCTTTGCTTCCCTGGTAGCTATAATTTCTAAAAGTTTAAATACAACGTCAATAGCCATCTTCTATCTACTTGATTCTCATTCATTTTTATACTTTCTTCAATATAGCCTGTACCTTGTTTTTTCACTCACTGAAACCCCTGGGCACCAGTGGCAACCCTGCCTTGCTTTGGGTGAAATGATTATTAAAAAATAAATAAATAAGGGTAACATAAGTTGTCTGTGTGGCTTTTGGTCCACTCTTATATAAACTGGAAATGGGTTCCAAACGAAAGCCAAAATTTAATTTAGCGTGTATCACGTATGGCACTTAACTGACTGACTGAATACGTCCGCATGAAGTGACAACAAATCTACTTTAACTTGTCTTTTTTTAATCGTTTCACCCCATGCAAGGCGGTACTGCCACTGATGCGCAGGGGGGGGGGCTATATAAGAGTAAAAGATTAGATAGGAGGAGAATAAAGAGAAAGACGAACCAGATACAGGGGGTGTCAGAGAAAGGAGCAAGAGAAGGATGGGAATACAGGTGAGATGACAGTTGCCAAGGTAGAGAGAAAGGAAAACATATACAGGGTGATGTACAAAGATGTTAAGAGATGGGTATTGACATTGCATTTAAATTCCTAGAGGTTGTAGTCTTCAGGAAAGCAAGAATATGGAAGAGAGTTCCACAAGAGAGAAGTGCGAGAAGAGAAGCTGCTGGAGTAGAATTGTCGTCTGCATTTGGTTGATCTAACTGTGAATGGGTGAGACCAAGTTGCCAGCCTGGTTGCACGAGGAAATTCCTGTGGCAGGGGCACCAATGACTTAAGTTCGTCGGAGCAGAAGCCATGAAAATATCTATAGAACAGCCAGAGGAAAGCTACATCCCGTCGGTGAGAAAGCGGCTGGAGTCGAGCCGTCGAGTCGGCACCTATCACATTACTGATTTTCCTTTGGGTCCTGTCAAGAACACTGAGATGAACAGCATGGGCGCTTGACCATATATGACAACTTGATGATTGGTTGGTTGTTTTATTTTTATGGCAAATCAACCTCGGCGGGTCATTTATTGCCAACTAAATTTTATTTATTTATTGTTGGTAATACCTTTTTCTTTCAACAATTTATTGTGTTTTTATATAAGTTTTTGTGTCTAGTAATACTCTTTTCTTTTTCGAGTATCAAGATTCATTGGGATTTGTTTTTAAGGACAAAAGACAGGGTCCCCAAGTCCTACCCTGTTATTAACCCATAACTGGAGAGAAGGGACGGATTAATACTTTTCCCAAGGGTACCAGTGCTTAAGTGAATGCAGGGTATTCAACTGGAATTCGAACTCGGCTCACCGATTTCTCTTTCCAAGCCGGTATCCACTGCACCACAACGCACATCCGTCACTAAACGCTTACAGCACCTGGTATTCCCAAGCGGTCACTCATCTAAGTACTGACCAGGCTCAACGTTGCTTAACTTCGGTGATCGAGCGAGAACCGGTGTATTCAACGTGATATGGCCGTAACTTGATGAAACTGTAGTTGTAGAGGAAATTTTAAAACGTAGTTCTATTTATTTTTGTGTATTTTCAAAGTTTCAACAGAATATAAAAGAATGATATAATTTTCGATGATTCTTTATCGTTAATATAAGCCCGGCGTTGCTCGGGTGTAATGAAAGCTTTAAAACTAATCCATGGTCCTGGAGCTCAGACTCTTTGGACGTTGGCACAAAAGACTAAAAAGCAATAGTTGTTTCCAGTTAAAGCGAAACCGTAGACTGAAAGAAAAATGAATGGATGTAAGTCAAATTTTGATTTCCTGGTATCGATATCAAATAATTTTTTTTCGTCGTAAACTGAATTTTGAAGGCTAAATAAGTCCTCTGAGTAAATGGTATCATGGCTGAGACTAAGAACTACAATTATACCTACTTAGAGCCAGACGCGAAGCAAAGATTAAACAAAAGGTCTGAAAAAATACAGACATACAGGCAGATAAACAGACACACACACAAACGTCTTGCCTTATATATATATATATATATATATATATATATATATATATATATATATATATATTATCGATTTTTTGCACTTTTGTAAGAACTGCAACCTTGAAACTTCTGAATATTGTTTCTTTGTCTATGAGTGTCTCAAATTTGATTAAAATCGGACCACTCCTTCTCTAACCTGATTATTTTGATTATCGATTTTCGATATTTATCGGCGATACCTCGACACAAAACCCAGCTAAGAACACTCGCAGACGCTTATAGTACAACTGTGTAAATTTTTAAGAAAATCAGTTCAGCCGTTTCGGAGTCTATAGGTAACGGACACACAGACACACACAGACAAAGTTCCATTTATAAATAAGTTTAGATTTAGATATGTAGTGCTCGCGCACATATCTTAACACATTTACTTCCACATTGTCATACATATTTAACTCCTACGCATTTCTGTCCGATCACACCGCGTTCACGTGCATTGTTCCCGCGCAGCTTGGCTTGCGTATTTAAACAGCCACACACGTGTTATCCACCAATTAGGTTCGCGATCTCGACATACGATCGTGGAACATGTGTTTCCTAACACACACACACACACACACACACACACACACACACACACACACACACACTAACTGCAGGTCGCAATTAGGCGCGTTTTTATTTTCACACACATGAATGCTCAGACATACACACTTTTCCCTTTACAAACTCCTGGGAAGTCAACAACTTGTTTTATTATTTCTACATTCCAGCTTTGACTTTCTTCAATGAATATTTCAAGTTGGATTCTAGCTGACTCCACGTCGCCTCCTACTAAATCGACTCATATCATAAAATGCACACTACTAGTTTAACTTAACTATTCTGAACACCCAGAACTTTGTCGAGTTGAATCTTCTTCACAATCTTATATCCTTTGGAACAATAACGACCATTCCAATGAATATTGCAATTCATTACTACCATGCAAACAAACTTTATTTTGTAATATTTTGGTATCTTTGTGGGTATAATTGACAAAGAAATGGATACAAATATTAGCGTTGAGAGGAATATTTTATTTTCTTATTTTTACATACTTTTGTGTTAAGTGTCTGGTAGCGACAGAACACATGTTGCCTGCTTAGAAGCCAGAGAGGGACTAGCCAATCCTTTAGGTCAAGCATGGGTCAGGGAGATAGAGAGAGTAGGGGAAAGAGAAATAGTAGCAGAGAAAGAAAAGGGAATAGATTTGGGTATCTTAGTTCTTGGGAGTTATTTAGAGACAGAGAGGGTAAAAGAAACAATGTATTCTCTGCATGGTAGTAGTATCTGACCTGAGGTCATTTTGGTTCATTCCTTCAATTTCATTCAAGACAAACTTCCATTCAAGAAGTTACATTCCCACTGAGAAACATTTGATTTCACTTAATGGGAAGAAACTCCTGTTTCCTTATCTTTTATCGAATGTAATGATGCCTTTTCAACCAATACTGTATATTATTAATACATGTTTTAATTGTTGGTTAAATTGTCGTATTGTTGTCAGTTCTTATCTTTTGCATCTGAATCATTTGCATGTCTCGTCGGATTTCAAATATAAATATTTGTGGTAGATTTCAGAGATATTCCGAAGGTCTAATCAGCGAGAAACTGATAAATATTGCCCTTGATAAATATTGCCCTTGTGCCAGACGCTGTTGTCCAGCTACAAGAATTAACACCAGGCTGATTGAAATCTATCTACGAAGGCCGCCACAAATATCACTTTTACCAAAGTAATTCATAAAATTAATATTCATGCAACTCTGAGTCTTCAAGTAATCATATTTGAAAATATTCAGTCGAGTATAATTGTGGTGATACCGACCGAGCAAAAGCGATGGATCGGATGTTTGCACTCTCACGACCAAAAAGCAAATGACCAAAAATAGTCGGTGCGCAGCCGGATCAACGCAGATGTTCCGGTTGAAAACTAAAAATTAATTAAATATTAAATTCCAGTTCGCGAGCCTACGCGAATTTTATTTATTGGCCAATGGGAAGCCCATAATCAGATACGGATGTGAATTCCCAAATGATCTGCTGCGACCGAAAAAGTCGAAATAAAAAGCCGATACAGAAAGCATCGCCAGACAGACGCAGACAGACAGACCCAGACCAACACACACAGACTGACTCGAGAGATACAGAAAGCATCGTCAGACAGACGCAGACAGACAGACACACGCAGACTGACTCGAGAGAGACGAGAGTAATTAGTATCTCCCTTGACCAAGTCAAGCAGCTTACTATGCTCGCCTCCCTTACCTCTCTTTTCCTTCTTCGCTGTCTCAAAACTACTTACTGACCTAAAGAGTGGATACATCAAAGACATTCCTTACTTACGACGCTCCCACATACCTAAGCATTACTTTTCTTTTTAGCGTTCTATTGCCATGAACATTTTAACGTCCGTTGGACCCATATTTAAAGGATTGCTTGAATTGTAAAAGCCTTAATTGATATGTGTATATATAAAATGTTATTTCTCAACTCAATTTGCTTTTCTTGATTTATAATCTTTTTATGACTTATAGTGAGCTATCTACAACGAGGCCAAATTCCGTTAATCAACAACATACAACTACTCTTCAAAAGAACGCCTTCCCTATTATACAATAGAAAAGGGATTCCATGCGTTTCGAAAACAGCGAAACGAATTTTATATGCAAAAAAAGAAAAGTTAGTTTTGGGATACTTTTGAAAAAAATATCTTCGGGGTGAAAGGAGATAAGGATAAAATGAATATATTTTGTACGTTAAAAGTTTCATTCAAAACAAAGTTTTTTTTTTATGAATATAGTTCTAAATGAAAAGGTTAGTGTGTAACTGTGCATGTATCTGTACAGGAAAGTTTTCATAGATGAAAAGGTATTATACATAGGGAGTAGAGGTACCAACTGACTTTAATAGTGAATGATAAAAGAATTTTACAACCTACAGTCGCTGGGGCCAAAAGGAATGTGCCGGCTGGACAATGTATCCACTTCAAAAGATCTTTCTTAAACTTGTAGTGTCGTATTTTGTATTTTATACGATCTTATGGGCTTCGAAAGTTGGTTGTGTTTTCATTGGTTAAAAAAAAATTGTTTAACACGTGGCACATCCACGTGAGTTGTGGAATTCTTTTCCGGTTTCTTGCTTTTCAGGCATTTTGATCTTCAAAAATTGAAATGTACTGACAATCATTATCTTCTGTCTTCTTAATTCCTCTTCTCTCTCCTTAATAATGTTTTATTGTCTTGTAGAGGATTTTTAGTTCTTTACAATTTATATGACGATTCGTCCAAAAAGAAATATAAAAACAACAACTCCAATTTGTAACCAATAAATTAAAATATATTCAATAAACAAACAAAACAAGTAATAGCAGTATACATAGCGTAAGAGGAAAGAGCTGTTCCCCTTTAGCTGTTTGTCGACCAAAGTAAGATGTAGAAAGTTTTTTCTTGCGCTGAAAAGGTTTGTTACAATTGTTAGCAAGATTTTCATGTAAGAACAAATAACATAAAAAATACAATTATTTTGAATGTAACTGTGAGTGATACAAATTTTGGTCAAGAGTTCAAAGATCAAAAGTTCTTGATGAAAATGTTCAAACAGAAGACAAAGTTCTGTGTCTGTGTGTGCGATAGGCAAGGAATGAGTAGAGAGAGAGACTTACGTGTAGTGTAGTCTTTTAGCCAGCCTGTGGGTCTACTGACACGCTTGCTGAAAGTCACCGCTTATAAGAGGGGAGAGCGGATCAAACAGCAAGCGCGACACAAACTTTGTTTACATAAGAAAAATATGTGATTGGCTAAAAATTAACCAATCACCACCACACACGTGAAAGTTGCTTCAGAGCCGAAAGATTAAAGGCGACTGCGATTACTAAATTGTCCTATACAAGAACAGTAGTGATTTATTACCCAATCGCAGACTAGTAAATGACGGGGACAGATGTGAGAAAGAAAAACATAGCAACCGCTATAGTCTTGTATTCTCTCACGCTCAGTATCCACCGCGCCGCGTCTTAGTGGCTTTATTGCCTTGCTTGTTTTGAATTTTTTGTTGAATAAAAAACAACGAAAGAAATGGTTTTTGATTTAAAAGAAAGCTTCAGGGAATAATGATGTGAGAAATCGTCACTGTTGTGGCGGCCGACAGTTTCCAAATATTTTATTTGCCTCATTCTACCTAATCTAAACATTTCCAGAGAAACAGGCATGAAAAGAAATAAACAATCAGATGTATTACACCATGAGTCTTTGATCGGTCGTTTTACAGATCGAGCTCAAACACAAGCTCAGGTTGTGAACGCTGATTTTCGTTGCAAGTAACTCGTTAAAGATTAGCAAAAAAAAAAGTCTTTGTATATCCCTCCTAAACACTATAACGATAATAAACAAACAATATTCCCTATGATAACCAACCATATATTCTTCACATGTTTGTAAAATCTGCAATATTACCACCATTGAACCACACACACAAGCCTTAAATTTTGAATTTTTGTTTGGTACATGTGCGTTGTGTTGCAGTGGATATCGGCTCGGAACGAGAAATCGGGGAGCCGAGTTTAAATTCCAGTTGAATTCATTGCATTCACTTACGCGCAAATACCCTTGGGGAAAGGTATTAATCCGTCTCTTCCTTCCAGTTATGGGTTAAATAACAGGACAGATTGGGTTCTATAGCCTTGGCTGGCAACTAATCTACCGCTGAAAGCAATGGCAACCTACTGCGGGATAATCTTCTACTCAGTCAATCATGTCTCTTTCGAGACATGATCGCCCAAGCGTGTATCACGTATGGTACTTAACTGACTGACTGACTTGTGGTGCAGTGGATATCGGCTCGGAACAAGAAATCGGGAAGCCGAGTTCGAATTTCAGTTGAATTCATTGCATTCACTTACCCCCAAATACCCTTGGGAAAGGTATTAATCCGTCTTTTCCCTCTAGTTATGGGTTAAATAATAGGACAGATTGGGTTCTATCGTCGTCCTGCGGCCTTGGCCGAGATAGAACTCACTACACCCCTCCAGTATTCTCTGTACATTTGGAACCCCGGCGCAGTTTTGTAGCGAAATTCATAATCTTGTCAAATAGCTGAATACTTGATGCTTCACCAGGGCTACCAAGGGTGTTTTTATTGTGACACCAACACTAGATGGATTGCCTCCAGGCCCCATCCAGTTATTTAACCCATAACTGGAGGGAAGTGACGGATTAATACCTTTTCAAAGGGTACCAGTGCTTAACTGAATGCAGGGTACTCAACTGGAATTCGAACTCGGCTCACCGATTTCTCTTTCCAAGCCGATATTCACTGCACCACAACGCACATCCGTCACTGAACGCTTACAGCGCCTGGTATTCCCAAGCGGTCACCCATCTAAGTACTGACCAGGCTCATGTTGCTTAACTTCGATGATCGAACGAGAACCGGTGTATTCAACGTGATATGCCGTAAGCATTGGGCTCTATAGCCTTGGCTTGCAACCAGTCTACCACAGAAAGTAATGGCAACCTACTGCGGGATAATCTTCTGCCCAATCAGCCATGTCTCTTTCGAGACATGATCGCCCAAGCGTGTATCACGCATGGCACTTAACTGACTGACTGAGATTAAATAAAGGCGATATAGGAACTAAGAAGATTGCGTTGCGTTTTAATCTTTCAAATTAGTCGAAACCTGTCTACCATGAAAAGAAAATCAACATTAAACGGATCATGAGTGCTTCTCTGCGACTTGGCTATTGAATCATTCATTATTGATTAGCGTTATACCCGATCCTCACTGAGGGCTCCATACTTGTAGCCTTGTGGCAGACTAAAAGTAGGATTGTATGTGTGAAATACAGATACCCATCCATGTTCTAGGTAGTTTTGTTCGGCACAAGCAAGAATTATAAAATAAATTGAGTTTCACCAGTTATCGATGTCTTTCATGAAAAATCGGTATTTATACGACGTATATGTGTCAGTGTATGTGTACAACTGTACACAAATAATACACTTAGACACACTCAACGTCTTCTTCACGTACACAGGTATCACCAAGTCGTTAACCATTTATTTTTTCAGTTTTTTTTTTTTCACTGATACATCTTTTTTTTTTAAATAATAAAAAAATAAATTATTTTTTAAAACAATTTTTATAAAATTTTATTCGGTATTTTTTTCTATTTTACTTTATTTTAATTTAATTTTTAAAAAAAAGGCAAACTTCTCTTTATTGATTTTTTTATCGCTTTTTTTTTATTTCATTTTTGAAGATGAAAAAAATTATACAAATGCTGGTTTTATTTTTAATTCATTAATTATTAAATATTTTTCATCTCTAATTTGATCCCGAAAAATTTAATTATTTTTAATACCATCTCAAGGCGAATGCTCTATTTTTGTTTTTAAATGATTTTAAAAAAATTTATAATGATGCTAAAAAAACAGAATTAAAAATACACATACTACATATTCACACAATGGATATAGACACAATTTTCATCATACTGACACATAGACATCATTTAAACAAGAGGTTTTTCATTAATTCCGTATTATCTGAGACTGAGTTTGAACAACGAAACTTGTGTTCGCATGATCCGGCATTTTACCACTCGGCCATCTCCAAAGGTCTAACGTTTTATTGTCACCCCCGTAGCTTGTGTCACGCGATTTATTTTAATTGTCTAATTTTACCTTACACACCTTATTTATTTATTTCCTTTTCATTCAGGGAGTATTTTTAGAGAATAAACGTATACGGTTTCATCTTTCTTTTTAAAAAGAATGCGTGGGGGAGTGAGAATGTGTTAACGTCACTGCGTTCTCGATAAAAACACCTAAAACGTGGGGGTGCTGAAAAAATCTGGGCTTGACCCACATCCTAAATGTGACCGACTGACCGAGATTATTTTTAACGAATGGGGAGGGATTTGTGATCGAACCAGAGCTTTTCAGCACCTCCCGCGCGCGTGCGCGCGTGTGTGTGTGTGTGTGTGTGTGTGTGTGTGTGTGTGTGTGTGTGTGTGTAACATTTCACGTTTTTCCTTTCGTTTTTGTGAATATTCAATAATTTAAATATATATGCGTTGGTTATTTTGCATTTTTGTTGATTTAAATCATTTAAAATGAACATTCACCCAACAGTTGCAAACCATTGTCTCGGTCACTTTTTATCTTGACAAGAAAAACTTACTTATCAAAATCAAAGCTATAAAAAATATTTTTACAAACAAAATAAGAAATTTCAGCTGTGGAAAATCCTCTCCTTAAGTGAGAAGGAAGAATAAATAAATGTATGATTGTATCAAGAGAAATGCTTCTTTTTCTCAAATTAACTTTGTTTGGCACAAGGACAGCATTAGACAGTAAGAATAAAATTTGTTACACTATACACAAAAATGCAAAGAGCTAAAGATCGTATAGCGCCAAAATCCCTGATTGCTTTGAAAATCAGTATTTGTTGTTGTTGTTTTTTCGCTTTCACAGGCATGAGATTGAAATATGCAACTATTTTAGCCACCAAGCAGGCCATAGTTACAGATTTAGCCTGCAAGCAGATAACTTTTTAGGTACTTGTCAATAATAAGTGGTTGCCTTTTATTTATAAATGAATAAGAGTAAGACTATCGTTGAGAACCGAAAAAAATCTTGTACATAAGAAACATAACTTATCACATACACACTTAGTTATCTTGAATTGGTGTGAAAAAAAAAACAAAGGTAAAATAAATTACTTCGTCTGCTTATTTATGAGCTAAAATTACCTGATTTAATATAATTAAAACCTTTAGAAAATACGTTTTTCTCCTTATAAACAATAAAAAAAAACTAATAAAAATTAATCGATAAACCGATATTTGAAAAAAATTAAATCAGTAACATTCCGTGTATTTACGGAAATTAACGAATGCATTCTCGACGTTTTCCGGAACACACCGAATAATAGTAAACATGGCTGCGCCCTAACAAACAGCATTGGATACAGAAAGGCGAGGTAAGAAACAATTCGAAAAGTTTTTATTAGAAGTTAGTAAAAAATTACGTTTTTCCGTAATTTTCATTGTATCAGGTCTTTTAGCTTTCACTCATTGGTGTAGAAGTACTTTCTTTACTGTTTGGAAATTTGCTGGATTTTTTTTTGTCAAATCTTCGCGCAGAGAAAAGGTTTAAGTCGAAATCTTCCTTTTTTTCATTATTTATTTATTTTTTTTAAGTGTTTGTAAAAGTAATATCGCTCAATACTCTCTAGACATTTTTCTGTTTTCTTTAAAATCTTTAATGGTTTTAGACAGGTATTCCCACCTTTTATTTTATAAAATTAATGAGATTATTGATAACGCTTCTAAATTAAAAAAAAAAAATTACAACAGGATATCGCGCCGGAAGAAATTTGATCGAATCATTTTATTTTTTTCGACTACGGGTGGCCAGTCTTGCCAATAAAGAACAATTGACTAAATAAGTAGACGACTAAATCGAGAGCAGGCACCTGATAATCCAAAATTTCCTCGTCTTTAGAACTTTTATTTTATTTTTATTTTATTTTTTTTTTAGCCAAATTTTTCAGAGTAAATCACAATTGATGGAAAAATAGAAGTATTTTTAATGTTTTTTTTTCTATTTTATTAGTTTTCTTTATAGTGAGAAATTGATTTGATTTTTTTTTTTTTTTTTTTACCTATGTTATAATTTTATATACGTAGTGGGGAGAGGTGTTTAAAAAAAACTTAATTATTTTTCGTAAGAGTAGAAAAAACAGGAAATTAACAAAATTCAAATAACCTTTTTTTAATTAGAGATCCTTCCCTTCCCTTACCTTTCATTCAGTTTTGGGGGCTAAAGAGAAAGGTGTGTCCATAGTGTTGCTCTATTGTTCTGTCAAGTAAGAAGAAATTTATATATGTATTTTTTTAAGTCCTTCAAAATTAGGAAGTCAGGTTAAAAATGGCTGTCATGACAAATTTTGATTCTGAAGAAAAGTAATTTTTGTTTGAATAAAATAATTCCCTTCTATTTTTCCGTGTTTTATTTTAGAGAGAAACTTCAATAAAAATTTAAAAAAAAAATTCAGGTGGATATCGATAAGTCGGAAATTATTGTAATATTTTTTGTCCAAAAAAAAAAAGAAAAAAACTTGTCTAAGGTCTTAATGATGGCTGAGAGATTTATTATGATTTATTTAATTTTTAAAATTATTTTAAGCTATTTTAATTTGGGTGCGGTCACAATAAAAACTTCCCTCATTTTTTTTTTTTTTTCTCTTGTGTTTTATTTTTTTTTTTTTATTTTTTTTTTTTATTCTCAACTTTTTTTTTTTTTTTAAACTAAAAGAAACTTTTTTAATTACGTTTTCATACCTCTGGTCAAATAAACTTTTCTCTTTTCACTTAAATTAGCTTCACGTAGAAGAAAAAAACTTTAACCTAACCCCCCCCCCCCCAAAAAAAAAAGAAAAGCAATAAAAAAAATATCTAACTTAAATGATTTATTTCTTTTCTTTATTACTCTTTTGCCTAAGTTTTTAAGTCTTTTCTCTCAGGAATAATATTAATAATAATACTAATAATAGCGTACTAAACTTTAAAAACAATTACAAACATTTTTATTTTAAAAAAAGAAAATCTTTATAAAGAAACGAGTTAAAAAAAAATATTTTGTTTTATTGGTATAAAATTTACTGATAGCACCCGAAATATTGTTTAAGTTGGAAGTAAAGTGTTTTACTGTTTTATGTTTGAAACTGTTATTAATTGTGGTTTTCCACTTCCTTTTTTTTCTGATGGGTTTTATTGTTTTTTGTTTTAGTGTTTTCATTTATTTGTCACACTGTTTAATTTTTAGAATGTGAATTCACGACAGCATTGTTTTAAATTTGACACTACTTTTGATTTTTGAAGAGAAGTGGGTTCGATCCTGAATTTATTCGTTTTTTATTACCGCAAACTGTCGGTTGACATAGGCATTTCTTTTTTTTTTTTAGCTCTTTAAAATCTATTTTCTAAGTAATAAATTATGAAATCAGAATTTGACTGATGACCCTTATTTTTACTTTTTTTTTTTTTACTGATGTTTTTATTAAGAAACAATTTTTTAAAAATTCCTACAGCAAATTAAAAACATTGTGTATATTTTTTAGACTTAATACTCGAAATCCGTAAGGGTACTTGAAATTTTTTTAAATTTTCTTTTTATGACAATCTTTAGACTGTTTTCGTGATCTTTAATAAATCGCCATTTTTGTTTTGGACATTTTTAGTCGTAGATTTAGGGTTAAAAAGGTTAGTTGATTAATTATCTTATAAAAAATAATGTTGAAATAATAGTCTTTAACACAGTTTTGTTTGGTTTTTGTTATGTTTGAAAAATTATTCATCTTTGTTCTTTGTTTTTATTTTTTATATCAGTCATCATTTCGGCCGCACTTCTGCTCCGGCCTTCTTAGGTGAACCATATTTTCAATTTTATATATAAAAAAAAGTTCAGAAACTAACCATAATTGAATTGAAAATGTTTCATTAGATAAAAAAAATAAAAGAATCAATCACTATTTTTGACAATGTAAAAAAAAGAAAGAAAACGTTTCATTTTATTTTTTATTTTTTAACGTTATTACTTAGAAAAATTTTAATTTGATGTTTCTTTTTTATTTTTCGTCTTAAATAAAATACCGCCGGGGTTTAATTTTTTAAAAAAAAGAAAAAAAAAGAAGGAAAAAAAAAAGAAACGATAAATTTTGAGTATTTTTAACTTTCTCAGCTATAACGCAAACTTTTATTTTTCAAGTTCGCGAAACATAAAAGCAATTGGAAATTATTAGTAAGCGATGAATCAAATAATTTATTTGATTCATCGTTTACTATTATTATTATACATTATAAATTTTATTTATAATTATAGTTTCTTAAATGATTTCTTTTTCTAAAGTTTTTTTCTAGTGTTTTTTGTTTTTTCATATTTCTTAAAATAAAAATCTTATCGCCGTCAACTAATAAATGTTGATACTTTTTTCTTTTTTCTTCTTAATAACATTTGAGTTTGACTTTGATTTTTAAAATTTCGGTTTATATTTGGATCCTAAAAGCACAAACAAAATTCGATTTTTTTGTTTTCATTATCGACATTTTTAAATTATTATATAATTATTTAAGTAAACTGGGCAAAATGATTTTCCCTAAAAAATACACATCTAATAATAATTCTACTAGTAACTACTCATTGTATAATAAAAAATAAAAACGAATGTCTTGAAATTAATATTTTATTTTTTGATGAAGAAAAAACTGTCGTTAGAGTGTCGCGTAGTAGCTTCTTTATGATCTGCTTTTTTTTTTTTTTTTTTTTTAAACGTTTCGATAAATAAAGTTAAAAATAAAGTTCTGTACTCCTAATCATTATTTGAAAATGGATCTTAAAACAACAGTCGTGTGATTAAAATGTTTCGAATCAAAATACGACCCATTATGCCCCACCTTCGTACCGAAAAAAAGATGCAGTGATCAAATGCTAAAATTTTCGTGTAAAAGTTAAAATCTATAAATAATAATGAAAAGTTTAATTTATTTGTGTCAAATTTTGACAACTCTCTCTTTTGTGGAAGAAAGCTTTTTTTCTTTTTTTTTTTTTTAAATTGTTTTCTATTGAATTATTACTGTCACGTCGGATTCGCTTTTCGAGCGGAAAACGGCAGCGTAAAAAATGATTTTATAATAAAAATTTTATTTAAAAGAAAGGAAAAAGAAAATTCTTTTTTTCTGTTTGGAAATTTAAAAAATTGATATCCTCATCATTACATTATGATTTTTATGGAAGTGAAATATTTTTTTCCCCATTTACTTTTTCTGAACATTCAGTCAAGGTTGGTTATGGAGGTAACAGATCTTTTTTTTAGTTAGTAACTATTGCTTTGACAGATAATATAATTTAATATAGCGACGTTGAAAATTATCACTTACCAACTCTTTGTCAGTCATTGTAGTACGCAAGCAATGGAAAGAGAATAAAAGGAAATGTAGCTTTATCTTTCCTTTCCTAACACTGAACAGTATTAACAGGAAGATTTAGACCTTTTGTATTTTTTTTTCTATGTTAGTTTTCTTTAAGAACAGGACTTGAAATACTGACTTGAGCTGTTGAGTAGAAAAACATTAATAGCTCATTGCTGGAATGACTAATAAAAAAACAATATAAAGATGTCTGGATTTGTTGATAACAATCGGGATGAGGATACACTTATGTTATTTTTACACACTGACTACTGACTCTACTCTCATCATTATTATCACATTTCAACCGTTATGCTCTCCGGCCTTCATCAAGTGCTTGTTGATTCAGCTGTTAGTGAATTTAAAACTGAACACTTTATTTGAGGGGTGGGTAAATTGTTATGCCATTACATTTTCAGTTTCAATTCATGATATTTTTTCCTTTTGGTCCTTTACTGATTCGACTACCAAAACATTACTGTCACATATATGCCATCCACCCCCCGTTATTTATCTTGAGCTCCTTGATAAAATCCAAAGAAGAATCAGAAATATTATTAGTCCTGATCTGGCAAATTGGCTTCAGTCAATGTTTTCGCCATCATAAGGTTGCCTTTCTCTGTGTTTTCTATTAATACTTTTCCTTGTTCAAATGAGCTCTTCGCTATGGTACCTAGAAATTTTGAATTTAATCGCAGTACCAGACTGGTGTCAAGATCTCATCAGTTTACACCTGAGTTGGCCAGGTGTAACTGCAAATTCAATGCTAACAGTTACTTTTTTTGAACTTCTCACTTGTGGAACTCTCTTCTGGATCCCATGATTTCCAGTAAACTTTAATCTAAAATTTAAATGCAATGTCAATCACTGTCTACTGCCCTGATTATTATTTCCTGCTCATTATTGTTTCTGTTCCTTATTCTTCCATGCCCTTTAACCACCTTGTGTTTTAGTGGCTTTATTGCCTTGTATAGGGTTATACTGATTTAAAAATGAAGAAAAAAAATTAATAAAACCTTGTATTATTTTTAAGGTGCTTGATTATAGTTTTGCTGTCTCCTTGGTCGAAAGAATATTTTTATAATCTACATCATTAAAATCATTTCAGAGCTTGAAAGTTTCAATCAGATCTCTTCTACATTCTAGTGAAAGAATGTTGCAGGCATTCAACCTCTTGGGAATAGGTATACTTGTAAAATTTGTCATTCATTTTGGTTGCTCTTCCTTCTGTTGCTTCAATTTTCTCAAATATCTTTAGCCAACCAAAGAAGCTAAGTCTAGAGCACATGCAAGCTTGGGTCTGACTTATACAGCAACATATTTTCAACTGACTCCCCTCCGGGCATGATCTTTCTTTGTGGGTTCAGCAATGTGGTATGATGGCCTCTTAATGACTGGTGTATATGAACTTTAAGGTCTTTTGGGTTTTTCTTTTTTTCATCTCGCTAGCATTACATCGCCAATGAAATAATCATGCCCTGGATTATTGTACCCAGAGTGAACACTCTTGAATTTTTCTTTGAGTGAAGACTTGTGACTTTTGTTCAACAATCAGCACACAGCATGCAAGGCTTCTTGTAGTGTATATGCAACATCAGGGACATACCAAAAGAATTTGTTAGCACCATTTCCAAATTTGCTGATGATAATGTTATCAATATCATTCATAGAGATTGCAAAAAAAATCAGTTCAAGAATGGATCTCTGGGGTACTCCAGATTTAAGATGCACTAAATTTGACTCCTTACCGCCAATAACTACATTTTGTTGTTTTTCACTGATCCATGACAATGTCCGATGTTGCTAGATATACCATTTGATTTTCTTTCCTAGTCTATTATGGGGGGGGGGGTCATGCTTTACTACTGAACTATAAACAAATGACACTGATTCAATGGCCCTGTTCAATGTAACAACCTGTCACTTCTTCCAATAATATTAACAGAAGAGGCAGTGACAACCAGACATAAATCTGTGAAGTGTGAAGTAAAAGTATGTGATATTGGTTTAAATTTCTTTAGAATAGAACCTTTAATATCTATGGCTTGCATATTCAGTGTTAGCTAAATAACAAATATTAAGGAGAAAAAGCCTTTAAAAATTTTACTGAAAGAAAAATTATATACAAAATATAAAAATTTATACATATATGTAAAAACAAAAAAAATTGTTTAAAAAAGGTCTTTAAGCTTTCTTTAAAAGGTGAGGGACTTTAATTCAGTATTAAAATATTAAGGTAACATGTTTTGAAAGAAGTACTAATTTGTAAAATAATTCTGCTAAAAAATAATAAAAAAGTAAAGTAAAATAATAAAAGGAGAAACTTGTAAATCTTCACTGAGTAAATTGTACTTGTTATTTTAGTGGAGTATTTTTTTGTGTAATTTGGTTGAAGAAAAAACTATTACTTATCACAGTCACACCCTTCTTCCTCTCGAAACTTTACTCTTCTAAAGTTAAGGCTTTCCTCGAGATAGATCAATATTTTTATGGGGTGGGGAGTATGGAAAATATACAAATTATCTTCCTTATTGATTTTAAAATTTTCATAAATGTTTATTTTTTAAAAGTATATAATCATTTTTTTTTAAATTGCAGTTTTTAAACTGCAATTAAAAAAAATTATATACTTTTTAATATGAAAATACCAAATGTAAAAATATTTTGCTCTAAAATGGCACGTGTTTTCTACTATTTCATCATGAACATATGTAAATTTTAATTTTGAATGACAGAAAGTTAAGATTTTTTTTTGTTCGTATTTTTAAATAATTTTTTTTTTGTTTTTAGTTAACTCGGTGAATCAAAAAAGATATGTTCCTACCGCTTTATACTAATTATTTTCACACTCTTGTGTTTTTCTCTTATGTTTATGCCATTCTGTTAAGTTATAATTATATTCGTAGTTAGTTTTGGTTAATCTGGATCTGTGACAATTGAACAACATGTAGCCGTTTCTTTCTCAATAATTCTGAGTAACCATAAAGTTCAATGGATGCCAGCAAATGAAGGGAGGTTACTCTTAATTTTAATGTTTTAAAAAAATGAATTTAAAAAAAAATTGAAATGTTTCTTTTAGCGTTAATTGTAAAATAATAATAAATTTCTCCTTTCTCTGGGATGAGCAGTTATCATTATTTACACTGTTATCTTTTGTTACTTCGGCCTTCATCAGGTACTTGCTAATCTGGATAACTTTCAGGAAATTTTGAACTGTGCACGTTAATCAACCTACAGGGGTGGATTGTTCTTCTTGCTTGTTCCACTGCTGTTCATAGGGATATTTCGTCTCTAGTCCTTCTTCCTATTTAATTTAATACTGCTCAGTTATTGCTCGCCCCTGTTTTCACCGGGTCTAAATATGCACATGAATTGCGGAACAAGAACTATTTACTCTGATAGATTTTTTTTAAAAACTCAATTCTAAAAGTATTTAACTAGAACGACAAAGATCTGATGAAGAGTGGAAGTTACTACGGCCGAAATGTTGATAACAACAAAAAAAGGTGAGACACTAGTAATAGTTCGCATGTAAATAAAGTTAGTAACTACAAAAACAAAAAAAAAGAATGTCACTTCATGACCGTTTTAGAAATTTATAAAACGCAATGTCTTCTTATCACCATCCATAATTTGTGTGTTCCGTTCCGGTCCTACGCTACACTTTGACCCCCAGCAGAAGGCCCGGGGGTTGGGGGGCACTTTGACTCTCGGTCGAGCGCACAAACCTGGTGTTTGGCAGGAGATAATCTCTTCCAGTCCATTGTTTTGTTTTTAAAAGTATTTTTTATGTTAGTTTTTCAAAGAGAATCCCGAAGCTTAGTAAAATTTATTGTCTAAACAAATAAAAATAACATCATCCATAGTTGAAGAAATTTGCCAAAACAAACTCTTCTTGTTCTTTTTTTGGTTTGTTTTTTTTCTTGGAATGTTGCCAACATTTTTATATTTTTTTTAAGCAAAAAGAAAATTTTGTTTTTACAAGTATATTTTTTTTTTTACTTTGTGCTTTGTGTACTTCAGTTTCTCTTTTTACACCTAAATTTATTTTATGAAACGCAAATTCAAATTATTATGTAGAAAATTCCGAATTCAATGGATTTGTTGTCTATAAAATTTATTTATTTTTTAAATCCGACTTATGAATTTTAAACACAGAAAAACGAAAATCATTTAATTTTTAGCCTAAGTAATTTAATATTTACGGTTTTTACTCTTAGTAAATAAATACCTAATTAAATTAGGTCCTAAAAGTGTTTCATTTTTATTTTGTTTTTTTATATAATTTCGCTTTTTTTTTTTGTATTGTGATTTCTTTGTTTTTAAATAAAATAAAAGTCCATAAGATAAAAAAAAAGGGTGTTAAATAAATTATTTATTTTCCTTGCGTTTTAAAGAGTTTTTCTTTCCTTAATTTAAGAGTATTGATTGTTTATTTTTCGTTGTCAAAATAATATCGTGTGAAATAATTTTTAAATCACGTCAAACGGCCAAATTTTTATCTTAAAATTTCGAAATCGATTCAATCAATTGAATTGAATATTAAAAAAAGAAATATGATTTATTGTTGAAATCTAGCATTTCAATTTTACCTTGATGAAATATTTGCTTTTAAAATCCTTTTTGACTTCTTAAAATAATAAAGATCTTCTCAAGGACTGTTTGCGTTTCGATAAATCAATAATTTTTCTATTGATTTGTAATTTCAATTTTTTTTAATTAATCTTCTCAGCAGTCGTCGTCGTCGTTCCTCAATCAACAAAAATAGAAAGAAACAAAAAACACATTTCAATTCAATTTATTCTCTTTTTGTCTTTCTCATTTAAATTTCTTTTTTCTTTTTTCTTTTTTTTAAATTATCGACATTATTTTTAAATATCTCAAATTCCCTCATTTTCGACTCGAAGAAAATATGATAAAAAATTGATAATCATTTTTTTCCTCTCTATTTTTCAACCACGAACAAACTTTTTTTTCCTCATTTTTTCTTCTCTTTCCTCATCTGAATAATTAAAGTAAAAAAGAAAAAAATCACAGGAAGGGAAGAATGAATGAATGACGGAAGAAAAGATGAAAGGATTTTTATATCCAATAAAATTTCATCATATTTTTTTCTTTATTTTAATTTTAGCTGGTAATAATAATTACTTTAAAATTTACGTCAAGAAATAAGTCGACCTTTTTCGGGTAAGCAATTTTTTTTAAAATTTAATTTTCAATCTAGACTACTCATTTATTTTCTTTTTTTAAAATACAAGACTAGAAAATTGAATTAAAAACAGAAATCGACCCCAAACGACAAATTATTGTTTGTTCAACATTGTCATTTGAATCATTTTATCATCTTCATTCGTTTTTTAAACCATCCTTATTTTAATTTTTTTTTTATTTCCTTCATGTGTAAGTGTTTAATTTAGACTTTTTGTCGAGTTTCACTTCTTGAATTTTTTCTTCTTTTTTCTTTTTTAACAATAATTCCTTAATTTAACAAGATAAGGAGGGAAAGATAGAGAATTTTTTTCTTTGCTTTAGAAAAATATCACTGATTTTTAAAAGGATTTATTAGGATTTCCATTTTTATCCATTTCAAATTTAATTTTGTCTCTCTATCCAAATCAATTCTTGTTGTTTATTTCAATTGTTTTTTCTGGGTTTTAAATAAAAATCTTATCCCTCAAGTAGCTATTTTAATTCATTTTTTGTGAAGGCTTTTTTTTTAATTCGATATTTTTAAATTAAATTTGAACCTAAAATAAATTGTGTAATTAATCATATTTAATTTAAATGTTTACGTTGTGCCTCGTTAATTTTTGTGATTCTGATTTATTTCTTTTTAAAGTTAGTTTCTTCTTCCAAGTCCAAATCAGTTTTTAAAAATCTTGATTAAAGGAAGATGATGATCTGTAAAACTAAAACTTAAAAGATCAATCGATCGATACTGTATTTTCTTCTTTCAAACAAATATTTTCTTGATTAATCCGTCTTAACTTCTCGACAGAATGAAAAAAAAAAAGTTTTATCGATAAACGACAAACGTTGAACAACCAACCATCATTGTTATCGATATTTATTTAATCTTCGAAGAAAAACTAAGAAAAAATGTAACAATTTTGAAATTTCAACGAAATTCACATTTAGTTTAGTTTTAAAATATAGATTTTTTTTTCTCTTTTTTTAATAAGTTCAACTGAAATGAAATGTTTTTTTCGTTCTATTATTTAAACTTGCCTCATATTGCAAATGACTTTAAAAAATAAACAATACACTTCTGTCCAGTAATTATAAAAATATATAATTAACGTGACCGAATTTAATTAAAATAAGTAGGGATGACAGGAGATCATTTAAAAATTATGTCTGTTTATGTCGGTCACTGTCCAAAAGTGAATATGGTGGGGTATTATTATTCAGAGCTTTTGAAAAAGAAACATTTTCTAATTTCTTCCTTTTTCAAAAAAAATATTTTACACTTTATGAAACCCGGTAAAATAAACTAATCATTTTTTTTTTCTTTATTTTGTTTGAGTTCTGATACCAAACATCTGCAAACTGTTATGAACAAGGAGGGAAAAAAAGTCATTCATCACTTAAAAAACAAAAATAAACAAAAAATGGTGTGTGTGTCGGGGGGGGGGCGGGTTGATGATGATGATGATGATGATGGTGATGATGATATTTTTGTTTTTATTTTTCTGAGACATGTAAAGTTTATTACTTCTTTTTAGTCCACTTCTGAGAATTGATTCATATTTCCGTCCCTGAAAACAGGTACTCCCCCCCCCCCCGACTAACAGGATATCTGCATTTTTCCCCCCCTCTCGTTTTTTTTTTTTTTTTTTTTTGCATCTTCCCTCCGCCCATTGGGGGTGGGGTGGCTGTGGTGGTGGTGGCGGCGGGTTCTTATGTCCAATTTTTCGGTAATAACATATTGCGGAAACGCCTACACTTTTTAGCATTTTAACGGTTACCTTTAAGACAAGAGTTTCTTTTTCCTTCAAAAGCTGTCAAGTCTTTAAAGTTTACAGACAATAATACAATATTATGAAATTATTAAACCCTATTAATTTGAGTTTTAGAATACTTTTTCAATAGATTGAAGAAAAAAACACTTGTTTCACTTGTTCTAATTTTTTTAAAAAATTGTTTAAATTAAATATCTAAACTTTTTTGTTTTTGATAGTCTCAATTTTTTTTTTCTTCGATTTACTAAAATAATAGATTGGGAGCTGTCTTGGGTGAGTAAAAATGTCCTTATTCTCTTCAGTGAAACTGTTAATTCATCTCTCTCTATGGTAAAGAAAGATCAAATGTGTAGCAGAGCTTGAATCGTCAGTCATGAATACCTTCTGACCTTTCTTTAAATAAATTTGATTTTTCCCCACCCCCAACCTCCAAAATATTCACATTTTAAAAAATTTGAATGAATCTTCTTTCTTTTTTTTTTTTTTTTTTTTTTTAAGTTTTAAAAATCCCTTCTCAAAAACTGTTTTCCATTATTTTTTATAAGGATACTTGATTTTTTTTTCCTTCAGTTTGTTTGAACATATAGGAAAAAAAATTAATAAATTGCAAGATTTATGTTTTGTAGCGTAGCAGTAAAAAGGAAATGTCTAGATATATTTTTTATTTTATTTTATTTTTTTTCTTAGTGGAAAATGTATGAATTAAGGAGAAGGTAACTTCAAAAATCAATAAAATCTATTTTTATTTTTCTGTTAGAATTTTTTTTAAAAAAAAGCAATTTATATTTTTAGTTTATGAGTGGTTGTTGCATAAGATACTTTATTCTGTTCATTTCTATTATTTGTGGAAAATATTCAGTAAAAAGTCAAGGAGAAAGTCTGTCCTCTTCCCCTTTTTTTTTTAATGACCAGATATTTGGGGAGAGATTTTTGATGTTTCAAGGGTTTAGAAGCTTCTTTTTTTTTTCTTAGTGCTTATATCTTATGTACAAAAGGTTTTCATCATAAAATATTTTTATTTTTCTTAACTTTTTATTTGATTACATTTTGTTATATCATTGTTCAAGATAATTAAAACATTAGGAATTAATTATAGAATGACTCATCAGTTCATGTGACCTTTTTGTTTTTAATTTTTCTTTTTAATCTCAAACAAAAGAATACACATCTTTTCAGCCACAAATGAATTGGTGGATAAGAGGTTCAACTATATTTTTTTCTTTTTAGCTGAACACATCAAAATGAGTTTAGGTTGTGGTTTCCGGTTTTTCTCTTTTCCAATCTTTTCACTCTTTTTTTTTTTTCAATTGGAGTAGATAGACTAAACTATCGCCCGGTTCACACTCCACCCACGTCTATTGAACAGGTGAAGAGGCTCATCCCTTGTTTCCTGTTTAGGTTGTGGTTTCTGGTTTTTCTCTTTTCTAATCTTTTCACTCTTACGTAGGCCCCTGCGCATCTGGCATTTTTGCCTTGCTTGGGGTGATATGATTTTTTTTTTTTTTTTTAAATTGCTTTAAAAATTATTTTCTAAAATAATGCTGATCATTTTATATTCATGGTTCTTGTACTTTCTTGGAATCTGAAGATAATGGTCTTGAACGAAAAAGTTTCTCCCCCTCCCCTGTCTTTTTTTTTCTAATCTTTCTCCTCTATACAATATTTATCTCCCACTTGTTATAAGTGGTTCTCATCAAGCAGGTAAGACTTTTGTCTTGATTACTTTATTGTATCCCTATCCTAATCTTTGCTGTTTTGGTCAGTTTGCTCTCTAACCTTCCTCAGTTGTTTGTCACATTCAGTAAACTATGAATGAAATCCCTTGATAATTTCTTTTTCTTTGGAATGCTTCCAAAAAGGTTTACAATGAGATTGCTTCCTATCTCCAAGCCCTGATTTCTGCTATAGTCACTGAAGAATTCTTGGACGCTCAGATTAGTTGGGATGCTAGTTAAAGCTGAACAAGAAAAAAAAAATTGGAGTCTAACTAAAAGATTTTTGAGGGCTACTGATACAGTATTCACTTTTTTTAAGCCTTGAAAATAGTGGCAAAAATAGAGATAAGGATATTAGATTGAATAATTTATGGATTCTTTGCAGAGCATAAGAGCTGCCATTATAAAGATTAGCATGATCAAAGAAACAAAGGTGAGGATACTCACCTGAGAAATGTGTAGAATAATGTGTTTTTTGTCTTTGAATGTCTGGCTGAAACATTAAAGACAGATCAACAGTTACTTGTCCAATTCATGAGAAAATAGGAATGCTATTGGAATTGGAATTGGAAACCTTGAATGACCAAAAACAACAATGATGCACAGCCCTTAGTTCAAATCTGATCTCAAAATTCCATGGGTCTTGACATACCCAGAACACACCCTTTTTTTTTTTTTTTTTTTTTTTTAAGAAAATATACAAGAAAAAACAAAAAAACTTCAATATTCTTTGAAAATTATATTTTGAACAAATGTCAGTTACTCTGCAAGAAGACAAATAGTAACAATAAATTTGTTTAATTTTAGCATTGTCTCTTCCTTTCTCAGATTAAGACTCAAAATATAATTTTTGCTTTTAGAAACTTCAGTGTATGTTCTCACATCTGCTAATAAAGAAGGTTTAAATAGATATAAGTTTCTAGTTTGGATGAGGTAGGGGTTGATCATATTCTTTAGCTCAGACCAAAGGAAAACTGAGTTTTTCTCATTCTCATCACTAGGTTTTGGCCCCATCCCATCAGGGTGTGTTGCAAAAGTATGAAGACATTGAAGATGTAAATAAACATTTATAAAGAAGCCAGCAGAATAAGTTTGCTATATTGAACAATTGTCTACATTGTTTTTTTAATTTTTTTATGTGTATAAATATCCATAAGTACAACAATGAAAACTGTAGCATAATTAAAGATGCATGTTTCTTTTAATAACTGTATAAATAATTGTAATACTAAAATCTAACTTAAGACTTAATAAATTTTGTAATTAGGAGTGAGAATTTTAAGATAAATGTTAGTTGCAGTGTTACTGGCCTGTGGTTTACTTTGTTTTGTCTTGTGTGCATTTTAAAAATTTGAAGATACTTATGGGACCCCTCTGTAATCTAATAATAACAATCTAATGAGACTCCTAAATAATATATTTTATTCTATTTTAGAGACTTACAAAAATGCTTGTTGCAGAAATGTTAGAAAATTACCAATAAAGTTTAAATTTACTATAGTTACCAATTATTTTCTAATGTTGTGTATGAATGTCCAAATTTACAAAAATCAGTATGTTTGTAGACATACTAAAAAAAATTCAAAATTATTTTTAAAATACTGGCAGGGAGGTCACTGAATTGTAGTAAGCTTTTTTATTTATGATTAGTAAGTATAATTTTTACTTAATAACATATCACCTAACTGTTACAATTTAATACAGAATTTTAAAAAACTTAATACTTTATAAACTATAATTCAGAATTTTTTCTTATAATAGTAGTGTTGATAATATATCTTATTCATAAATTCAATTAAAAGCTTTTCTAATTAGATAATGTCCTAGTTTTTTTTTTTTTTGTTTGTTTGTTTGTTTTTTTTTCACGATTCAGTGCCAGTTTTCTGTAAGTGGGATTATTGTCTAACAAAAAAGAACTATTAACTAAATTCTTCAAGGACACATCCTTATAACTAATATATACTAAGTGCTACAAAGATAAATTTCTCAATTCCATAAAACTAAAAAAGAGGTAAACAAATGTAAAAATAAATATTTTTACTAAGTTTTTGTAAAATGTTTCTAAAAAAATAATTTATTTCGAAAGAAGTCCTGACTGTTTCATTAAAATCCAAATATCTGATGTTTCCAAGAATTTACAAATCAATGTAATTTGTGCAACATAAAAGATGCTAAAATTTCCTATACTTGTCTTTGTGTGTCCAGCAAGAAAAACAAAATTTTGAATGTTGTAAAAAAAATAAAAAATAGTTCAATAATCAAAAAATGCTTTGGTCTTTCTTTTTTAATAATAACAAAGATTTTGATGATAAAACTTTGTATATAAGTTTAAGGCATTTTTTCCATCATGTATGCCCGTTTTTTTTTAGTGAATCTTTGAAAGTACCCAATTTATTGTATCCACAAATAGACCTTTTATTTCAAAACATGAAATAATAGTGGAATGAGAGTGTGCTCTGCTGGGAGAGAGAGAAAAATAAATGACTATTTAGTAATGCTTTTTAGATTCAGAGAAGTATTTTTACATTGTTGTTCATATTTTGGTTGATTTCTCTTCACACTCTATTTTTAAGTTGATCTCTACTTTAGGCATTCAAAACAAAGGTCATATCAGGGCCTTGAATTTGCAAAAAGCATTGTAATTAAATGTAACAAAACAGATTTTTAAAATGGCTAATTTAGGTACCTCCACTAAATTGCTAAAAAAACAGCATATTATAAATAAAAAAGGCCTCGAACTTAATAAAAACAAACTTTTTCCATCAAAATGTTTATATTAAGAGGAAATATCACAGTATTTCTTAATTATTTTTAAAAAAATTTTCTTTTCTAACATGTTCAAAATTTTAATAAAAAATTTTGTTTTGATTTTAGTTAGCGGGTAACCAAGTCATTACGAGAGTTTACAATGGAAAACGTAATTTTGCATAACTCAGTATTTTTCCAGTGACAAACACATTAATTTGGACATTCTTACAAAAATCAAATAATTGTCGGATTTTGATGAAACTTTCAGGACTTATTCACAAATGAATGAGTTTTTTTTTGTTTTTTTGTTTTTTAAATTATTTAAAAAAAACTTAGTAAAACTTTTTTTTTTTTAACATCAGTTCACCCCCCACACACACAAACATTCATGAAATTTTAAGAAATTAAATTTTGTGATAAATGGTTTTATTAGTTAAACACGAGACTCATTGGGGGAATCATCTATTATTTTTTGAAAAATTTTGCCTCTATTTCCAAAAATATGCTTCCAATAGTAAAATGAAAAATGCAATATAACTGACATTATTTGATTTGATAAACTTGTAATTGCTTGAATAAATAATAAAAATTAAGGACATTATAGCCTGAAGAAAAAAAAATTTTAGATAATGAAATTTTAAAAGAATTTTTGTTAATTATTTATAAAGTTTCAAAAATATTTTAAAAATACTTCAAAGGTTTAATTTAAAAACTTAAGTAAAGATTATTTTATTTTTTTTAATCATTTCACCCTGAGCAAGGCGGAAACGCCACTGATGTGCAGGGGGTTACATAAATGTATAAAGATTAATTAGAAAAGAGTGAGGAGTACAAGCTAGTTAGAAAGGAACAATAGAAAGCTGAGAAAGCAAGTGCGATGACAGATACATAGGTGGAGAGAAAGGGAAGGTTATACAGGGGAGGGGAGAGAGCTAGAGGTCTGTAGTTAGTAGATGAGTATTAACTTTGCATTTAAATTTCTGGAGGTTGTAGCCGTCAGGAAAGCAAGAATACGGGAGTGAGTTCCACAGGCGGGAAGTGCGAGAGAGGAAGCTGCAGGAGTAGAATTGTCGTCTGCATTTGGCTAACCTGACTGTGAATGGGTGGGACCCAGTTGCCAGTCTGGTTGCACGAGTAAACACCTGTTGAGGAGGCATCAGTGAATTAAGCTCATCCGAGCAGAAGCTATGAAAGTATTTATAGAAAAGACAGAGGGAGGCCACATTTCGACGATGGGAAAGTGGCTGCAGTCGAGTCGCCAGATCAGTACCTATCACATTACAGACTCTCCTTTGGAGCTTGTCAAGAACACTGAGGAGAACAGCAGGGGCACCTGACCATAAATGGCAGCAGTACTCCATGCACGGACGGATGGTTGACTTGTATATATGCAAGATGGATTCAGGTGGAAAAAACATCCTGGATCGACATAGTGACCTAATCTTCTTAGCAGTTGATTTTGCTATGGATTCAATATAGTGGTTCCATTTGAGGTCTGAGGACAGGGTAAGTCCGAGGAGGCGTAGTGTATTACTCTCCGGGAGAATCACCTGGTCCATGCTTATGGGAGGCAGAAGAGGTTGCCTGTAATGGTTGACAGACAACAGCTTGGTCTTAGATGAATTGAAGTTGACAAGCCACTTCTTGCCCCAGTTCACCACAGAGTGTAGATCCCGCTCAAGGTCAGCAGCGAGATTATGTCTGTCTGCCACGACAGGTTTCTTACTGGAGCGGGAGTATATTGTAGTGTCATCTGCGTAGATGCCTACTTGGGACTTGATCTCATCTGGGAGGTCGTTGATGAAAATAAGGAAGAGCGTCGGGCCCAGGATAGAGCCCTGTGGGACACCAGCATTCGTGAGGCATGCCCATTCAGAACAACCTTCATTTTGCGGTTATTTAAGAAAGATTGGATTAGGTCAAGCAGGCGACCGGTAATACCATAACCGCGTAGTTTGCATAGCAGGCCAGGCCAGGGTGCCAAACCCTGTCGAAAGCCTTGGAGATGTTCAGAGCAACCGCGCGAGCCTAGTCAAACTCATCAAGGGCCTGTAGCATGTACTCTGTTACAGTTATTAGCAGGTTGGCCGTGGACCTGTCAAAGCAGAATCCATATTGCCTGTCGGAGAACAGTTTGCTGGCGGTGAGATGAACTATTTCAGCATTGATTATAGCCTCAAATACTTTCCCGAATATCGGTAGAAGACTGATAGGGCGATAGTTGGATGGGTCCGAGGGTTCACCACAATTCTTAAAGACAGGAATGACTGAGGAGAATTTCCAGCATGCAGGAAAGCAGGAAGCAGAAAGGCAGTAGTTAAACAGTTTAGAGAGGACAGGGGAAAGTTCAGGGGCACTCCTCTTAAGGACTATCACCGGGATTCCATTGTCTCCACACGCCTTATGGGGGTCGAGTTTTGAAATTACTCTGGATACTACTGTCAGGGTAATATATACGTCGTGCAGTTTGGCCTCAGTTCTAATAGGGAAGTCGGGTGGGTGCACTCTGGATGAGTCGAATGTGGAGTTGGATGAGAATCTGCGGGCAAAGCACTCAGCTTTGTCCGCAGATGACGTGAGAACCTCAAATCCATAGATTAAAGGAGGTATTGAGGATTTCCTATTGTTGAGCACTTGTTTACAAATCCTCCAATAGTCCTTGGAGCCGAACTTGCGGTCAGTTATGTGCTGTCGCATTCTCTCAGCAAACAACTGTTTGGCATCATTTAGGGTTCTCTTGCACTCATTGCGAGCAGATGTGAACAGGCGCCTATTGTGATCAGTTGGCTGTCTCCGGAATAGATGGAAGTAATGGTTCCTGTGGGCAATGGCGGCTGAGCAGGCTGGAGAGAACCACGGAGAGGAATGAGGTTTTAAGCAATACTTCCTGGTGGGTATGAAGGCATCAATGCCAGCTTTCACCCATGACAAGACCTCAGAGGCACAGTCATCAACTGATAGGTCAAACACTTTTCCCCAAGGGACGTCGCAGAGGAAATCGCAAAAGACATCCCAGTCAGCTTTTTGGTAGAGATAGGAGGTTCTATAAGTAGGGGGCTCCTGGGGGAGTGAGATTGGAAAGAAATACTGAGGGAGACTACAGCGTGGTCGGAGTTGCCAAGAGGGCAAAGCTGCGAGACTTGTCAGGCGCAGAGGTGAAACATATATCTAGCAGTGAGGAATGACCCGAGGGAGTGCTTGGGAAGCGAGTGGGGAAGTCCACCACTTGCGTAAGGGATTGGGAAATAGCAAAGTTCATGGTGTGAATGCCCGCCGGATCAGTAACAGCGTTTTCAAGCCACTCAGAGTGATGGGCATTGAGGTCTCCAAATACAAATATATGGGCGAATGGGTGATAGGAAATAGCCTTATCTATGTCGTCGGCAATGCTATCTAGTAGGGAGCAGTCAGGAGAGGAGGGAGTATATTTAGTAATCAAAAATTAAAAAGTTTAATACAAATTATTCTGCTTCACTATTCTTAATTTTTTTTATTTATTTATTTGTATGGTAATTTCTATGTGTAAATTAAAAGGTCATGTAATTCAGAGTTTCTTCCCCTTTACCTGAAAAAAAAATTGTACAATTTTGTCACTTGTGATTGCCATACACTTATCTTGTCTCTAATCTGACAACCTGTCAACACATTTGATATACAGGTTAAAAAGTTCAACTCTGTGAAGTTTTATTTTAAATTATTTTAAAATGCTATACATAATACTTGTGTAAATCAAATTAATTTAATATTAAATTAACTAATTTTCCAAAAATAATGTGTTACAGATATATATTTTATTTTCGCAAAATTTTTAAAACCAAAAACTCTGTTGTTTACAAATGGCTGAAAAATTGAAAGATTAAAAAAAATTAAAAAATTTTATATCCCAATCAATAGAATTTCTCTTTGAAATACCAGAGTATTTTACTTACTGAAAATAGTAAATTTAATCATTTAGCTTTCAATTAAAACTAAAAAAGTTTCAAGAAAACTTTTTATTTTTAAAAATTCAATTTAAAATTTTGATATAAAAAATGAGTGGAGGTACCTAAAAATTTTAAAAATTCATTTAAAATAAAATTAAATATAAAACAAAAACATTTTATTTAATCTCCTTTTTTAATATTTTAAAATGGTCTAACATGTTTGGAAAATCTAGAAACAGAACACTTTGAAACTAATTGGATATTAGTAATGTAATAGTATTAGTTTCAAGTAGAACCATCAATTGAGTGTAAAGTTAAAGAACTTAAGTTCTAAAGGGAAACCAATAAAATTTGCTCAGCTGACCTCTTACTCTTGGTGGAATGTCATTTAGGTTCTTCCCTACCCTACCTCCCCTCCCACCCAGTTGAACTTAAGTTGGGAGTGGTGAGTAGGGAAATGCTTCTAGCATCTGACCTTCCAATCCCTGGAGAAGTTCCCTCTGTTCTTTTTCTCTACTTCTTTTTTTTTTTTTCCCCTGAAGGTTAAAAATGCCAATAGGCAGGGCCTTTCTCAGCAAAAATAAATTAAAAAAAAAAAAGGGAGCAGGGGAGATTGGATGATCAATTCTTGACAAAAAAAAAAAAAAAATAAATAAAAAAGCATGTTTTATTAATGATGTCCTCATATTTCTGGCTTTTAAGGTTATCACTTTTGTTGAACTTTTCAGACTGACTTTTAACACAAAATAATATTGAAACTGAAATTGTTCCTGCATTCACTCTGATTTAAAATAAAAGTAGTTCACAGGAATTATAGAGAATTTATGATGATTAAGATCAGATTTTTAACAGATCTGTAATAGCAAGCATTTTTAACTTGGTTTGACAAATGGAACTTTTAAATTCTTTGCCTATTTCAATTACTTTTGAAAGTTTTTTTTTTTTTTTAATCATATCACCCCAAGCACTGATTCGAAGGGGGCTCAGTAAGGGTAAGAAGATTGGAAAAGAGAAAACCTGAAACCACATCCTAAACAAGGGATGAGCCTCTTCACCTGTTCAATATGTGGGTGGAGTGTGAACCAGGTGATAGTTTAGTCTTACTCCAATTGAAAAAAAAAAAAAAGTAAAAGAATGGAAAAGAGTATCTTTCAATTGGTCAACCAGAAAGGCCTCAAACTTAATAAAAACGAACTTTTTCCATCAAAATGTTTATATTATTATTATTCTTAAGAGGAAAGATCAAAGTAATTTTTAAATATTTAAAAAAAAATTTTAATCTCTTCTAACATGTTTGAAATTTTGGCAGAAAATCTTGTTTTCATTTTAGTTAGAGGGTAACCAAATTGTTACGAAAGTTTACAATGGAAAACATAATTTTGCATAACTCAGTATTTTTCCAGTGACAAACACATTAATTAGTAAATACTCACAAAAATCAAATAATTGTCAAATTTTAATGAAACTTTCAGTACTCCTTCACAAATGAATGAAATTACTTTTAAAATTATAATTTTAAAAAAAATTTGGTAAAAATATTTTTTTATTACCCTAACCCCCCCCCCCCCCCCATAATTACATGAAATTTTAATAAATTTTACAAATGGTTTTCTTAGTTAAATGCAGGACACATTGGGGAATATAAATCATTTATTTCATTTTTTTTTTTTTTCAAAAATCTGCTCAAAAGAGTAAAAAAAATATATACAATAAAACTCTGGTATTATTTAATTTGATAAGCTTTTAATTGCTTAAATAAGGAATAAAAAGTTAAGGACATTATAGTCTGAAGAAAAAAATTAAATTTTCAATTGCTAATGAAATTTTTAAAAGAATTTTTTTTTTTTTAAAGATTTGTTGTGGTTAGATTTTTAATTTAATAATTGAAGATTATATTGCCTATCAAAAACTATCAAAAACAAATTGTTTGGCCTTCATATTTTTAAAATAAGCTTTTTTATATGCAAATTAAAAGGTCAGTTTCCTCCTTTACCCACCAAAAAAATTTTTACAATTTTGTCACTTATGAGCACTCTGTGATTCCATTAATTTTCGAACATTTATAATGAATGTCTGCCTTTAGACTAAGTCTGGCATAAGGTCTTTTTTTTTTTTTTTTTTACTGATGCAATAATCATCTAACAAAGGCCACCAAAAATAATAATTTCTGCCTTTGGTTGAAATTAAGATTTGTGATTACTTCACTGGACAGAGCTGTAGCATCAAAGACTTGGTCAATGTAAAAATTGTAGTAATAGTATACTGCAAGACATTGGCCTAGAAGTCATGTGAAGTGGTTCTTCATCACAAGTGCTAGAGATTCACTGAGTGCCTTTTCTTTCTTTTCAAAAAGTTCTCATAAAAATGTCTTCACAGTTTTTAACTTTATCTGCATAAATTACGAAGAATTTTGGTTTTCCTTTGGCCTGCTTCTCCCACTTAAAATAAAACTACTTCTTGTTTACCATCTACTGAACAGAAAATTAAATGTAAATTTTATTAATTGCCCAGGTGAAAGTCTATGGTGTTGAAAGAAAGTACAAATACATGAAAAGAAAAAAAGAAACAGATACCTGCTTAATAAAAGAAGTCATGCTTATTATCTTCCATAATGCCATTTATGATAATGGCTTCAGGGTAAAAATACAAAAAGACATGCATATTTGCAAAAGTTAAAGAACTATAAAATGTATTCCCCCCGCTCTTCTTTTAAAATAATTGTAACAGTTTATGTCAAACACCTGAAATATAACCTCATCCCCAGAATTAGAAAACAAATAATTATTTAAAAGAAAAAAAAAGTAAGCTTTTAAGTTTTTTTAAGAATCCATGTGCCAAAGCTTATCCAGTTCGTATTTTTTTCTTCATAAAATGTATCCTATTTCATTTTTGAAAAGAAAATCCAAATCAATTTTCATTTTAATCCACACTTCCTAAATATTAGACAAAAAAAAAAGTCATCCATGAATGTAAAAGAAAAATGGATACTTTTTTTTCCTTTAATAATTTTAATTTTACAGATGAACATGAGTATGAAATTCACAGGTGAATATTTGTATTCAATTTATTTTATATGAATTTTGTTAAATGTTTTTTTTTTTTTATATAAGAAAATGCAAAAAATAGCTGTGGCTAAAGTTATTAGAACCTGTTTAGAGAAAAATATAATATATAGTTTATAAAGTTTTAAAATGCACCATTTAAAGAAAATATAAGGAAATGATTTAAACTTTGTAATCTCCATTGATAAAACAAGTCTGATTTAAAATGGAATTCAGCTGGTGATGTTCATTCACTCAGCAATGCAGATTTTGATGTATCAGACCCAACAGTTTTACACAAAATAAATGCAGTATAATCCCTTTTTAATTCATGTGTATCTCAAGTTGTATTGGTGCAGAGATTTGAAACCAACTGTTTATTAAAGACAAGACTTTGCTGCTGCTGCTGCTTTTTTTTTTTTTTTTTTTTTTTTTTTTTAATTTTTCTGGTATTTCATCCACTAAAATTTTCAACTTAGAAATTTCTCATGAAAAGCAACTAAAAACTTTATGGTCAGTGCACCAAATTGACAAGCATCCATTTTTCTTTAGGATGTGACTATTTTGATGTTTAGGTTGACATAACTGAGCGCAATAAGTTTTAAAAACACTATGAAATTGTCAACTTCAAAAATGCTCCATCCATCATTGAAACAGTGATATAATTTAAAGAGACATGGAATAAAACCTAATCATTGCCCATGAGAAAGAATTGTATCTTTAGGAAGTGAAGATTAAATTTTGTTTACATTCTAATTTTTATCGAACTATACTCAAAAGTAAACAAGATATCAACAGTTAAAATTGAAGGATATTTGACTATTTCTGGCACATTTTTCCATTGTAAATTAGAGCAGTTTGGAATCCCTAGTCATATGAAAAGTTTCCTGAAGCTTTACGCGTGCTTAAAGCAGAGTTATTTTGAGAAGCAACCTCTCAGCCACACATAACACTTCATTTAAACTCCATTACTCAGCTTGCGTGTATTTAAGTAGTTGCTCTTTTCTTAGTGTATACGTTTATTTTCATCCGTTTTTGAACTTGGAACCATATTCTTATAGACATGTGTGCTACTGTTTCAGAATATTTAATAGACTAAACTTAATTGGAGTAGATAGACTAAACTATCGCCCGGTTCACACTCCACCTACGTCTATTGAACAGGTGAAGAGGCTCATCCCTTGTTCCCTGTTTAGGATGTGGTTTCCGGCTTTCTCTTTTCAAATCTTTTCACTCTTATGTAGCCCCCTGCGCATTAGTGGCGTTGCTGCCTTGCTCGGGATGATATGCTTCAAAAAAAAAAAAAAAGATTGTGCTCATGCTGATTTGCATATAAATTGGAAAAAAATTACATATGCATCTGAATAGATTTTAATTTCTCAGATGAAAGAAGAGGAATATTTGTTGTTTCACTGTCAAAGAAAACAAAAAATGAAAATCTCCCAGAAGTCTCTGCTTTATGTCTGTGGTAGTTGGTGGTTAGTTTTCAAACTCTACTAAAAGCTTGGAAGATTGTAGCATGTATGCACATAGCTCTTGTTGTTCTTACAGGAGACGTATGGTGTTAGAGGATAAATTGTCTTTTGAAAAAAGAAAAGAAGTATATCTTGGCAAAAATTAATTTTGTCATCAAAATACACAAACTTTGGTAGCTTCATAAGACTTATTCAATCTATCCACCTTTGGCCTTAATAACTACTTCGGTATGGTATCTGTAGCATTCTTGAAAGAGACATGACTGACTGGGCAGAAGATTATCCCGCAGTAGGTTGCCATTGCTTTCTGCAGTAGACAAGGCTATAGAACCCAATCTGTCTTGTTATTTAACCCATAACTGGAGGAAGGAGATGGATTAATACCTTTCCCAAGGGTATTTGTGCATAAGTGAATGCAAGGAATTCAACTAGAATTTGAACTCTGCTACCTGATTTCTTGTTCCGAGCTGATATCAACTGCACCACATGTCTGAATCAAATGGTTTGATATTGTCTTGATGAGGCTGGCCTTGGTATTATGAAGATGTCGATAAACCTTTTCCTGTAATAATGCTCTACACATGAGTCTATAGGATTAAGATTTGGTACATGTTGGGTGTTAGATGATTATGAAAATTGTCACTCCTTCATTCTTTAGCCATTTGAATGTCGAGAAAGTCCAGCGTCTTTCTGAAACTCCTACATCATTTTCCATTCCATCAAGGGCTTAACAATTGTTTCCTGCACCCCAATTAACTTTGAAGGCCTTGTAAAAAGAGGTGGGAGGGATGGCATGATATGTTCCTTCCTCTACTGAGAGGCACTGTTTCACCAAACACCTCAGCATAATATTGCAAGGCTAAGGGTGATGTTTTGGCATCTTGTCCCTAGGTATACATTGTGTTGACCTATGATTCTTAAATTCTATGATTCAAAATTCAGTTTTCTTCATAAATGATTAATACAGGTCTTCAAGTTTTGTTTATTTTTTTCTTTTGTACTTCTTTCATTTCAAGTGAAACAAATTTCTTAATATATTTTCTCTCTATGACTATAATATAAATATTTTCTCTATAATTATCTTTAGGATGTGCGTTGTGGTGAAGTGGATATCGACTTGGAACAGCAAATCGGGGAGCCAAGTTTGAATTCCTTGCATTTACTTATGCGCAAATACCCTTGGGAAAGGTATTAATCCATCTCTTCCCTCCAGTTATGGGTTAAATAACAGGACAGATTGGGTTCTATAGCCCTGGCTGGCAACCAGTCTACGCAGAAAGTAATGGCAATCTACTGCGGGATAATCAGCTGCCCAGTCAGTCATGTCTCTTTTGAGACATGATCACCCAACTGTGTATCACATATGGCACTTAACTGACTATAATTGTGCTTAAATGTTTTTTTTAAATGTTTCCAGTTAACAGACTAAAGTTTTCTTTATTTACTCCATCTGAGGTTTTGGGATCATTTTCTTTCAATCAGGAATAATATTATCTTGATTTTCTAAGTAGAAGTTTCCACTTTAAAATTTTTATAACCAAAATTTTTTGTTCTCTATGAGCCTTGTCTACAAAATAAGGAATATCCGTTCTTCAGAGTTTCACCTCCATTATGACTCGGTTTGTAATCAGAAAAGTATCAAATGTGATACCATTTTTTGATTTGAAATGCCTTCTCTATGAGACATGAAATTTTCAAAATGGTAATATTTGGATAATGAAATATGTAATGCTAATGAAAATAGTAGATAAAAAATATATCAGAGCAAGAAAAATATTTGTTACTGGTTTCTCTAAATTGATTCGTTATTTTTATTTTTATTATTTTTTTTCAATTTTTTATATTTTCATTCTTCTAAAGAATTTGTAAAATTAGTTAATAGTCTGATATTGTTATCAACAGGAAAGCTTTTAAATTCTATATTTAAATTTTTTATTTTATTTTGATCACCTGAAAATTTCTGAAAAATTATTTAAAAAAGCATTTTTTTCACTTTTGAAAATTCATAAGTTCCAAACCACTTGGTATGTAGATAAAATTAAACCAGAAAACTATATATGAACAAAAAAAGAAACATTTTTAACTGTTCATCTGGTCAATTTGAAGGCATAAAAATAGGCATATTGGGAACATTGCAAAAATTGCTCACATTTGAAACATTTATTCTGATGCTTCCACAACAATATGCTTACTGCTTACATATAACTTAATATATTATAAATACTTGGGAAAACTCAAACTTGAGTACTTTATCTAATAAACTATTTTAGTTAGACACTCTGAAATGGGTCATCATCTTTTTATGTTTTGACTCTTTGGCTATTTTCAAAGTATATTAAGAGGAGAAGTATGGAAGATACACTTGTCTGTACAAAATCTTATTTTTTCCTAAAATAAAATTACCTATTTTGAGTGATTATTCTTTTCTATATAATTTTAGAAAAAATTGAATTGGTTGTTTTTGAGATTTAGAAATAAGTCAGTGTGTTGAAAAACTGTTGACCAATTTTATCAACCGACTTAATATTTAAACTTATATTTAACAACACTAAACAATTTTTCTTTCTTTTTTTTTCTAGGAATCTTGCCAGATTATTTCAAGAGCCTTAAAAAGAAAAAATCCTCCCCCAAATCCAGCAACAAAAAAAGCAAAACATCACCAAAGTTAGATAACAATGTGCTTAAATGTTTTCTCTGTTTCTATAAAATGAAACGGACAATAGCAATCTTGCTGCCATCTGTACAAACCAGTTTTTTTTCTTTCAGTAAAAGAATTTCTTGACTTTTCAACTGCAACATCAGAAAACTAATTTAAAAAAAAAAAGTGATTAAATTTAAAAAAATTAAAAAATCATTTTGACCAAACCCAACTATATTTTTGTTTTATAACTTGTTAAGGAGATTTATGACCTAATGTCTGCAGAAACGGAAATCTCAAATGTTGGAATGGTACCAAATTCAACATTAGAGGACATGTCAACCACAGATGAAAGTATGGGTGCTAACCAAGATGATCACATAGAGACAACATGGGAAGCACCAAGACCAACCATCATGGCGTCTTGCCCAATCCCAAACAACAAACCCAGTCAGCCAGAAAAAATCCCTTTAAAGATTCCGGGCAATGTGCTGACTACCACATCTGTGGCTAGTGCAGCTGCAGCAGCAGCTCTTGCATCTGCAGCTGCTGATGCTGCTGCAGCGGCTGCTGCTGCTGCTGCCAACAAAAACAACCCCAACTCCAACTGTAAACCCATGCCCATTCCCAACCACACTCACATTAACAATACCAACGGCATCGTTGACAAGCCATATAAATGTGACACCTGCGAGAAGGCATTTGCTCTACGTCGTGCACTGAAGGCACACAAACGGGTACATACAGATGAGAAGCCTTTCAAGTGTGATACATGCCCCAAAGCATTTAACCACCAGGGGGCCCTCAAGGCACACAAGCGGGTGCACACTGGTGAGAAACCATTTAAATGTGATGTGTGTGACATGTGTTTCTCACACCGGTCCACACTCATCACACACAGGCGAACCCATACCGGGGAGAAACCCTTCAAATGCGATTTGTGTGACGACGTGTTTTCCTATCGACAGACGATGAAGTCTCATCGCAAGAAGCATCTGGCAACTGCAAACGCAAACATGCCTAATGCTACCGGCATGGTCATGACTTCCACCGCGTCTTCCACCTTGGGCATTGCTTCGGCTGCAAAGAGACAGTTGTTTAAGTGCATAAATTGTGGAAAGGACTGTACCTCAAGGGAGGAACTCGATGCCCACATTGAAATGCACCTGGAAAAGAACTCGTTCAGGTGTTTCACTTGCAATAAGACGTTCTCGAACTGTGATACCCTTGAGAAGCACAAACTCACTCACCTGATTCCCCAAGCCGCAAAGTCCAGAAGTGTACTAACGGCAACCAACACTGGCCTCACTGAAAGGATTGTAGGTACCAACAAAGACATGAATGGTGACCTTTCAGTCCCCCACTTCTCCTCTGTTTCTTCCCAGCAGCAAGCTCAACAACCACAACATCATCTTCACCACCAACAGCAGTTGCAGCAGCAACTGCCAAAAAAGAAGGCTGCCAACAACAATAACAACAACAATAATAATAATAATAATACCAACAACAACAACAATAATAATAATAGCAGCGCTCTGGGGACCAATCGAATCCACATCGAAGAACGTCCCTACAAATGCTGTATTTGTAATGAGGGCTTCCCAACAATCACTGATCTAACTAACCACGAGAGGACTCACAATGACGATACCTCCATGTCTGTGCTTTCTTCCTCCCTGTTGTCATCGTACACTTGTGATATTTGTGGGGTAGTTTTCTCTGAGAAAAGCAACCTCGACGCTCACAAGAAAATGCATGTTCATGAAAAGCCATTTGATTATAAACCAATTACAGTTGCCTCCCAGAAGGATTACTCGGATTCACCATTTGAGTGCACCATTTGTGGGGCTCTCTTCACCAACAACATGTGGTCAAGTAGTGCTTGAAAGGGAGAAAGATTACATCAACTGGCATGGAACCGATTGTGTCTAATACAAAATAAATTTTTTTTTCTTGAAAAATGTAACTCCCTCCCCCATCACTCTTTATCCTGATTGTCCTAATGATAACATTTTGACTGATGTGTTCATCAATTGTCTTTGATGTCCTCTTGCACATATACAGGTGTGTGTGTTATAGATGAATTTGAAAAGAGATCTGGAATCTAAAGTGTAAGCATTTATAAGTCAAGTATTGAACTTTTCTATTTTTTTTTTTTTTTTTTTTTTTTTTTTTCCTCTGCACCATTTAAAGCTTCTGTAAGGCAGTCATTACATCTAACTTTTGTGTAAAGATTAATGATTATACTGGTTAATGAGTTGTCATCAATCAGAGGTAAGTGCTTATTCCACAATTGACTTGGACTTGTATTCTCATCCTTGCTGTTTTTATCTGTAAATTCAGCTATAATGTTCCTCTTCCTCTGCTCAGTAAACTTAAAAGAACATTAAGGGCTTCCCATCAACTACAAAAACAACAATGTTGTTTCTCAGGCTAATCTTGTAACCAATCTTTGACACTCAGAAATAGAATCATCTATGAGAGAAAGAAAAGAAAATTCTTTTAGAAGAATTATATGCTCAAAGAAGATTGAAGAATACGTCAGCCACATTACAGTGATAAAAGCAGCAAGGATGAAAAATTTTGTCTAAAGAATCTGTGGAATAATCAAGTAGACTTGTATCTGAATACAAGTCAGTTCTGCTCAGTGCCATGACAAGTGACCATTTACCGTTACCATTTCTGTGTTCATTCTGCAAGCAATCAATGTGAACCGTTTTTTGTGAGAGATTGAAATTTTCATCTTTTTTATACAGCTACCAACTTTTTCTTTTTTTTTAAAAAAATATTCATCACAAATCTGATCTAATTATAGATTCTATTTAGAATCTTCAACAACATTCTCACGCTCTTGTAAAGAATGCTAGTTAGATCTAAACAGACTTTTTTTTTTCTTTATTTGTTATTTTTGAAAGAATTCTTTTTCTGAACTTGGGCATCATGACGCTTTAGTGGGTTGTCAATCTTTCTTGAATACTTGAATACTTGAATACTTTACTCAGTTTTTCATTTGATTCTTTTTATATACGTTCTAAATTATATTTGGTTAAGTAAATTTAACTAATGTGTGAAAATAATGACTTTTAAAGTGTATAACCAGTATAAAATGTTTGTAAAGCTGTGGTTTATGTAGATAAACTTCAGCTGTCAAATATTTTGTTTAATTTCACCTTCCATAGTTACAGGCGAGAATTTATTGATAACGTTTACTTTGGTGCATACTATTTAAAAAAAACAACTAAAAAGCCATTGGTCTGGAAATCAAAGAAAATTTTTTTGCTTTAAAGTTTGAAGAATGTATAGGTCAGAATATTGTGTTAAAAGTAACTCGACAACGATTTGAGCCTCTGAACAATGTGGAATATGTTAACGACTTTGAAAATTATCAATAATTCTATGAAACATTTTCATTTTTAACCCCCTTTGTTTTTTATTTTTTTTATATATTTTTATTAAGTTCATGTAATCTTTCTTTCAATGATTCTATCTCTTCTGAAAATGAGTGTTGATAGCCGGACTTGACTCTTTAAGATATTCTAATCAACGACTGATGGTTGTCACCTTTTGGGCCTTTAATTCAAGGAACAAATGACTAACCTTAAAATGTTTATCATTTTTCAGCAGGGCATTCAAGTTTTGTTTCATTTCATTTCCAAAATTCTGTGCACAGATCCTGTGGCTTTGAGGCCCAGTTTTTAAAAAATGACTAAAAATTGACAGAATCTCAAAATCTGTAATTCCCATTATAATATGTGGAAATTAAAGTTCAGCTGAACAGCAATGCTAATGGTGTGTGTGGTTTTATATATATATATATATATATATATATATATATATTATAAATTATATTTTAGAACATGTACAGAATTTTTTTTATATATATAAAATTCTGTACATGTTCTAAAATATAATTTATAATAAATATTCACAGCTTTATATATTATAACGAGCACTTTAAATTAATGTTTTGGACGTTGAAAGAATTCTTCGTTCTGTACCCACTCGGATATATATATATAGTTTAGATGCATTCAATAAAGAAGCTTTGAAGTAAAGATCTATGAAAATAAAGTTTTGTTGCACTCTTTATCTTTATTGAAAGAGTCTTAGATTAAAATTCTAATGTAAGTACTGAATGCCTAACAACAGATTGTTGTTCACTTGACTTTCAATTCAAAGGAAGATATTGCATAATTGGATAGAATCATTGCAAGATTTCAGATTTTGTTTTATAATCCATCTGCGACAACAGACACTTGAAAATGTCATGATCTGCCTTTTTTGTAGTTTTCTACTTTGTCATAATTTCCAAGTCTTCTTTCTGAATCTTTTGACACTTGCATGGTTTCAGCCTCTAACTAGAACACTGGATCTGTATAAAAAAAATAGACTTCACTCTGAAATGGCATTTGATACAAATCTATTGTAATAAAAACAAGATTGAATATTTTGGTCAGAGGAAGACGGTTCATGATACATATGCAACCATTGCCTAATCCTTGGTGATGATTTGTAGTAACACATTGGATCAGATATGGATCCTGTGTTGAGTTTGAGAACTCAAGGTTGATATTTATTTGTCTTTACACTATATTTAAGATAAGGGTAGATGATGTGCTAGAAAATGAAAATTAATTGGATTGTGTGTGTGTGTGTGTGTGTGAGAGAGAGAGATGTAATGGCTGCCTGAAGCTTGAGGGTAGAAATCAACGAAAGGAGAGCTTTTGTGTCACCTCAGGGTTGCACCCAGTAATTTTTATTCACTTTTTACTTATTGTATTAATGACCTTCTATTATGAAGGAATGAACGAACAAAAATAATTAATGTAACCAGACAAAGCCGACAAGCTAGAAAAACTCAGGAAATATTTTACTGGGGGGATTTTGAAAAAAAAAAATAATCTTGTAATATTTCACAAGGAAAAAAAAAATCAACCAAGAAGTATTTTGAATTTTAATTTTTTTAAAACTTGTTTTTTGTTTCATTATTAGTTTGTTTTTTTTTTCTTCTTTTTTCTTCCAATGCGTGTTTGCATTTTTGAAATGTCAGCTACAACTTTCTCATTCTTTAATTTACCACAAAATAACTACAACAAAATAGTTAACTATCTCATACTTTTTTTTTCTTTTTGTAATCTTTTGCCAATTTTTTGTCTTTTCACCATTTCTTTCATTTTGCTGTGTGTGTTTTTTTTTGTTTTTTTCCATTTGTTGGAAAAGAAAATTTATTGAAAAATAAAAAGATTTTTAAAAATTTATAAAATGAAATTTTTTTCTTCATGGAGAGAGAAAAAAAGCCTTTAGCTAAATCATACATAAGCGATTTCAATATGAATTTTTAAAAAAATGGATTGCATTTATTATGCTTTATATAAAACCTTTCATTTTTATATATATATATATATATATATATATATATAGTTTTATCTTGCTCATTCAAACCAACATGAATTTAAAACCTTTTCGAAATACTTCAGTTACAAAAACCTTGTTACTTATGGTTGATTCCAATTTTGGAAATGATCTTTATTTCTTTTTTTATGGAGATTTTTTTGATTCCACCTTTGACCTTTTTGATCTAAATTCTTTTCTGTTTGTGTGTCAAGTGCTGTGTATCTTATTTTTTCCTCCACTTTTTTCATACATTTTAGCTAAAACAAAAAAAAACAATCTTTTTCCAAATGGCAACAGAGAAGAGGTCCTTTTGGCTTCATAAACCAGCACTGTGTGTGTATGTGTGTGTGTTCACTGCTTATTTAAAATAACTACTTTTTCCATAATTTTTTTTTTTTTAAATACTTGATGTTGTCTCTTTAAAAGAACTTGTGCATTTGACTTGCAGCTGGTCCAGTGGTGGATCTCTAGGTCATAAGAAAGCAAGCATGCAAGTAAAAACATTTATGGATTTGCTATTATTATTGTCGTAGGACTTTTAATATTTTTCTCCATCCTCGAAAGGCACACTTGTGGCTCATTCCTTTTTTATAATCTGCAAATTCTTTAAATTTAAATTCCACCATAACTGAAGTCGTTCCTCTAAAACGAATAAATTTGAATAGTTGCTACCTATTCTCTTGCTTTCTTTTGACTGATTTGATTTTTCTCTCTTGCTTTTCATAAATTCAAACTCATACAAGAGAAAAACGTGAAGCACCAATTACGAATAATCAATTTTTAGTCAACATTTTAGGATCTTTGATTACTCAACCTTATTCTAATTTCTTCTGACATAATTTAAAGTTAGCGGGGATGTAGAGGACGTTATAAGGAATTCTATTAGTGATCAAATTTTTTTTTTATCCAATTAGTACAAAATATTTGCCTTTGAATATAGATTTTGATTTTTCTTTTTACACTATATATACCCGAGTAAATCCGTTTCTTTTCCTACAATAAATTGTGATATTAAGAATATGATAAAGTGGTGAATAATTGTCTTATTTATACTACTTTTAGTCAATGAGGGAATATTGATTTGTTATGGTTTTTAGATTTTCTTTATTCATTAAATTGTTAGTTTACATATGACTTATAGCGACTTTAATTTTATCAAAATAATTGTATGAAAAAATTCAACTGTTTTATAGTATAGTTTCTATATAGTAAGTGATTTTCCTTAATTTTCTTTTTGAAAATTATTAAACTGCCATGGTAGTCTATTTTCTAAGAAATAAATCCATGAATAAAGATTTTTTTTTTTGTTTTTTTTAAAATTTAATGAGAATTTCATTTGAACAATTTATTTAAATGCATTAAATTTAGTGTTTACTGTAATTAGTCAAACTGCTACTTATGATTAACATAATTTCTTAGTGGTTATTTTTTCTTTCCTCTATCCTTTCAAATTTTTTTGTGACTAATCTAAATTTCTTTTTCTTAAAATTGACTTCCAATCGAGACCTGATTCTTTCTATACAGTCTCCAGTGTTTATACTAATGCGCTCAATTGTATTTTTTTTTCTTTCTCTTTTTCACATTGTGCTTTTAAATTTGTGTTTTATCCAAGATTTTGAAATGCCTGTTGCATAACGTACATTCTCTCTCCCATTATTATAAATGTAATTTTTATTCCCATCTTTTTCACTCCAACAAAGACGTTTGTTTTTTATTTTTGGTCTTGTCCTTCTCAATATTTTTTCATTATTAAATAATCTTTGGCTTTTCTCATTAACTTGTTAATGCTCATTGTTGAGAAATCTCTTGGTAATTTAATGCTTTTCCTCAAAGGAAATTATTATTCAAATATAACTCCTTTGTGCTCATAAAGCTTTTAGGGAGCAAGGGTTCAATTTTCTAAGGTGCTGTAGTCGACCCTGGCCCCAATTTTGTTGATGCATGAAAAAAATTTTTTTTTCTTTCTAACAAACAAACTTAAAAACAAAACTTGTTATCTGTGTTTGTATGACACATTTTTCTATTCAACTCATTTAAGCAAACACAAGTTGATTTTGTTTGTAATTTGTATTTTAAACAAAAATCTAACAGGCTTCAGATTCCCCTTTGTAAAAACTAAAAAAAATACTCTGAAATGTCATTCACTTACTTACTTTTTCTTCCCAATCTAAAAAACAAATTTCTATTTAAAAAAAAAATTTTCTCTTCAGTAATTTACTTGGGACATAAAATCATTGAGACAGAAAAGGCAGGTTATTTTGTTTAAAAAATGACCCCCCCCCCCAGTCCCAACACATTATAAATCACGAGTACCTGCAAAATTTTAAGTCATTATCATTATTCAGAATTTTTCAGACTAGTATTCTTTATTTGTTAATTTTTTGTCGTTTTTTTCTTTTTTATGACTAGATTTTGGCCTATATGCTTTTTGGCCTTTTTTTTTTTTTTTTTTAATTAATTTGGTATAAAGAGAAATTAGACATTTATTTGAGCATAGAAAAATTAACATTTTATTTGAAAATAGAAAAACTATAATCAGAAATGACCATGAAATTGGGCATGGCAGAACATGTATAGAAAGAAATGGGAGTATATTGCCTTGTTTGGATAAAAAAAACCAAGCTGGGAATTTATCAAGTGAAGACAACTGCCTTTCATCAACATGTCAAAAAGATGAATATAAAAATCCCTAAGAAAATAACAACTAGAAAAGTTTTTCAAAACTGGCAAAAATGATATCTTGAACATTTTAGTGAAAGCTCGTGTCCTTATCTAAACAATGTATAAGGAAATTTTTCTCGAGCTTGCTTGTCGATTACAAATGCTTGTAAGAATACTTAGATTTAAACTTATAAAACAAAATTCCCATCCAATGATTAAAGTTAAAGAAGGCAGCAATAATAAAAATAACAAAGATGAGGATATTTGTCTAAAGAACTTGGAGAAAAATTATGTCTACTCTCTGAATTTTTTGTTTACTGATATATCCTCCCTTCAAGCAGTCCTTGTGAATTTTTTCACAATTCAACCTTTCTGATTGATGGACAAATTTTCAGTACAATAATGATCTCTTCTATCAATGCTGCTGCTGATTAGCGTTTGGCTAGTTTTGTTCATAGACACCTGAGGAAAATCAAAGAAATAATGGCAAAGATGTGGATATTAGTCTGAAAAAGTCTTGAAATAATCATGGATTTTTAGAGAGATTTTTCTCTCTCTCACTTTTTTTGTGCAAATTGCTGGCTAATAAATTCTGAGTAAGTCTTGATTATATTCCATAGAAACAAATCAGTTCACAGCAAACAATAATTAATGTACATTGTTTTCTCTTTTCTATGATAATTCTTTGTTAGAATGTATCAATTTTGGAATTTTACTCTCACCAGGATTTACATTCGTTGGTTGACAGTATTGAATCATTAAACATTTTAAAGTGAACAGTTTCTGTCTTTTTAACCAAAAGCTGTACATGAATTTATCTTAGCTAAAATCATTGCCCACAATCACATTTCTTCTTTTCTAAAGATATTTGGGCGAACCTGAAGGAGACTACTACCACCTTTTAAATTTGTTTTTCATTTTACTTTTTTCAGTGCAATCTTATCTAAACCTAAACTTTCCGATTATCCCAAAAAATTTGGAAAAATTTCAATATTTCAACAATTTGGGGGGGGGGGCTCAGTTTTTCCTACAACGTTATAGTAAATCGATCCTCCATTTTGGAACCACTGGCTGCTACGACATTACCACCACCTGTAAATTGGTTGATTATCAACTTTTTTTTTTTTTTTTTTTTTTTTTTTTTTTTTTTTTTTTTTTTTTTTAGTGCAATCTTATCGATTAAATGCTAAACTTTCCGATTGACAAAAAAAATTTATAAAAATTTCAACATTTAAACAATTTTAGGGGTGGGGGCTCACTTTTTCATACAACCTTATAGTAAGTCGATCGTGTGCAATTGACTTTATTGCTTGCGCATATTCAATTTCTGAATCCTTTGCAAATTTTTGAATAAAGCTATTCTTGGAGTTTTTGAGGAAGATGTCATTGTAAGAACTAAAGAAAACTTGAAAAAGACAAAAACAAGAGCAACAACTCGCCCCAAAACAAAGCAACCCCAATGCGAGTGGTTCCAAAATGGAGGATCGATTTACTATAGTGCTGTATGAGAAAGTGACCCCCCCCCCCCCAAATTGTTTGAATATTTAAATTTTTTCACATTTTTTTGATAATCGGAAACTTTATGTAATAACAGCACTGAAAAAAGTAAAAAAAGATGGAAAACAACAACTTTTTGGTGGTGGTAGTCTCCTTCAGGGCCATCAATATTTGTTGTATACAAATTTAAGTGTATCTTGAACAAAAAAATAGAATACAATGATAAATATATAAAAATATACAATGGGTCTAATCATGTTTGGAATGAACAGAAGTGGGTTTTTGCAATGCGGAAGTTTTCCCATTTTTCACAATATTCATACAGATGCACAAGACATTGGTGATTTTTTTTTTTTTTTTCCTTATTTATATATAAACATTCCCATTTAATATTTAGTGTGTCTTTCATATAAAAAACAAAACCTACATGTTCTTTTTTTTTTTTTTGTATGATTGTCTTTCAAACCTCCCATGGCAGACATGTTTGAACTAATTCTTTTAGTCATTTTGCAAATACATCTTTAAAGTTTTTATCAGCATAAACTGGAAGTTATCATTAAAAATATCAAAAGCATATATTTAACAAAAAAAAAAAAATCCAACAAGCTTATTTCATGTTATCTTTTAAACCATTCTCACAAGTTGTTAATATGGTGCAACATGGACATTTGTCTAGTTTTTTAATATTTTCGGCTCTAAAAAGAATATTTAAAACTTTTCTTAAATTATTTGACGAAAGGTTATCATAGTTGATCATACATAATTGAAAAATATTGGGAGAATCTGTTAAAGACAAATTTTGTCATAAAGATACATTAAAAATATTCTATGACTTTGTCTAAAAATTTCTTAAGCGATATTAAGGACTGATGAGAATAGAAACACTGGTTTGATCGTGAATTCATTTTTTTTTTTTTTTTTTTTTTTTTAAGAATTTGGTAAGATTTTCAGAAATTAATTTCTTCAGAAAAAGGAGAAAGAGGGAAAAAATAGAAACAATCATATAAATTAAGTGGGTGGGGGGGATATGTATCTTTTTTCTCAATATATTAAATGTTTTCTTTCCACTTGAAGTAATGTAGATTTTTTGCGTGTGTTTTGTAATTTTTTCTGTTTTTTTTTTTTTTACATGACCTCCATTTAAAATCTGAAATTTCAGAACAAATAATTTTTGGATAAGAGCTGAACTCCCATGCCATTGGAACTTGCTTATTCATGTCATAACACTTGTACAATTTTGGTTAATTTTAATTTTTACCATTCTATTTGAACTTTTTTTTTCTGTTTTTCTCCAAATCATTTTTCCTCCTTCCCAGTTTATTAAATTGGATGATGAGTTGAAATATTTTCTCAGAATTCTTTCTGCTGGCTTTTTATGCCTACTTATATTCTTCAGCTTTCCAAATAAAATTCAGATTGAAAGAAGAAACCATATATGACCCTCTAAAAAAAGGATAGCCTTGTTGAGTGCTTGTAAAGTTCATCTATTTTCTTTGAAGTTCTTAGTTCAATACCTGGCTCAGGTAGTTCAGAAATATCCATCAACTCACTAGATAAGCAAATCAACATTCTAAAGATGAACTGGAATTCTCTTGGAAGTTTACTGGATATCGTAAAAAGAATTAGAACAATATATTATTAGGGATCCAAGAAAGTGTTTGATAAACTCAAACTCTACCTGATGTGACATACATTAAGACTAATAGACTTTAAAGAATCAATGTATAATAGTAACAACATCTCATCTCAGAAATTCTGACAAATTTTGTATCAATTTTGGGGACTAAACAAAACAAAAATACTTGAATTTCTTCTAGAAATGACGTGAGGAAGCCCAAGAGTTTTCAAAAAATCTCTTTGAAGAAGATTTAAAAAATAATTACTTAGGTGATGATACCCTGGTGATGACACTTTGGCTAATGATCAATATTATTTCCAATCACTTTTTATGATTTTCATTTCATTATTTTCCCTTCACTCATAATGGGAGAAAACCCTATTCATGCTTTCACACAAAAAGTGTGAAAAACAATTTTAACAGTTTATACATGAAAGTAATTAAAGCTTCATACAATATTATGGTTGTTGATGGTTGCAGAATTGTTGGTTGGTTTATTAAGATCCTTAAAAGAATGGTTAAGTATTTTTCTAAATTCGCATCTGATAATTACAAAATTAGAAATTCATTAAACCAAAGATATAATAATTAGTAAATTTATATATTTCTCTCTGAGAAAAGTTTCCGAAAAAATATCTTTTACACTTCAGTAGATAAACTCTAAGAACTGCAACTTGAGAGAGTTTACCAAATTTGTTCTATTAAACTTTTTTTTTTTGTTTGTTTGTTTTTCTTGTATTCATTCACCTGGTTCTTCGGAATAAAATTAAACTTTGGAGAATTTTGCACTAAAGAAACTTTGCTCTACTGCATCTGTTCTGTCTGGACACAGTTAATCTTTACACATAAAGCACTTTTCCAATTACATATATACAAGTGTGTGTGGGTAAAATCTACATTACAAATGTAAATTTGTTTCATATAATCATTGAATTATTAAATTTTGATGTTTTTTTTTCTTTATTTTTTATTCTCACATTGATTGAGGTCACTATCCTAGTTAAGTTTTTTTTGGGTGGGGGTACCATCTTTGAATTGTAATAAAAAAGCAAGTGTAAAATAAAAGAAAAACTAATAAAAAAAAAAATATTTTAAGTATGAAAGTAAATTCAGCAAATTTATCTGAATGAAATTTGTATAATTGATCTCTTAAGCCATTGCTCCTCCGTCAAGACTTAGACTTTTCCCCCCTCCCTCGTATGAAACGTTTACTCTAATGTTATTTACTTTGAGAATTCTTTTTTTAAGAAATAAGACAAATGAAACTTATAAATTTATGCATGACAGTGCTTTGTTGTTTTTATGAATAAATCAGAATGTTTATATATATTTTGCTACTAAAGTGTGAGATCTACCCTGCCCCCACATTCAGGTAATTGAGTGATTGTGGTTGGATGCTAAAAATGGTTTTCAAGAAAATGTGAGGTGTTGGTAGTCAGTTTTTCTAGTCACATCTTGATCATTTTTGCTGGAAGATGATGAGAAAAAATGAATTCGTGCCATTCCTATGAAGTGTTTATTGTTAAAATATACGTATCGTATTTGATAGCATGTTTATTTTTACCTCTGTACCTTTTAATATAAACAGCATATAAATATTAATATAAGGTTTAAATATGTATATACATACAATATTATAATTCAATGCTGTGGGGGACCTCACGGTATAGTCGAGACGAGAGATATACCACATGCTATCTTGAGGTAAACCTCACCCTATAGTCAAAATGGGAGGTAGATCTCGTGCTATAGTAGCACCAATTTTTTATACACTTTGCTAGACTCGTCTTAATTATTGAAACAATAAAAAAATGTTTAATAGAACAAATTTGGTAAAACTCTCAAGTTGCAGTTCTTAGAGTTTATCTACTGAAGTGTAAAAGATATTTTTAGGTAATTTTTATCCCTTTTTCTTTACACATAAGTGACTCTTGATTGTTTGCAAAGACCTAAGTGGCAGGAGCTTTTTTAAAAACTAATTCAATTTCAGTCTACTTTAAATATTTGGGTGTCTTCCGGAATTAACTGCTTTCTGCTGGACATAATTTTATTCTTCTGCCCCCATTTGCAACTTCGATTTTTAGGATAGGTTTTTTTTTTTTTTTTAGATATTTTTAGAATTACAAGAAAATGTTTGCTTTTTTATGTAGTTCAACATTTTTAGTATTTCAACTTTCATTCTCTCCCCCCCCACAAAAAAAAAGAAATTAAAATTTATTGATTTGTGAATAATGGGGAAAATTTCTTTCCTTTTTATTTTTTTCTCTCAAAATAAGGTTTTTTTGTTTGTTTGTTTGTTTTTTTATGACAATTTTGTTTTTTATGAACAAAATGTCTACAACACTGATTAAGCTAGATTGCCAAATATTATTAAACAAAGTAAAAAGAAAAAAAAAATTTTTAATTCTAAAAATTCTAATTAATCTGTCTCTTCACATTCCCATTGTGAACCAGATGCTGGTTAGCCGTCCATTTTATAAATTGGAAGTAAATTAAAAAAGAAAAAATCAATAAAGTTGTCTTTGTCAAGTGTATGACCAGAGTTTTTCATTCACCAGGAAAGAATGAATAAAATTGAACTTCTAGATGACAAGTTAAAAGCTGTATGTATTTATGAGATAAAAATCCTTACATGCAAATAATGATTAATTGATTAAGAGAGGAAAGAAAACCAAATGCTTTTCTTGTTCAAATGAATTCCTATTCATTCATCACTAGTTTTATTCCATCTTTTTATCCTGACTTCAAATATGGAATGGGAGGGCAAGTTTTGTCAAACTTTTTCAAATTTTTTGGATGTTTGCTCTAAAAAAAAAAAAAAAGAAAAAATAAGGTTTATTAACAAATAATGTGAACATGAATAATATTAGTAAATAAGACAATAATAGTGAAAATGATCCATGTAAGAAAATTTGGAAAATAATAATTGTTACAATTACCAAATAGTAAGATAAAAATGGTGCCAAAATTCAGAGAAAAATGGGTTGTCAAAATCACAAAGTGGTTTCTTACTTCACTTCCATGATGAAAATGGTTCATAATGATGCAAGATAAGACCAAGAAATCTTGTTGGAAGTTGCTGGGTGTTTTTTTTTTTTTTCTTTTTTTTTTTTGAATCTTTGCTTGGCACATAAAATAAAATTTCTGATTTTGTTAAAAAACAAATTTCTACATAATAGAAATTTTAAATTCCAAAATCTTACTTGCATTTTTATTAACCTTACTATAGATACCAGTAGCATTTGTTGCTTGTTAAATTTTTTGGAAGAGCTGTGGGGAGATTTTGCTAGAATTAATTACAGTCTTTACTCAATTCATGTAAAATGCAGGAAAATTTTATTAATTTTAAAGAATTTCTGATTATATCAAGTAAGTGTCATTATTATTGAAGAAAATGGAAAAATGCTATACACAGATAGAAATTAATTTCTTTTTAAATTTTTTAAAGAGAGTACTTGTTTGTTCCAAACTCCAGAACGAGAAATTTGGAGAAAATAATCTGCCATTCAGTTGATAATAACTCTCCACGGCTTATTTTTAATTAACGTGTGTCAGCTGCAGATTGCCATGGTTGTTCTTGGAAGATAATTGTTTTCCCATTATCTTCAGTTTCATATTTAAAGTTGTCTTTCTCTTTGATTGGATAACAACCAAAGGTTAAGCAAAAAGAAAAAAGATTAATTTTGGTTGACTATTACTTTTAGTATTTTGTGAATTAAACCATTTTTTGTTTAACATACTAATGGTTATTTTAAATCTTGAAAGATCACAAAAACAAGACTGGTCAAAATTGATGTATATACATGCACACACATTTTCAAAAATTGGATGGCCATTTCAATGTGTGAATTTAACCTGTCTCATCAGCGATATCTGATTTTGAAAAGTTTTGATTTTTTTTATGTAATGAATATTGGGTCTGTAAAAAAAAAAAAATAAATAAATTGAGCCATCTGGCTGGATCAGTTTTAATATTCAATTTAATAAAATCCTTTGGGATTTAGCTCTAAGCTGTTTCTTTTTAGATTTATAACTAATATATATATATATAATATGCTACTCTAGCATCTACGCATCACTCATTCAGTAATGAATTAGAGCACTATACTATACATCATACGCTAAAAGTCTGCCTCCTCCTACCTAGTGGCCATAGCTGACTGACGCCAATTCGGTCGGTTTTCAATCCTGGGTTAAAAGCAATTGGATGTCGAACCATGCTGATGAGCTGTGATGCAGTGAAACAGATCTGTCTGCAGATGACTATATATATATATATATATATATATATATATATTCGTCGTCCACATACAAGCCTGTTTCATTGCATCACATCTCATCAGTGTGGCTAGATATACACTTGCTTCTGGCCAGGATCAAAACTCGATTGATTTGGTGTCAGTCGGAGTCCCTAAGCCATAGGCACATGGAATCAGAAGGAAAATTTTAGCGTGTTATATAAAAGCAGTGTATACACACACCAGTCACTGTAAGAACTCGATTCATTGCTGAAGAATTATGCATAAATCACAGACGTGGTAACTTTTTATTTAAACTTTCTTTATATATATATAATCTCACACACACCAACCATGTATTTGGAAGAATATACAACTCAAGACTTGTCACTAATTGGTAAATATATGATAGAGTAATAAAAAGGTATAACTTCATATTCAATCACACGCTATGCATAAATGATCATGAAAAACATTTAAATATTATTTCCCTGTTTGCTTTCGTTTTGCTCATATGGTTATTTTCTAACTGCTTACTGATAATTAGTTTTAAGTTCACAACTTTCCATGATGTTGACTGTCATTTATTTTATTAAAAAAATATTACAAAACTCAACAGGAATCGGTATCAAATGAGAGTAGAAGAAAAAAAAAACTTTTGATCAACTCCTTTTTCATATCATGTCAAAGTTTATAAACTGAAAATGAGTTTGGGTAGATTTGTTAAATTCTCATCCAGGGTAGAGAGACATGATCCGTACTTTAATTTTACTGTAGATGTTGTCATTTCTATCAAAAGTGGTGAGAAGAGTTAGAATTAACTTGCCTCCACTTCCCCAACATCTGAATAAGTTTGAATGAAACAAGAAATTTATAGCTTGATTTTTTTATTTGTTTTTAAATATTATTTAGCTAATGTTTTCGATAGTATCAATAGGGGAGCAATTTTAATGAGTGTGTCTCTTTGGCAGAAGACTTCCATTAACCATAGACTCTCAACTATATAGTTAAATTGAGGGCAGTCAAAATCTCTTCCTATATATATATATATATATATATATATAAAACATGATAATTATTTTTTTTGACAATTTGATTATTTTTCTCTTAGTGAGGTAAAATTCTGTCAAGTTTTGCTTCTGTTGAAAAAAAAAAAAAATTTATTTAGTGACTATCATTTAGCACTGACTTAAAAAGAAATTTTGCATCCATATTTGTAACATCAATTGTAAATGGAACTTTTTTTGTTCTTCACAAGTTTTTTTTTTTTTTAAATGTAATTTTTAAAATTTTTTCCATTTTTCTAATTTCAAAAAAATATATCTTTTTTTCTTTTTCTGGTAAATGTTTAAATAATTTGTACATCTGTTTTTGTTATTAGTTTCTATTTCTTTCTTTTTCATCTTCAGGAAGACTGAGAGATACATAGCAAATTACTGCTTTTTTTGTGTAGGGTGAAGCTTTCTTTTTGTGTGTATAGAGAAAAAAATTTTAATCTCTTTTATATATATATATATATATATATACACAATGATAAGTAATTTCTCTTGTCATCTTTTCATGCAATGTGGGCTTTACTTTGTAGTGTCCATTTTTTTATCTTAAGGTTGTACTGGATTACTTGCTATCATCTAAAAGAACAATTCTGATAATGTAAATACTGAACAAGATTGGTACAGAGGCACATTATTCAGGGGGTCACCTATTGAGGAGCGTATTGATTGCCCTAAACCGTGGATGCCAATGACCATGTCTTTGTGAACTGTGAGGAGGAAGCTTTGAATAATGCTTATCAGCATAGACAATGGAATTGGTGGAGACCGTTTTATTATTTCAAATTAATGCTCTTATGAAAGGCATGTATCCACTTTTCTCTGTATTGTTTTACTGTCTGATATCATAACACAATTTCCTTACCTGGTTAATAGAGAAAAGTTCATAGGAATATCTGCCTAAACAGCAGACACCCACAAACCTTGTGTGGGTCGTCAAAGACAACTTCATGTTTATATATATATATATATATTTTTTTTTTTTTTTTTTTTTTTGTAACTGTAATTAAACTAGTAAAAATATTAAGCAAAAATTTTTAAATCTTCAAAAAAACCAAAAAAACACAAGTGAGATTCTATTTTGAATTTGAATTTTTAAGAATTGCAAAAAAAATTTTTTTTTTTTTTCAGGATTGTTGCATTAATGTGTGTGGCTTTTTATTATGAAGCATATTTTTTATACCCTTCTTAAAATGGATTTATGAATTGTTTACACATTATCTTTTGTTTTTCTTTTTAATTTAGAATAGGATACATAAAAATGTATTAAGTTTTCTCCCCCCACCCCCACCTTTTTAAATGACTTGTGCACCAAACATAGAGATACTTCTTCACAGGGTAAACATCCCAAATTTGCCGTGTTTCATTTCTCAAGAAAAGATTCTGTTGCATAATAACGGCTCTTCATTCAATCTTTATTCATAGAAACTAACATCTTTGCTAGCAAAGGAAGACTATTTCTCACTTCATCATGTGAAATTGGTACAACCAATGGAAAGAAGTTCAGGATAGACTTGTTCTTAGTCTAAATAGTAACCAAATATTTTTGGTTCAAAAGTTATTCTATGAACAAATAAATCTCCAATGTTTTAAAAAGTATTAAAATTGCTCCAATATATTTTGTGAAGGAATTAATGTCAATGAAAAGTTGTAACCTCACAAAAAAAACCCAAAAAAACTTTGCAACTACAAAAGCAGTTTAATATAATGCTTTCAGCTTTCAATATTAATGTTAAATGAGGAAATAATATTTGAAATATAGGGGAAAAGATTACACCCCTCTTAATGAAATTTATAATCATTGTTTTGAAGATTTTTAAAAATTCTTTTAGTAAAGGTCAAAGGTCACAATAGTTTGTTTTTTTTATTTATTTATCATCTATTTGTGTACAAAATGATCAATTTTTTTTTTTTTTTTTTTTTTTTTTTTTTGTGTTTCCCACTGTCATTTTTATATCTTAGCATTGACACTTTTTATTAAGCCTAGACTTGTCTAGTAGATGGCAACAGGCTGGTGTTCCAAAGTGGTCACCCATCTAAGTACTGAACAAGACCCAATACTGCTTAACTTTGATAATCAAATACGATCTGGTGCTTTTAGCATGATTTGGCTATAAAGATTGGCTGTGAGGACCCTATTCATTCCATTAATGGTCAATCTCCAAGACGTACTTTCTATTGACGAACAATAGATACACTGAATATTTACTTAGTCACATTATTGAAGCACTGAGTGAATATTGTTACTACTACATCTGTAAATGAGTCTCTAGAATAACTGCTTCTTTAAGAGGCTCCAAGAAACTAAAAATCTATCTCATTTAGTATTTCCATTTGACATCTCTAACCTCAAAATATTTACATTAAAAGAAAAAAATTTAAAATGTATATTTTAAAGAAAATCTTCCATTATTTAAATAAGTGAAAATGTTCTGTAGATAGCTGAAGGATTGAATTTCCTAAATGTAGAAATTGATTCGATTTAGTTAATTCTGACGTAAAGATCAGATTTACTATTAGTTACATGTAAGATTAAAACCTTTTCTCTACTGCAGTCACTCTGGATTTTTCAGATGCAAATAGTCAATGAATTTTAAAATATCTGTGCATGAGTTCCATTCCCTTTGCTAATAATTCTGTTCTTGAATATAAAACACAATCTGAATTTTCTATATTTATTGGTCATGAATCCTGATCTCCTTGCTAACGAAATATTCCATTGTTGTCATATCAGGAGTCATCAGTAAAGCAAATATACTTTGTGTTACTGTAATTAGGATAGATCCAATGGTCTTTTAATTCTATTGTATTAGATTTTGTTTGATATGCTTTTTTTAAAAAGCAGAATAAAATTAATTCTTGAAATAAAAATCCTCAATTGCTCATGCAGAAAGAAAATTACTTAAATATTTTTGTAATTTTTTTTTTATTTTTTTTTTATTCATCTTGGATAAATTAGTAAGATAAGAATAAAACTCCATCACAGAATGATCTGAAAACCAAATCCTATTGCGGATTATCATTTCACTCCAGGCATGGTAATAAATCCACTAAGATGCAAGAGGTTACTGAGTGTTAGAAGGAAAAAAAAATCACTATTAAAGAGAAAGAACAATAAAAGAAGTGGAATTAAGAAGAGAGACGATAACGATTGACATTGCATTTCTATTATTCAAGATCAAAGTTGAGTGGAAAGCAAGGAGCCGGAAGAAAGTTCCACAAGTGAGAGTGCAAGAAAAAATTGTTAGCCTAGAACGTACAGTTACATCTAGCCATTTCAACCGTAAACTGATGACATCTTGTCACTAATTTAGTACTTTAATTCATAAAGTCTTGGTACCAGAGAGGAAAGTTTATCCAAACAATTACCATGAAAATATTCATAGAAAGACCACAGGGAAGCTATGTCGTGGCAGTGGAAAAGTGACTAAAGCCAAGATACCAGGTCAGGATGAATAACATTGCAGGTTCTTTGGATACCTCTAAATATATAGCATATATTATATGAAAAGTCAGAACAGCCAATCAGAAAATTTATAAATCATACTGTTTTATTATTTTTTTTTTGTTTCTCTTCTCATTGTTCATATGAATATTTTGCTTTAAATGTACATGCAATCATTCATCAAATGTTTTGTCTAATGCTTGTCACCACTAAATGCACAGGCAAAATCCCAGACGTATTTCAATTAAGTATGATTCTTCATTCAGTGCTTGAATAATTTAACTAAGCAACGTATTTTATTCCTTTATTGCCTTATTAAAAGGCACAAGGAAAGGGAAGGTTGTGTTCTTGAATAGGAATTTATCTTGTTCAGCAGCTAAAGCACAAAATGTTGCCGAATTGGTAACTTTCATTACTGGATAAGTAAATGTATTGTATATACTTGTGGATAGGTCGCACCCTTAGTTTGAGGCAAAAAATTGGGTATTTGAGTTTGACTCGCAGATAGGTCGCACTGGAATCTGTAAAATTACACTGCCCATTGATAAAAATAAATATTATAAAATATTGACCTTCATTTCAAAAATCTGCTTACAACTATTGAAACATTTTTACTGTACCGGCATATTTTCAAATATAAAAAAATTTATTAAACGTCAGCAGGACTGAATCCCAAGAATTCATCCGAATACGGATGCTTGATACATGATATAGAGCAAGGTCGTAATTCAAGATGTAAACAGTGTCAAACGTACAAGGATTGGAAATGGAAATATTATGCAATTTTATTCTAATAAATGTATATATTTCTAACAGCATCAGATCAGTATAAAGCTGTGCATCGGTAGAATCGTTTCGTACACGATTTGCGCAGAGGACAGCTTTCCAATGCTTAGCATATGCATTCTGGTACTTGCATCTAGGTCTATGCATTACCGCAATGACAGTAACTGAAAAATTACTGCCAAATTTACAGGTATGTCGAGTAGATAGGTCACACCCCTATTTTTTTGAAAAAAATATTGGTAAAAAAATTGCAACTTATCTGCAAGTATATACACTAATACCTAAAAAGTAGGGGAGACCTGTTAAAAAAATTTTTTTACCATATGTATTTAATTTTGTCGATAGTCCAAAAGATTGTTACATAATATTTAAAATTCTGAAACTTTATGAAATGCTGTGGAAATAGAATTTTTTTTTTTTTTTGAAAAGTGGTTTTTCCCTGTATATTCCCAAGTTATTCACTGCCATATCGTTCAATGATTGTGTTACACACGTCCAAGTTAGTTTTTCTGATTAAATTCTGTTGTGTAAATATTCTTCACGTTTCTGCAAGGATTTTATTTAAAACATCTGCTCTTGATGTTTCCATAGTAGGACAAATTTTTGATTTTTGGCAAAACTATGTAACCATGATAGACTGCATTTCTCTCACTGCCCACTGACTTTATCTCTACTCCACTCAGAAAAGGAAAAGAATGTAGTAGTGAAAGCAGCAATTTGTAATTTTTTGACTTGAACTTGATTTAAGCAAGTGTCACCACTCGGTTTTAAAAGTCCAGGAGAAAGGGATTGTCAGTGGTCAGGGATTAATGTGTTTTTGACAGAACGGTTATTTTATGTAGAATTGAAATTATTTTTTGGTCAGCAAATTTCAACATTTAAAAATATGGGAGTAGAATTTTTTTATTTTACAAATAAAGTTTTGCTAAAATTAGACAAGAGGATATTTTTTAAAATGTTTTCTTTCCAATTCCTGATATTATGTTTTGTGGAATCTGCCATTTACTGAACTTTGCTCACCATTATGAAATCGCTGTCAATAAGCAATATGAAATATACATTCACTTTCCCTCTTCATCCTCTTCATCCCTTTACCTACATACCCTGCTTTTCTCATGGCTAACTCTCCCCCCACTCCCAAACGTCCTCTGTGTGTGTCGCCCAAATAAAATGCCCTTGTGAATGTTGCACTCTACAACGTTCATCTTTCCTCACCACCTGAAATCGAATTAGAATTTCAGTTTTTCTAAGAAATTATGGCCCTCATAAATGTTTTACTTAAATTTTGCTTTCTTTTTCTTTTTTTCCTTTTTCTTTCTTTCTTTTTTGCAAAAATTTTCAAGATTTGTGCTGTTAATGTTTGGCAAACCATAAATAGAAATCTTGGAAAAAGAAATCCTTCCAATTGGTTTATTTTCCATGAAAGCTGGAATTGGTATGCCTGCAGCACTTATTCAGCCTTGTTGCTTCGAGCTTAAATTGTTTGACAAAACCTTTTGCAAATTGACAAACCTGATTGACTTTCTCTGGAAATGACAGAAGATCTGTTTTTACTCATCACCTTGCTTTTTTCCCTTTTTTTTTTTTTTTTTTTTTTTAAATCTTTGTGTAGAATTTCAACCAGGGTTTTTTATATATATATATATATATATATATATATATATAAACCCCCTTCCCCACTCAGCCTTTTCACTTTCTTGACTTCTTGCCACAGTTACTGAATGCAGTGGAACAAAATTTTGTGTCCTCTTAAGACCCCCAAAGCCTTAAAAAAATGGCAGCTTCAACACAGTTACATGCAGGCAGGGGATAGGGTTCTTCTGTTGAAAGAGTTCCTCTTTCTTTTACATAAAGGCTTCAATTTGAAACCAACACCAGGCAAGCAAGTCTGTGGCTCCCATTTTCATTTTTCATATTTGTTCATCTGTTTACTTGTAAAATCAGCAATATTTAAATTATCACTATTTTTTTAACGTCTCAGTTTTGGGTCAGTTTTTCTTTCTTTCTGTCCAATTTTCAGACATGACTTTTGCATTTTGAGTATTAAATCTTTTTGGTTTTTAAAGAAAAAGTCTGGCTTGATTTTTCACCTGGTGGATAAAATGAATCTCTTTAAGTAAATTTGTTTAAGTACTCTAAACGAGATCATTGTGTCGTTTTCACTTACGACATGTGCCATTATGAGTGCCAGAAGCAAACTTAGTCACATACGCTTCAATTCCTGGTGCCAGAAATGTAAATTAGACAACATTTTCTTCCAAACTTTGAAATTGGCTTGGATTGTTTCCAAAGTTTTGGCAGTCCGATTGATTTGCAACACTGGTTTTTTTTGTTTTTTTTTTTTAAATGTCACATTAGAAAATCAATGAGTTTATCAAATTAACATCTTCATCTTTAGAACTGAAGATGAAGATACTTATCAAATTCAGTTACCACTTAGGTTTCTCTGTTACAAGGCCACAAGTTGGGATCCCCAGTGAGGATTAAATTCATTACGTTTGCTAACCACTGATCTAATAACAAATTAACTGAATAATTCAGACTAGTATCCTTGATTTTTCTCAGTCTCTTAACTCTTGTCTGTCACAACTGGGAAACTTTTTTTTATTATTACTATCAGATATTAACTGTGAAGCATTGTCTGACCCAGGATATTAAAAGTGGGGATAGGAACTGAAAATGAAAAGCTGCAACCTGAGGAAAGTTAAGAGATTTGACCATATTGAAATATGGTATTTGGATAATGAAACCACTTCACCCGAAAACAAATCTTTCTAACATTTTCTCAAACTTTAAATAGTATTTGGGACCTTTTTTGTTTTTTTAAGTAAGTATTTAACCTGAGAATCACTTGAAATATTTTTTTCTGGCGATATCTTGGGAAATATGTCTGCATTATTTAAAGTGATTAGCTGACCAGGCGAATTGTGACCAGATTTGATTCTCACAAACTTTCTACTTCATCTTCTGGATAAAAACAACTTTACTGCTTCTCAAATGTTATCCTATTGCAACAATATTTATTCGTGATATTCTGAGGCTTTTCCAAAATCCAAGAAACTAAATATCAAACTATTACCATGACTCAATCAAAGTTAAACATTTTTTAAAATAAAACCATTTTCTCAGTTCTCGTCTCATCAAACCCATGACGTCTGTAGTTGCAGAGATTTTCCTTAAAACCATTTTACTTGTGAAATATTTTAAATTTAGTTTTTGTTAATTACTGGATCTTGTCCCATGGATTTTCAAATTTGTTTTTATACTACTTCCAAAATGTTCCAAGTTAAAGAGAGAAAAGGTTTGATTGCAATATTTGAACTAGGGCCATTTGGCATGTCCTGTGGTCTGCACTGAAAGTCTAACATTACCATCAAAGAAATTCTTGTATCACTTTAATCCTTTCTCCAATTCTTCCTTGATAGACATTACAAAAAGAACAATGTTTACTCATGATCTATTTTGGCAAAAAATGAATTTTTACAAATTATTTGGTTAGAAACAGGGTCTCTTTTTATTGTACCCACTCCATTTTATTTTTAATCACTGGGACACATTAAGATTTGAAAGTTTGTTTTCTTCTTCACAAAATAGTCACATTTATTTTTCTTTATTGATTATATCGGCATTTTGCAGTTCACATTGACCTGAGCCCAAGCTCTTTTGGGAAAATATTTATTCCAAATTCAATTTTATATTTAAAAAAAAAAAAAATTCTAAAAAATAGTATGTAACATTGTAATTTTTTTTTTCTCTCTCTCTCTCTCTCTCTGCTTCTAAACAGTTATATTTATTTATTGAGGTGACATTAACGGGTGTAATGATTTTGCAAATATCAAACATTTAAACGAATATCACATGTATAAGAATTTGTAATTTCTTTTCAGAAACCTTTGCTGTATATTCTGAGAGAAAATCAAATAAGGTTTTCAAAATAGCAATTTTCATATGAAACCAGAAAGTAAAAGAAAAAAAATCTTTTAATTTAAAAACTGAAAATTTGTCTTAAAAAAAATGTTGCGATATTCTAACATTTTCAACTTGAACTTTGAAATTTCATCTAATATGATTACTTTTTTGTTTTATGTCAAAAAAATAAAGTCAGTGAACAGAAAATATTAATGTTTCTTTGTCACTGCAAACAAATTAATTTAAACATTTTTTTTTCTCTTTGAAAAAAAAACTTAATGCTTCAGTTTCTTTAAAAAGTAATTGAAAAATATTTGATTCTGACTTCATTCTATGGAGATAACTTTAAAAGCATTTTCAGTCTTCTAGAAAACTGAAGTTGGTAAAATAGCAAATGTAAAAATTATCTCATTAAGACATTTCAAGAAGGCCAAATACAGGTCTTTCTTTAAGACAGGTTTTATGTTTTGTTTTTCGTAAGTTCTTTTTTTCTTAATTTTGCTGACTTCATTGTCGATTGATGCAGAGAAGAAAAGAAACTTTTCTTAATTGCTTATTTCTTCCACCAATGATCTTTTGAAACAGCCCCACCCCCTTGGCCTCACCTATTTTTCTCAGGCGGGCGTGCATTGCCTCCAATGAATGGTCGGGGCTGGTTTGTATTTGTTCGTTTCCTTCTGTTCATCCACTCAGCTCAAACAGCAGGGTCAAGACGATAATTTGACCATCATGTCACAGAAGTTGTGACATTAAATAATTTTGCATTTATCTCGGATATATATTTAAAAAAAAAAAAACCCCCAAACTCCTAAACTTGTCTGATTCTTTTATTCAAATTAGCTTCTATTTATGCATGCATTTTATAATACAATTGTCGGTTGGCGGGAAGGTGCTTTCACGATTGTAGCTTTGTCTATTAATTTGAACAAATTTCAGAAGAAAAAGAAAGACAATGTAGCGTTGTTATTTCAGGTGGTATTGAATTTTTTTCAGAATTTTAGAAAATACACCAAAACTTGTGCATATCACACGTACATTGAAACCATCAAAAAGTCATTCAATTTCTATTTTTTAATATTAATTCTCTCTCTCTCTCGGATGAAAAAGCAACATAGAATTCTGGGGATGTTGCAGAAGGTTTTTCCAAAAATGCTATCAGGAAGCAGAAGAAACGGGGGGTGGGGGGGGGTTTGTCGTGTGATCCGTTCTGTAACCTTCTCCTCCCAAAAGTAGATAATGTTAACCGGAAGTGGGTTAGGGGGGCACAAATATTCCACTTTTCAAAACCTTTGCTTTCTTGTTAAATTTTTTTAACAAAACCAAAAAAAGAAAAAAAATAGTGTCAAATATGTCGACCCCGTTGTTGGTGAGGCGACATCGTGATGAAATAATTTCTTTTCTCTCTTAATCTCTACAAAATTCTAATCTCAGCTGAAATTGGAACAGAAGGAAAGAAAACCCACTTTTTTTTTTCTTTCTTCCTTCTTTTCATGACTTTAGGAAATATTTTGAATTCCCAGTTTCTTTATCCAAACTTTTCTTTTTTCTTTCATCTTTTTAACTTTTTCTATTTTTCTCACTTTTTAAAAACATTTTTCTCGGTCATTGTTGTCACTTTTTTCTTAATGTATTTTACCGACATTAAAATTTTGAGATAAACTTCATTGATAGAAAAGAAAAAAAAATGTATCCGTCCGATTTTAACTTAAAAAAAAAAAAATTGCGATTTTAAAATAAATTTTTTTTTTCTTTTTCACCTAACTCTGTATTTTGAATGTTTGTTTTATTTTCATGAAAAAATTTGCAGTGTTATTTTCAGCTACTGAATCGAAAAACACATATCATTTGGTCATGTGATCAAGCATACTTGTAAAATCTGATGAGCAAGAAGCAAATATCTAGCATAATAGAAATGGTTTCGATTGTGAAATGCCGAAATTGGTTCTGTTCAAATTCAGTGTTTTGTAATACGACTTAATCAAAATTCTCACAAAATCTGTGGATTTATTAACAGTTTTATTTTTAATTTATTTTATTTTTAAAGAAAGGAGAAAATGTTTTCAAAATATGAAGTCAGATAAAAAGGAAAAAAAAAAACAATTGCTGTGACCAGTAGAAAAGAATTACAATTTAGAAGAGGAGGAGAAAAAAAACATTTTTAAAAGACGGAAAAAAAATTTATAATGAAAATTAACAATGAAAATAATGATTAATTTTTTGTTTTTCATTGTTATCCTCTCATTGGTAACAACGAATTGGAATACTTTCTGCTGAAATGGCAGAATCACTTTAAACAAAAAAGCTCAGTAAAACTTTTTTTCATCGTCCAAAGCAAACATCTTGTCTATTGAAAAAAACAAAACTTTTTTTTTCTTTTTACTTATGTATGATTACAAATCTCTTGTGGAGGTTTTTTTTTTTAATATCTAATATTGGTTGGAAGTTTCACGATTTGAATTTGCCTGATAAATCCAGCTTCAGCTGAAACCCTTTTTTTTTTTTTTTTCCAATGAAAACTTGTTATTAAAGTTTGTGTTCAAGTGAATTTTGGATTTGTTTTTTCTTTTTCTATTCATGACATTAGACCTTCTCTTGACCCAAATGCCCATTGATATAAACAACTGGCTGAGTAATGCAGGTATTATCCATTGCTGTTAAAATCATTTTCATTTTGCTTTTTTTTTTTATTTACAAATTAAAGGTAATTAAATTTTGAATTCAAAGTTTTCCTTCTTCTAGATTGGCTGCCAGCCCTGCTATTTAACCCATAGATGGAGCAAGAAGAGACGAATTCATACTTTTCTATTTTAATGATTTTTTTTTTCTTTTCCCATTTCACCTGCATGAGAGTCTGACCTTCACCCCAGTGTCAATATGCAAATGGCTGGTTTAACTCTGTGTTTTCACCAAACAAACAAATCAACTTGCATTGTGTTTCAGTTCTCATTTGTTTTGGTGTGAACAAAAGTTTGCAAAAGACCCAGTCTACATTTTTGATCAGTGATGGTGGGAGTTGCTTTGAAAATTTATTCCATAGATTTTATTGCTTATGTAGTTATAAAAAAATAAATTGCATGTCTGGTCCTGATAAAATTCTTCACAGCCAACTTTGTGGTTGTTATAAGAAAATCAGATAGGGGTGGGGGCTAACGTCACACTTTCTAAGGAACTTATTTTCAATTTGTGGAGACAAAAAACGTATTCATTCAAACTAAATTATGCTTTTGATGTTGTGAATTTGATTACAGATGTTTAGAGAGATTGGAACTAAATTGAGCAGATTTCTCATAAACTAATACAGATGTTCCGTGTAAAAAAAACGTTACTTCCAATTAGATTTTGAGACACGCACACACACCAGTTATATATATATTATATATATATATATATATAACTGGTGTGGACTGCTGGTGGGTAGTTAGAATGTGAAAAGCTGTGATAGCGAAGTAAACCAATTTTGATTTTTACTCACATGCAAAAAGTTTATGGGGGGGGGTATATTTTTTTATTTTCTTCTCTCTAATTAAAGACGATTTGCTTTATTTAATTAAAAAAATGTTGACAAGAAAGAAACCAGATGTTTGGATGTTGGCCAAAAGGAAAAAAAATTCTGTTAAATCTTTTGTAAGAGAAATGAAAAGCATTTTCATTACAATAAATTGAATCAACCTGGAATTGTCTGGATTTGAACACTTAACATAACAAATAAAACCTGTTAAGCTTTTCAGGATGGTTGAAAGAAGAGGCACTACCTCCCCAATTTGACATTTCTTTCTAAACAAAAACTGATTGCTCATCCCGATAGAATTTTGACCAAAATTCAGCAACCACTTTGGTATGTGGCTGCAGAATGATGTTGGGAAATTCTTAACACTGACCCTCTCACTATATATATATATATTTAGTATATCGAGGCAGCAAGTAATTTTCTAAACATATGCTATTAAATATAAGAGACAATGAATGCCTATTATGTTTAATCATGAGCCGTTCTAAACGTCGTATTTTTGCTTTAATTTCAGTTGAAAATAAAGACAAAAATTCTCCAACATTTGGATAATTATTTATTGGTTTTCTTCTAAGCTTTCGGCTCACATGAGCCATCTTCAGAGATGTAGTTTAAACTGAAATATTATAAAATCCACCATCACCGACGATTTTATTTTGTGTTGACATAAAATATATATATATATATACACATACATACACACTCACAAATAGATTTGTAAACCAACACTTGAAAAAGAAAATATTTCCTCATGGACCCACCATAATTCCAAGAGTAGAGTAGTTGTAAGGACGACAGTTGAAATCACCACTGCCTTCTTCACCAACTGCAAGATTCTGTTCCAGAATTAATCAACTGATAAAAAATTTTCCCCAGTTTAAGATTTTGTCTGCAGAAAGCCAATAGTGGAAACCAAAATTTTTTTTTTTCACTGGCTTGAGAGCAAAATTCCCTGATTTGAACTGGCTATCACTACTTTTTGTGATATGTTGTGAATGATGTTGACACTCTCAGACTGGCCATTGTAAGGTCGACCACAGCACACACAGAATTAGGAAAAATTAAAACCTCAACAAATAAACCGTTGTTTATACAAGAGTCAGTTACTTGTTTTGAAAATTGCTTCTTTATTTTTTCTTACAATTCTCATTCACTCTTGAGGACGTTTCAACCAGCTTTGCTAAGACTTCCTCAGATCAAAGACTTAATCATAATGTGGGTGAAGAAGATTGACTGGTGCATTGAGACTCCTACCAGTATGAGGAGAAACCCAAAGTAGAAGTCGCATAACACTATTTTTGGTACCAGGGGGAGAAGAGAAGGAAAAGAAATAATTGAATATATTTTTTTCTTCTTCTTTAACTGCTAGAAGCTATGCGAGATATGTTTAGACCACCAAAGGAAGATAGATAACGTTCTTTATGACTTTTGAATTCTCGTCACAAAGTTCTAGTAGCCATTATCGTGAAAAGTAAGTTCTTGTTTATTGGAAAATTAAATGATGATTGATAGAAGCAACTGCTGTCTAAGGAGCAGGGCATCACCCCCACTCCCCCTAAATGCGAGACTCAATATATGCAGATGAGTAGATGGGTTTTACAGGCAGTTGAGAGAGTACATTTAAGTGCCATAAAGTTGGACCAAGTGAACATGTGAGACGTGTTATCACATGACTGCCTGCCTTAGAAGAACCTCTGACCTTAGCCTTGTGCCAGACTAACCAACTTTGATAAAGTAGATCCTGTAGAAGACATGGCTTAGAATTATAGTTGTCTGTATGCAAGAGTGATAAACTTTAACCAAATACTGTACTGAACAGAAAATAATATATATATATATATTAACACTTTATTAATTTTACAAAGACTCCCTTTTCGTATTGTAGCCTCCAGCTCTGTCTGGATCGCCAATGCAGCAGATTTTCAGTGACTTTCAACTCAAACCAGCTTTGTGATCGATAAAGCACATGTGAAGAGCCCGGTTTGGAACGAAGTGATTGGCCACGGAAATTTTGGGCATTGATGTGAAGGATCGGTTGTTGGAGTTAAAAAGCAACATCACTGAAGTTAAGCCCGTGTTTCAGATAATAAATAGACAACAACACCTTCATCTTATTCTAGCTTTGTCACAAAGATGTGCAAATATTGTGGTGCCATGTGAACTTGATAAGACTTACGATCCAGTTCATAATGAAAGCGGAAGGTAAACTGTCATTTTTAAACATGCTAATAATGTTTGGATATAGTAAGCCAAAGTTTACCAGATAATAAAAGCCGAACTTTGATTTTCACCATTTGTACTTAAGAATAAAAATGTGTCATCTATTTCTTGCAGTGTTGAGCAAGAATCCTAAATCTTTTAATGTAACCACTCCCCTGCAAGTATCGCCTCCAGGCTTTCATGAATAGCGATAGAAAAGGCAAAGACACAAGCTGGAAAACATCCTTAGTATGTCTAACTTACATCAGAAGAATTTCAGGTAAGATTGAAGAGAACTGTTCCATACTCCAAGAAGCAATTCATTTTTTTTTTTTTTTTTTGTCATGTGATCTTGAAATACTTCAAAAGTGTGCATTAAATGGGAAAGATGGCTGATAACCATCTTGATTACAACTGAGTAGTGTGTTTGATCCTCACTGGGTGCCCCATTCTTTCGGCCTTGTGCCACATCTAAGCTGCACTTAGAAAATCACCATATGTTCCTAAGCCTTGAGCAAACAAGAACACTGGAGGAGTCTGTTTTATCGACTTCAAGTCAGATTTACTGTTTCGAGTTTTGTTTTTTGTCTTTTTTTAAAAAAAAAGATCTAGAGAAAGCAAAATTCTCTCCACCAGATGTTGACGAGAAGCCAAGTGTGTAGATGTCATTCAAAACGAGAGAAATTCAGAAAAACAAAACTGAGCTGAAAAAAATCCAAATTACTTCAAGGACTTCCAAGTTGGCATTCGAAGAAAAACACTGGCTATAAGATGAAATCCTTGTGGAACTCCTTCAGTAAAAAAGCTCAACTGACAATTTTTTTAGGGACAAAATGATGGATCACTGTTGATGATCTTTAATCAAGCCCAACTCTACCGTCCACTCCCCCTCCAAGAGATGCACAGATAATTCTTGAGAAAATGGGGAAATAGGCAGATGGAAAATTGAATGCTGGAAAAATCATTTCACCAGAAACGGTAAATTAATTGGCTGAGTGAATCTAGTTATTGACAAAATTAATATGAATTGTTGTAAAATACTATTCAACCAAGACATAGATGAGATATTGAAAAAGAAAAGAACAATTTAGATAATGAATTAAACTAAACCCAGCCACATTGGGACGATGCCTTAATATTAGGCCAATTCTGGCTCTTGTGTAATTCTCCCTTCCTATCAATCAAGTGCCATACATGATACACACTTGGGCGATCATGTCTCGAAAGAAACATGACTGGGCAGAAGATTATCCCGCAGTAGGTTGCCATTGCTTTCTGCGGTAGATTGGTTGCCAACCAAGGATATAGAACCCAATCTGTCCCATTATTTAACCCATAACTGGAGGGAAGAGACAGATTAATACCTTTCCCAAGGGTATTTGCGCGTAAGTGAATGCAACGAATTCAACTAGTAGTTCATCAAAAACTGCATATAGCTTCTTTTTCTCTCCTTGGCTCAATCTGAAATGTTCAAAATTATGGTTGATTGATGACTTGATTTCTTTAGTCCTCGGTCCGTTCTGCCCCCTGGTTGTGATTAATTTATCACAGACAGGACAAGACTTCTCATCAATATTCCATCTCGGCTCGATCCGAACAGTGAAGGTGTACAGTAACAATAAAAAGAAATTGAATGACTACGAGGAGAAGGACAATGAATAAAAAAAAAAAAATATTACGATTTATCTCAAGCATATTATACGATGATGTCATTTGGTAGAATACATGCAGGGTTCTAACTCCTAACTATCCCCAAATCGGACGCAACACTTGGTTCAAGTGGTATATGTTGGCTGAAGTACAGGTAACGAAGTTTGTTGATTTTTGGTAATTTCTTGGTAAGTCTGGCTCAAGGCTAGAGTTACATCAGGCAGTAGTCTTGTGCAGTCAATCTTTGTTCATTCTCACCGCTAGAAACTCTGATCTCTCCTCTATTTTTCTTTACGCATTCACTTTTATTGGAACTGGTGAAGAGTGGAGGGGGAGTTGGTAAATTATATTTCCAATTTGGTTGTCTTTCCCTCTCTCATAGTTGCAGGCTGGTTCTCCCATCTTCTCTGTTATTAATCTAAGCAAAACAGCTATTGTTTCTCACGCAATATACAATAACTTGGCTTTTTCAGGCAAAACATTCAACACTACTGAATTGTTTTAGCCACAATATATTTTACGAGCTAAATTCCCTTCGCATGGTTTGGAACACCTTAGTAACCTTTTACTTAACTTTTTAACTGGCACTTAGGGTTTTTACGACCTCTTCCATTGGCCAAACTGTCAACACCAAAATTAGATCTGTTCCTGGCCAGATATGCGTCTTGTAACGGAGTTTCAATCCCTGGGAATATTTTTATACTGGTTAACTCTTTTCATGAGACGTGTATCAGGATACCTCTCGATATCTAAGTTATGAAATTTATTATTAATTACCAGCAACCAAATAGTGTCACAGTTGAAATAGTTGGAAAAGATAGGATGTAGATTTGGGCAGCGTGGCAAGGCGGGATCAACAACTGTTGACAAAGATGTTGCAAGTTGATATCATCCCCCACACCAACCTCTGATTTGAAACAGTGACCCCACCCCACCACCATCTGATCTGGTGTGTTTTAAGTGCTCAGCTACAAAGAGCATCACAATTAAGCAAGGTTTTATTTTGCCTTTAAATTGCACACGTTTTATCATCTGTTCGGTTTCATATCCAAAACATAAGGAAAAAAATTTTTTTTAAATTCATGGATTTTTGATTTTTTTATTTCAGCATACGTTATTTTTAGTCAAAACCTGTAATGTTTCCTGAGTGTGCAGGTAGATATTTTTATGCTAGATGAAATAAATACTATGGAAAAAAAAATATTCAAATACTGGTATTCATTTAAAATAAAATGTCTATTTACATTGGTTGGATTGTTGTCCTGATCTGTTGCCCAATTCCACAATGTTTCAGCCATTGTAAGCTTCAGCCATCTTCAGGTGATTGCAATTTCAAACCAATCAATTGGAGTAGATAGACTAAACTATCGCCCAGTTCACACTCCACCCACGTCTACTGAACAGGTGTAGAGGCTCATCCCTTTTTTTCCTGTTTAGGATGTGGTTTCCGGTTTTTCTCTTTTCCAATCTTTTCACTCTTACGTAGCTCCCTGCGCATCAGTGGCATTTTCACCTTGCTTGGGGTGAAATGATTAAAAAAAAAAAACCTTTTAACACAACTCTCAAAGTTTTTGTCCACCTCTGCTGTAGCCAAAAATTGAACTCACAAATCTTAGGGTCAAGTTACTGGATCCAACCAATGCATTTGTTCATGTGTCCTTGAGGATATCATTGCATTAATTTTTAGGATTAATGTCTCAGTAACAGTTTTTTACAATATTGTTTTTCTCTAGTAGTTTGTATTACTGGTTCCCATATTCATTTCTCCGCTTGGCCAACTTCGGAGATTTTTGTGGCCTCGCATATGCACCAATTCCTTAAATTTTTCTATTTTCCACTTGTGTTCTCCATTATTTCAATCTCATCCCCCAGGGTTGGGTGATCTCCTTTTCCTTCCAATATGCGATCAACTATGCCTGATTTTTCTATTTTCTCTTGTATTTGTTGTAATTTCTGGAAAAAAAAAAAAAAAAAAAAAAAAAACTAACTCAAGTACTTTACCACCTTCTCAAAGTCTTTTCGTGTACACAATACCACATTGATTTCTCTCTTGCATGGTGTTTTTATGCTGAACCAGTGGAAACCATTAATACAGACTGCTAGAGAAAAACAATAAAAAAAAAACAGTTACTGAGTCAAGGGTGGGTCCCTCACCTCATCACCCCAGCCAGTCATCACAGAGTTTGCATGCCACTTTATGAATGCAGTTGCAACATAGAACCAGACACACGCTGGCAAATGTCCAGTCAAATTCCCACACAGGGAAAAGATGATTTGATGAATGAGCATGACAGGCAGCGGTGGGAGGGTCACTCCCACAACTCCATTGCAATTACCCTGCTCCTCCCAGCCACACAATTCCAGTCCGCAGGTGCTACTCTCTAAACGCACTGAATTCTTACTTGTCAGTCCGAATCGCTGAAGATGTGCCTTTCCATGTACCACAATGCACTCTAACTGACAATTATGTTCTCGATGTACGATGATGTGGCCCTCTGAATGGTTTGTCCTGTGCGAGCATGGCATTCAAAATTGATCGCATCATTAGCAGTGCCACATTGAGCCAAAAACAAAATCAGGTGAGACAATAACTTTGCCTGTCTATCTTCACTGTTTGAAAGGGCCGTAACGATTTGTCAACATGAAACTGCAAACAGGCACAGCACAAATCCAGCACAGCGACATCTGATCCTTCCTGTTGCCACTCACTCAATTTTTTGCACGCAATCATCTGCATCAGCTGAATGCATGTCAGCATATTGGTTGAGCTCCTGATAAACTATGTGTTTGTTTTCCTGTAGCACAGCCATTAGATGTATCAGGACTTTCGGGGTGCTCAAGTTCTTCCTCAGGATACAGAAGCAGCCAACCGTTGTCCATCCAGGTTACACATACTCCTCCCAACTTTTTGATGATGTCAAATCTGAACAGTAGGTTGAAATCAAGCAATTTTCTATCTTTAGCCAGAATCTTGTCCATTGATAGATCTGTTGCTCACGTCAAGTTGAAGTCCTACCCCAGAGCACCTAAGTGTCCTTTCACCAACAGTGAGCACATCCACTTCTACCCTCTTCCAAGAGCAACAAAGACGCCTGCTTACTGTGAACAGCCTGTGTCTAGCAAGGCTAAACTCCTGATTCCATTAATGCGTACGGCAATTGCGAGCAGTACCTCATTTATATGTAGCACAGGGAGTCGACTGGCACTGAGGCTATTTCCCCGGCTCGTCTCCCGAACTACATGGCCTATTGTGTTGCACTTGTAATATCGTATTGGGGGTGTTTGCCTTTTAGTGTGCAGTTTTTTTGCAGTCCTTTGCAAAATGATTCAGGCCATTGCAATGGTAGCATGTTATAGAGCCACTCTCCGGTAGAAAGCTTCCATACCTCATCTTGTTTTTGTTCGTATGGCTGCAACTGCCAGAGAGCACCTGCTGCAATAGTTCGTTGTAGTTTGTAAAAACATAAAAATAACTCAAGTACTTGCTTTACCACCTTCTCAAAGTCTTTCCATGTATGCAATACCATGTTTACAAGCAATCCGATTTCTCTCTCGCATGTTGTTTTGATGCTTAGCTGATCTCACGTAGGATTTGCATACGTTTAACCATGCTCATCAATTCTCCTATCTTCGAGACCATGTCTTTCTTAAATTAAGGTCTTAAGGTGGCCATGTTTCTTTTTTCTTTCCTTCACTCATTTTACCACATCAGGTAAGTCATCTCTTCTACAGTATTACAGCTTTAGGGTGGTTCCAGCAGAGCCTTATCTTTAGGGTGCAGCCTGCGTCTCCTTTATATTTCTTACCACAGCTGCATGGGGGATGAAGTGTTCACTTCTATGGAAGGTCGACCCATAAGAGGGGTCTGTAAACGTCGCCCTATATGAACCACATCATGTTGTATTTTCTCCGATAATCTCTTCACATAGGGTAGGCAGACCAAGGCTTTTTTCTGAGTGTTGTTATCCTCTTGTACCCTTCCATCCCAGTTTGTCAAAGCTGCCGTCCTGTACCCTGGATAGTTGATACATTGCAGAGTACTGCTTATACTATTTCTTGTCCATATATCTCAGTGTTGTAAGCAGCGGGACTATGGCTGGTGGGAGTTGAAGTTGAGGTAAATGACCAGTAAATGTTGGCTTGCGATATACATGTCTTGAACCCAGACTATTCGAGATATAATGACGTCCAGGAATGCTAGTTTGTTGTTCTTTTCTTTCTCCAATGTGAATTGAATCAATGATCTGATTGAGTTCACATAGACCAGTAGTTGTTGGGCCTCTTCCTGATGTGGCCAGAGTATGAAAATGTCATATAAGTATCTCAGCCATAGAGTTGGCTTTAGTGATGCAGACGCTAATGCCATCTCTTTGAAGTATTCCATGTTAGCCATTGCTGGTGATAATGGTGAGCCCATTGTTAAGCCTTTATCCTGCTGATATATGTCTGATGCCATTTCAAAGTTTGTTGTTTGTGTACAGAAAGTCAGCATGTTCTTCCGGTTATTTATTGGTATATTTGTACATTCTCCCTGGAATGAGTACAAGGTCAATCAGTGCAATAGTGCCTCCTCTGTGGGTATCTTGGTGAACAAACTCACCACATCCAGTCCGAACAATGTAGTGTAAATAATTACAATATCTCATCTCAAAAATACAGACAAAAATGTGTCTTATTAAAAAAGTCAAATGCATTAATTATTCAGACATGGTGTAACATATATATATATTTATATATATATATATATACACACACACTACCGGCCATAATTATTAGGCAACTCCAGTTTTTAAAAGAAATGATGTATTCCATACTATTTTTAGTATTCATTGCCAAATGAAAATAGAATGGTACATTTGTTATTACTTTGCTTCCTTGCCTTGTAAAATTTTGCAAAAATGAACTCTTCTGAATCACCCTAAATTTTTTTCATTCTTTCATTGATAAAACTGCAATATAGGTAATTATTAAATATTTATAAATTCATTTGATACACATTTTATTGTACAGTATTAACAAAAGAACGCTTCTATTTTCATTTACAATTATTCACTTGGTAATAAATACTAAAAAATAGTATGAAATACATTATTTCTTTTAAAACACTGGGGTGGACTAATAATTATGGCGAGTAGTGTGTGTGTGTGTGTAATATATATATATATATATATATATATATATAGATATATATAGATATATATATATGTGTGTGTGATTGAATATAAACATCAAACATTGACATCCATTCTGTAAAGAAAGGAATTATTTAAAATAAAATGATGAAACAATAAAACATTTCTATTTATTTCAAAACAGCAAACTTTATTTAAGCTAACAACAAAAAAAGCCAAATGATAAAATTTCACTTGTTTTTTGTAAAATAAGTTTAGACTTTAATTTTCATTGTTATTAAAAAAAATTCCAATTATTTTTAAATCGGAAGGCAAATAAGTTCAAATCCAATTTACAGTTAAAATTATTATTCTCAAAACAATTTTCTTGTGTGTGTGTGTGTGTGTATATATATATATATATATATATATATACACATTTCTTTAATAATTGTCCAGACTCTTCAGTTATGTCCCTCACTTGTGAGATATATCATCAAAAAAACAGGGAATTTGTGTAAAATGAAACCCCAGGAGCGACATACAAATTCTTAAGGTAAATAAACTTGCTCACCTTTCAACGTGTCACTGACATTTTTCTTCTCACCGGCACAAAAAAACAAATGGACATCCAATTGGAGAACATATATCAAAGGATGTTTAAAACAACAAAGATGAGGATACTAGTTTGAATGCAACCAGTCTTTATTGCCCGACTGTTTTTCATTGTAAATTTTACATTGTAAAAAGTATGCTTGTCATAGAACAAGAATTAGCAAGCAAATCTCACAGGCCATTACAACTGATTTGAGTTTGGTCTTTACTAAAACAAAAAAAAACAATCCTCGTGGCCTTATGCCAGACTAAGATAAACTTAGTAGATACCAAAGATACCTTACCATAGAGCAATAGTTAGCAGACTCATCTCACACTAATTTTCTAATATTTTCATTGGGTGCTCCACTGTTAAAGCCTTAGGATTAAAATTAAGATTAGTGAATAATTATCATAGAAATCAGTATTTGCCAAAATGAAAATGTTGAATTAATTTTGATTAAATTTATCTGAAGCTAATTAAATTTAAGCTAAAACTGAAGTCTTAATTGAAGTGAGTTGATGTAAATTCAGTTAATGTCTGCTAAAAACCTTTTATTTCTTTTTATTCAGCACAAGACGTTACTAAAGGCACGTTGCAGTGGTAATTTTGAACTGTAGATTGTTGACAGAAGCCGAACACTCCTGAAAGACAATTCTCATCGCCTCTTCTACCAAATTTAAATCTACATTGCTTTACTAAGTCATTCCATTTCAAGGTTGCTCTGTACAATTTAATGGAGTTGGATCTAAAGAGTTACAAGCTTTTCTTAACCCTTTGTTGCATATTTGCTTAAAATTGTAACCAAATATGCAACAAAGGGTTAAGTTTACTGGCACAAAATTCTTGAAATCGAATCACAGATTGCATATTTAAGTCAGCATACACTTCGATGTGCATAAATAAAAAAAATAATCGTCACCATTTTTATGTGAGTTATAGCCCCTACCAACCCAACTGTAAAAAATAATTCAATGAAAATTGAACATCAAAAGTATCTTTCTACAATAAAAAAAAAAAGAGCTCAGCTAAAAAAAGAATCCAATGTCAACGTGTTTTCATCTTTGCTACTCTTTGTTCCTATTTTGTATTTCTTCTTTTTGTTGGTTTTTAGCAAAGAACTTGACAAGTCAGCTCTCCTGTGAAAGAAAACAAGAAAAAAAAGTGATTCTTTAATGATGGCAACAGATGACATGAGATGAATACAATGTGCGATGGATAAATTGTTGCCTAAATGAAAATAACATTGACATCTCATTTTAACAGATATATTTTACAAAATTACAGAAAAATATTTTGAAATAATAAAGAGTAAATTTATTCAATAAAATCGCCATTGGCTTCATTCTTGACAGTCTCCTTGTTTAAGTTGGTGAATGCTGCCATAATCCTTGCATTGTTCATCTTTTGTTTTTCAATGAGTTTTGTAGGTCTCTCTCACTCTCTCTCTCTCTCTCTCTGAACTACATCTCACATATAAAAATCAAAGGAGTTGCAGTTTGGGAAGTTAGGTGGTCAGATACAAAGGGTGATGTGGTTGCAGAAGTTATCTGACATTTATGGCTGAGTTCTCCTGCATGTGCAGCATGGTGCTGAGTCCTGTTGCTCGACATAAGGTCTTCCAACAGCTACCCTCTTGACTCAGGGCAGCACTACCTCCTCAAGGTATTTGACGTGGGCCTCTGTGTTGTGTCTGAGCCACTGTAGGAATAATGAATAGAGGCATAATGTTGTATTCCCTAGTAACCACTCCAAACACCTTCATGATCACCATTAGACTCATCCAACTCTTTCTGCATCCTCTGAACTGTTTTCAGATTGACACCCAAACACACTAAAATATTCATATTGGAAATTCTGGCATAAACACCAATCAGTACAGCATGCCAATTAAATTTCTAGCATAGTGAATTGCATCATGGTACCCTTTTTCCCCAGACAGTGCCCAACTGACACTACTATAGTGAATAGTCAACAAAATCTAAAACAAACAAAATGCATGCACGAAATTAAAAATATAAAATGGTGACAATTTACTAATCGCACCCTTTATGCATATAAGGAATCCCCCTAGTTAATTAGTGCACTAAAATTTTTATCTACTAAAATTCGATTAGTGCATGTACAATACATGACACTTGAATAGTGCAGTAAAATATTCTTCAGGCCAAGGTTGAAAAAAAAAAAAAAAATTGAATTTTGGTAATTCTAGAAGATCACCAACCAAATTATAAACAGAGACAAAGCGCCTGTGCCCATTATTATAAATGGGCCCCAAGGTCATATCCTCCTTGTCAGACAAAGTGAGGCTCTTGACCGTGATCTTTGCCTCAAACTCAGCATTAGATGACAAACTTCTCAACTTACTACATCTCTCTGAGCACAAGCTCAATAATAGACTCATTAATATACTCAATAATACACTCATCTCAGTAAAAGATGTCTCTAGACTTATCAAGAATCTCGACCATAATAAAGCCACTAACCCGGATAAAATTCCAGTGGTTGTCCTTGAGAATATCAACCCAGAATTATCCCCGATTCTATGAAACTTACTTAACCACTGCTTGAAGGAGAAACTTTCCCAAGCACATGGAAGGTGGCAAGTGTATGTTAAGTCTTCAAGAGCATGAGCAACAGATCAATCCCCTCCCAGTACAGATCCATTAGTCTCCTCAGTACCGTCAGCAAACATTTTAAGAAGTTTGTCAAGTACCTGGATAGGAACAACCGATCCACTGCTAATATCCTAACTACCATGACACACAAAATCAGTGAAGACCTTGACGGCACATATACCACAAAGACTACAGCATTAGATATCTTGAGGGCCTTTGACAAGGTGTATCACAAAGGTTTGCTAACAAACTCTCTATAGAACCACTGCAAGGGTTTTATTATAAAATCCTTTTTAACAGGAAGGTAGTTATCAACACAGGCATCCTCCAGGGGTCACTTCTTGGACCAACCCTCTTTCTGATTTACATAAATTAAAATTTATGTAAATTTACCTAAGTATATACTTCGATCATTTGTAAACATGACTTGTGAAGATACTGGGTCTCAGACATGATAGATTTCAAAAGCATCTCTGAGGCGTTGTTAAAGAAGAATTATTCCCCTCCCACTCCAACCCCTCCCCTCACAGGTAGGATGTGGAGAGTCTCTCACTGCTCTGTCGCTACTACTATGGAAAGTGCTTGAACAAACTGCATTGCCTGGTTCCATCAGATCTGACCTTCATATCTAAGACCCACCATGCCACTGACATAGTATCAAAACACTCTCACTCCCTCCATATTCCATTGGTGAGAGGTAACAGCTTCTTCCCTAAAGAATAAACTCTCAAGAGGATGTTTTCACAATCAGTAAAATCGTGACCTGCTCAAGTTTAGAATCAAAAACAACCTTCCCCTCCTATCCATGCAAACTATCCCTTAACATAATACTCTACCTTGTACGGGCTGAACATTACTGTAAAAAAAAAAGGTTTAGCCATAAGAATTGAAAACTGATTTATTTTATATTTACCAATTAATTAAAAGTTTTCTAAAATTTAATAGTAAATGGGTAAATGGTTTGTCAAGTATTACTTTATCAAAGGAATTACAGTAATACCAAAAAAATGGACGGTTATAAATAGATAAATTTTAGGATATAAGCCGACAATAAAAAACATATTTGAGTATTAGTCTCTATTAAATTTGTTTGAATATTTTGATTTTTTTCATGTTTACTTTGAAGTTCTTAGAAAGAAATTTCTAATTTTTTATTAAAAATAAATGATCTAAGATCCAGAAATTTAGATTTATTAAAAAAATATAAAATAAAAGATGCAAAGATTATAAATAAAATTTTCAGTTTCAAATACAAATGATTAAGATATGTTTTGAAAATTTGAAGGGGAAATTTCCCAGTCCCACCAATTATATGAAGAACAAAATAATATCATGCAGCAAACCCACTCTAAATAGGTTTTTCATAACAAATTAATTCATAACTTTTTTATTGTATCTTCTGATGTGTAAATATTTTAATTAAGAAGTATGCAGATTGTGAATAAGACTAAATTTGATGTACAAATTACATGACTTCCAATCAGTTATTATATTCGATTAATACATTTTTGATTAGTACTAATGTACACATTAGCTGCACTAATCAAGAGATTCATACATATATATATATATTTATGCACCGCTCATTCGATAATGAATTGGAGCACCCTAGCTACTGGGCGTGTTTATATGCGCTAAAAAGCCTGCCTTCTTCTACTGGAAGCTCGTGGCCTAGGGGTAGAGTCGCTAACTGACACCAATTTGGTCAGGTTTCAATCCTGGGTTAGGAAGCGACCGCAGTCTAAGCCGTACTGATGAGCTGTAATACAGCGAAACAGGTCTGTCTGCGGATGACTATAGTATATATATATGTGTGTGTGTGTGTGTGTGTGTGTGTGTGTGTGTGTGTGTGTGTGTGTGTGTGTGAATGAAATGCGTATGTATATAAATATATATAATTTGTTATATATATTATAATATTTATATGTTATATATGAGCGGTACTTATTTGAAAGTACTCAATATCTGTGATAGAGCTGACATATAGCATGAAACTCGGGGTCACACACATAGATATATTTCCTATATACACACACACAAATAATTAGATCAACACTGGCAAACAGAGCATTCATTTTACACTATATTTAATTTTCAACTTAAGTACATTGACATGATAGATTAACTTTGTAGTGAATATAAATTAAACATTATACAGTGAAAGGTTCTGATCTAAATTAAGCTCATAAACATTTGTCAGGTGACAGGCTTATTAATACGCATATGAATACACACACACACTTCAAATTATAAAATGTTTTCATCTAAATATATTTCCTATCTTTTTATATAAAAAGACAAATTATATTTGACAATCACAGATTCTGAATTTAAAATGTATTTTTAACAACAAATATTCAAATTCTTTTAATAAAAACAGGAAAAAGAAAAAATATCGAAAATAAACTTGGCCTGATTTCCTTTAGATAAAATCTCCCAGTTTTTGTTAGATTTTGTTGTGTGTCTCAGAGGAAGCAGCTATTTGGCAATTTGGCAAGCTACAGCTGCAGACTCAGTAGACTTTCTGTGGAATTTCAGCATTAAATTTCACAAATTATCCAAAAAATCAATTTTTCACCAGAAATACTTAAAAATTATGGGAAATGTTTTGTGGCATTTTTAGAGACAAATTACTATTTTTCTTTTCCTTTTTACAATGATGTTCACTCTGTACAAGGCCAGAGAGCCATTCAAGGTAGAAGTAAAGTTTAAGTGGATATGTTGGAAAGATAATGGTTAATGGTTTTGTGATTGTCAAAGACATATTTGCATTGATAGAGTGAAACAGAAAGAAATATTTCCTTGAAGGCTTAGCACTAAGTGTGTCACATCAGTAATGTTGAATGATTCAAGAGAAATAAATGAGTATTTTAGTAAAATGTTTTGAATGGCAAAATTTTCAAGAGTTTGAAAATGAAGAGCTTAAAAAGAAAAATATTAACAAACTCACCTTTTCATGGCTTCTGTTTTTCTGATCTCTGCTCCTTGCTCAATTAGAATCTTATGAATGACATTTTGGTTAAGGCAGAGGTCAACATGTTCATTAAACACAGTCATGTCAGAAACTGTCACTTCTTTAGAGCAAACAGGACAGGTAAAAATGTCCCCCAAGACACCGGCGTCCTCCTGGCTCATAACGCAGTCGAAGGAATTTACAGGTTGCAAACCGTTTTGCAGGGAATCTTCTGATCCTTTTCCCACCAAAGAAACTGATTCTTTGTCGGTCGTTTCAAAATTTGGGGCCTGAAGAGGCTGAGAAAAGTTTTCCTGAGATGACGATGACTCCCCCGAGGATGATGAACACAAAGAAACAAGAGCGTGAACTGAAGTGGCTGGGAATTTGTCATCCGTTACGGAATGGAGTTGTGACTTTTCGTCAATCGAGTTGACTACCAGTTCATCAGGTGACAATATAGAGGAGGACAAAGTGGTCACTTGTGATTGTTCACATTTGGCCATCATTTGCAAATCTCCAAAATCTGATGAAAGAGAGACTCTCTCTTTCTGATTCAGTGTGGTTTTCTGATGACTGACTTCTACATTTTTATCGAAACCATTTATCTGCATTGAACTACGATCGCCATGATTCGGTTGTGTTTGATTTGTCTCACTAGATGTGATAATTTCAGGTGGGTAAGATTTTATTTCATCCTTGAAAATCACATCACCTTGAAAAAAATGGATTTTATTTGAAGAATTCTCAGATTCATCACAGTTACTATCACTCAAGTTGGTTGGCAGAGGAGGGGGATTTTCTTCTTTTGTAAGACAAGGTGGAGGAGTAAGAATACTTGGAATTTGAAAAGTCTTTTGGGAGCTTTCAAGAGAGAGTGGTTCCGTTTTAATTCCAATCATACCTGTCTGCTGAACGGGATCTGAATCCTTCTCAAATGTCTGGTCATGTTTGGCAACAGTGGGACGGAAATACTGCAATAAATTCCTTGCAATTTTAGACTTCGCTTTATCTGCAGACACAGAATTGGAGGAATGCTTTTTCTTGTGGGGAGAGATGGAAGCTGATTTTTTTTTGGTCTTCTCAATTTCAGTTGTTGATTGTTTCTCCAGAAAAGTTACCAAATTTTCACTGTCAATTTCTGTTGATTTTTTGGAAAACTTTTGCAATATTTGCTGCCAGTTTTTTTTATTTTGCTCTTTTAAACTTGATGCCGGAACAGACAAAACTTTGTCCTGTGGACTGAGTTTCTTTGCCGATTCCGAAACTGTGAGAGGCTGTAGAATCAGAGATGTTTCTCTAGAGCTGTTTTCATTAATTCTACTATCAACTAGCTGCTCTGAAAGACCAGTGTTTGACATACTCTCTAAATCTTTTAAAGACAATGAAGAATCAGTTTCAGATTTTGAAACTTTGCCTGATTCTTCAATTTTGAGGAAATAATTTTTCTCTGCAAGGCAATTTTTTATGCTGTTTTTGTTTTTTAGATCAATATGAGAGAAATTTTCAACACTGACAGAAGGATTTTCAGGATTATTCAAAGACAATGAAGAATTCATCATAAATGTAGGTTGATAAACATTGGAACTGATACTTTGGTGATCTGTGATAACACAAGAACCTGACATGTTGCATGGAATCAGGGCAGATTTTTCAGCAGAACCAGCATCAATCTCTGAAAAAGTTTTCTGTCTAAGCTCAGTAGAAGGAACTTTCCTAATTTCCTCAGTTTCAGGAATTGGCAATGTAAATTTGGAAATTGGAGCAGATATAGGAGAAGAAATGCCAAGTTCTTGTGCTCGACCGTCTTCAGTAGAAGTTGTACTAACAAGATCCACAGCAACCAAATTCTCCCCCTGTTCTTCCTTGGTGTTTCTTTCCACAGAACTTTCTGGTAAAATCACTGAATCTAAAATTACCATTTTCTTCGATGGTCGTCTACGTCTATGTTTGCTTGTTTTTAATGGTATGGAACTCTGAGTGTTTCTTTCAGTAAAAGAATCTTTGTTCATAGAGGGGCTTAAGCATTTCCTTGATGGTCGAGAGTTTTCCCCCAACAACAAACATTTGTCAATGTGGGCATTGAAAAGGCGAAGATTTGTGGGACATTTACGATTACAGATTGGGCAGTAATGGCCAGCAGGGCTTTTGGAAAATTGTTTGCTCTCAGATTGACTGCTGCCAGCAAGCTCTGTTGAAATGGTCTGATTTTGTTTAGTGGACAAAGATATCTTCTCAGGCCGTGAAGAAACAGCGGTGGGCAGGGAAATGCTTCTCTTGATAAAATAGTCAATGGTATCCTGTTTTTGGCATTGGGTTTTCGGTAACAGATTTGATATTCTTACACCTGGAAAATGGGAAAGGAAAAGCTATACTTTTTGTATCTATTCAAATGATTTTTTTTCAATGAAGATGATGATATTAAAACCAGTGGTGGACCCAACATTTTTAGAGCCCTGAAGCTGGAACACATATGGGGCTCCTTTACAATCACTAACAATAGATTTGAAGATCCAAATGACTAAAAAAATAACCTTGCATCTAAAATACAAAGTCCAGTTTCCTTAAGCTAAATTTTCTCCCCTGCACTCACTACTGTAGACTATAATTTTCCTCAGATAGTGACTTACCCCTAGCCCCATTTCATAAAAATATTTTTTTTTCTTGTTGTTGTTATTATTGGTACTGTAACAAAAGTACCAGATGTTTTTTGGTACCAACTGGTCTATCATCCCTAAATATGTCAGAAATCCCATCATTAACCAGTTGAGAACTATTGAAAAAAAAAGAGAAAGGAAATCTGTTTTGATTTTGGAAAAATAGGGAGTATAGATGAAAGTATCTGTTAGCATCCAAATAAACACTAAAAACTTTGTTTTGCTGAATACACCCCCTGCTAAAATAAAGGTGCATCTAGCCCCCCACCCCCGAAACACAGGTGCATGTAGCCCTCTGTCCATGTGTCTTATAAATCATCAAATAAAGAATGCAACTATTTCAGACATGAGATGATTTTACTTATGTAAAACATATCACAAAGAAAAACAAAAATGTGAGATTGAGATAAAAAAAGTACATAATGTTTAAACACAGTCAATATTTCAAAGAAAATTTTTTATTTTATTCATTTTGAATCCAATTGTGAAACTCAGAAACATAAATACTTTATTTAACTCTCTAAGATGCAACTAGCAATGAAGATTTATTCAAAATCTTTTATAATGATCTCTGTAATTGAGAAGTGAATTCGTTTCAAGTAGAATTCTCAAATTCCATAGGCACGCTTATTGGATCCAGAAGATAAAAAGATATTTTATTCCTTATTGGAAATGAGAGGGAATTAAACCTCATTTAGTTATTTTAAAATATTTTTCATGGTAAAAATTATATGTTACCATTTGTTATAAGACTATAATTTCATTTTATTATTAATTTTTAAACAGAAAAAATATTTGTGTGCTTTGAAAAATCAATTTCATAGTTCAATTTTTTCTCAAAAAAATGAAATTTCTATTTTTCACAGCAATCTTTTTTACTGAAAACTTACTAGAATGAAATTTATTTTCTTTTTCTTTTATGCTACAAATTTATGTGTTTACATCTTTACAAAGTTGTTGTGAATAAAAACACTATTCATACCTATGAAATGAGAATGAATGTTGACACATAAATAATGCCCGTAACAATTTATTTTTAATTAACAAAGATTGTAAAATAAACATTTCTTGATTATCAGGTTGCCAAAGGTTAGTATTAGGAAATAATTTTAAACAATTTGAGAACAGAATTTTATAGCTTTAAAAACAGGCACATTAAAAAGTAGGCATTAATATAGAACATAGAAATATATTAAAACATGGAGAAAGCTTAGTAAATCACAAAATATAAAGGTAAGCTTTGAAAAAAATGAAAATGCATGATAAAACCAAACCTAACCGTTTCCTGTTAATTTATACTTTTTAGTAATGACATTTTTAAAGCTATCATAGAATCATTTTACTACCAATAAAATCCTTCATTTCTTACCTGACAGATGTCTATTTTAGATTTAGCATCAAATAAGTATAAAAAATCTATAAGATTTCCAAAATTTAATCAGATGAGTATTCTAATTTTTTTTTGTATCCCAACATTAATAATTTTTCATCCAACAAAAGGTGTGATGTTTTTTTTTAATCAACAGAAATCAATAAATGTGAACAACCATGAGAATCAATAAACAACTGAAGATGGAGAACAAATTGGGTGAAATGGGATTTGAAATAAATTTAGGATACCTTTCTGAAAAATTCATGGAATAAAAAATTGCATTTTTAAAATAAAATAACAAATGTCATTTTAGAGTCAATAAAAACTCATGCTTATCATTTTAAGAAAGACAATTTTTGATTCAATGTTGGAAGGATTTGAATTCTGAAAATAGTTTTCATTAAAAGACTATTTTTGTGGAATCATTTTGAAGAAATTTCTTTTTAGATGTTCCAAACCAAAATGGAAATACATGTCTTTGGATAAATTTACTTTTTCAAAAAAAAAAGTACGAGGCATAGACGTGTGTGTACAGACACACATGCTTACAATACAAAACCTTTCACACTTTTCTCCTCATCTTCAAAACAAAAAGAGCTAAGTGAAACGATTACAATGGAAAGAAGAAGAACGTTTCCATAGGTATAAATCCTCTTATAGGCATTTATAAATCCTAGTTTGGCACAAGACCATACATCTGAGTCAATTGTTGAAGGCTGAACTCCTTAGTTAGCTGGACTGCAAGTCTAACGACTACTGTACTCTGAGACACTCAGGTAATGTTTTATGTTAAATGCTGAGATTATGCAACAAACTCTTAAAAATCTATAACATATTCCATCAGGGATTTTCCAGTCATCCTTAGGCGTATGTCACTATTTTGACCATCAGTCCCAAAGGCTCTCTTTTGAAAGATTTGGCCAATACAATTTGAAACAGAGAAAAAAGAAATTACCCAATGCGGTTTAGACCTAATACACCTTAATACATCTTCCCTGCCTTCATACTGTACAACATTAGAATCACTATCAGAGAAAGATTGGTGCAAGACAATCTCCCCATTTGGACTTTGTACATTAAGATAATCTTAGTAAATAGTGAAATAATGAAGAAAGTAAATTTTAATGAATTAAAAATGCATAATAACATAACTCACCCATTAATCGCAGCCTGAGCGGTTTTGGTGAGCAGGCTGCGATTTCCGTTTTGATTAAATCACTTGCCACCTGATAGATCATCTCTTTATCGTCAGTGTGTTGCCCGAGAGTGTGAGATCGGCTCTTCACATCAAAATCTACAGTTTTTAATTTAACCGAAATGGTGCGTCCCTAAAAAAAAAAATTTTTTTAAGTATTCAAACTCTTTTGAACACAATCGCAAAATATCTCAACAAAAAACATCCTTAAATATAAACTGACAAAATCCTTTTATTCAAAATTAATTTTTCTTTTCTTTTTCAAGTGTAGGAATCCCTTTCACTCGGGTGGTTGTTAAACATCAAAATTTGGAGTGTCTGGATTTGATACAATAATATAAAATATTGTTGTCGGACTGTACATAATTCAGCCACTACGATTAATCTCGTGGATTTCATGAAATGAATAAAATTCAGTAGAAAACAAAAACTAATTTTATATTACAAGATGTAATTGTTTGTAAAGTTCTTGAATGTAAACTGTATTGTAAATGTATATGAATACAGTGAAATGTGGTTACATGTATCTTTGTGTGAAAGAGTCAGTATGTGTATGCGTGCATAGTAGTAGCATGGATAAAGAAGTTAGGTAGAATTTAGTTCTTACTGTGCACAGTGGGGCCAGAGTCTGAGGTGGTGTCTTTGTAGTTTGGTCAGTGATGAGCTGAGCATTGCTTTTGCACATGGATGTGAATGGGGTCTTGAATATCAGCAGCTGGAGTAATGTGGACCTTGGTGGCATTTGTAAGTATCTTTAACTGGGAAGGTGTCCAGTCAGCTAGCACTACTTATGTAAATAAGTCGCAAACATTGTTTTGTTTGAAATCTCAGTTTCTTAACACATCACTCAATAAATGCTGGGCCTAACTAATAAAGCAACAATTTTTAGGCAAAATTTGACTTTATTTATCAACATAGTCTTCTTCTAGAGTGATACGCTAATCCCAATACTTCTCTAGCAATTCGATGCTTTTTTCAGAGAACGATTTGTCTTTGGCCTCAAAAGTCAAATCTCTTTCCCTGGAGCATTCTTTTGAGGTTTGCAAACAGCTAGTAGTTGCTGGGAGCTAGATCTGGAGAATATCATGGATGAGGATGCAATTCGAAGTGCAATTCATGTACTTTTTCCATCGTTGCAATCAACTTGTGACACAGTGCATTGTCTTATTGAAAGATCACTTTTCTCTTCATCATTTGTGGTTGTTTTTTGCTGATTTTTTTTACTTCAAATGCACTAAAAATGCTATATAATATGCGCTATGGGTGGTTCTTTCTTTCTCAAGGCAATTGATGAATAAAATATCTTGCACATCCCAAAATACGGAGACCAAAACCTTGCCTGCTGATGTTTGCATCTTTTGTCAATTTAGATGGCTTTTACCTGCTGTTGTCCACTCAGCTGACTGCCAATTTGACTCCAGAGTCAAGTGGAAACAGTTGCAAACAATGCTCTGAATCGTCAATGTGTTGTTGGTTTTGATAAACATCTGCATGGCAGTGTTAAAGTGACATAATAAATCCTTTTGGAATCATTTTAATGTTCAGGTTAAGTAAGTCTAGCAAAAAGACAACCCCTTTCTATTCTACTCATTTATTTGTCCCCAATACAGATTTAGAATAGTTTGTGTCCTTTTCATATAAATCAGGCTTTTTCAATCATTCAAAAAAGTTTTTCATTTTGTAGCTTATCGTCTGCTTTTCAGTGATCTATAGTCATCACAGGTCGAGGTCTTCTGACATTTAAAAAACTTATTCTGACAATGAAAATGGCATTTCTTACTTCAGCATAGATGGCTTGTCAAGTTTATTATTTGTTGAAGCTTGTATTGACAACACAATGAAATTTGATCGACTCAGATTTTCTGGTATTTCACCACTATTGTATATTTCATTTATAAATTCAGTAATCTTCTCAATATCAAAATTACTGTCTTTATTTTAAATTCATAGGCTTCTCTCCTCTGTTGTTATTTAAGAATTCTATGTACTCATTTTGCAATTGCAGTAGAGTTTGCTTCTGAAGCCCATTGGGGAAAAAAAGAGCTCAATGTCATATCCACTAGAAGAGACTTAATATTTCATAAATAAATGAATAGTGACTGATCACAGCTAAAAGTTTCATGTGTTCTCATGTAATCATCATCAGGCAGTTGGCAACAATTATTTGGGAAAATAGGCACTTTATAGCCTCCTGGCAAGTTCAATGTATTACAAGAGTAGTTGATGCATACATACCATGCATACACTAACCAAACTCATTGTCTCTGTGAATTTGGTTGGTGTGTGTATGGTATATATACTGAAAAGTCCCTACCTAACCTATTTCTGAAAATCTAATCAAATATCAAAATTTGTTTTGGAAGAGTTTCTTCATCAGGCCAAGAATTTTTCAGCACCTCCTCATAATACTTTTTCAAATGAAAAGCAGGTTTGAAACTGTTTTTAAAACCAATTTTTATCAGCTAAAATTAAGTTTATGGCATGATTGATATCAACCAACAGAAAAATTTAAACTAAAAAACTAAAAATCCTCCAAAAATAAAGTAGCCTTTATAGAAATATAGGATTTGATAAAATTGAAATTAGTTTATTTAATAATTACCCAAACAAATCCTCAAAAATATTACTTCTGTTTTACATTTTTGATAAGGAAAAATACATTACAGCAGGTGTTACCTGCCAGTTCAGTTGAAAGTGAAATTCATGTCAGCTTTTCTTACTTATATGTGATGAAAGCTTAAATTTATGTCTCATTGGGCAACTGGAGTACGCATGACCCATAATCAGAAACATATTCCAGACATTAAAACATTCAAACATTATGGGAAACCATCTAGTTTTGAAAACTTAATTGGTTGAATGATTGATCCCACAACTTGGAGTCAATAGTGTCATATTGAAACCCTACAAGAGGCAGTAACGATCTTCTCTCCAAGTGTCTTGAGTGACATGGTACTAAGAGCAGAGACTAATTTTTGATTTGTCTGGGTTCTCTATTAACTGCTGTGACATGTCAATGTCAAGATATCTGGTGATGAGGCATGGTGCAGGAGGGGGGGAACTTGTGCCAAAGGAATTAGTTTCAAATAGACAGAGGCAAACTTGCTTCTTTTCCCAGAGCAACTGCACCAACACCCTTTCTTTCCAAACACAGATTTGCTATGATTAACACATTGACTACCGACCTCAAAAATGGCAGTTTTTATTATCGTGCCAACTATGAGTTGACATTTTTAAATACATTTTCATCTTCAGGCACCAACAATGAATTTGCAGTGATACTTTTAGTGTGAAAACAATGTTAACATTTCAGTTGAAGCTATAAATCAACCCATAAAAATTTTTTATTGCCTAAGTTGGCTATTATAAAGTTGGTGTTTAAAGTCAAATTTCATAACTAGCCCTGATTTTCTGTGCTTTTAAAGTTAAGAATCAGTTGTGGTTGTTAAAATTGGAAGTCCTTTGTCAATCTGAGGTTTTATTGTGACCCCAAAATAACTAAGGCTATGTAGCAAAAATAACTAAGGCTATGTAGCAAAGAAAAAAATATAGAAATATTGAAGAAAATTCCTTTGAAGAAAATTCTCATTAAATATTGAAACATTAAAAATTTGTCGATAACATTTATTTATTTTATCCATTTTAAAAGTGTCTCTTGAGCGAATTGATAATTAATTTACTTGAAATGAAGAAATAATTACTAGAAAATCCATTTTGTAAAAAAATTCCCTACATGTTCTAATGTTAGAAAAAAATGTTATAATTTATAAAATACCTTATATTTATATTTTATCAATTTTAATTGTTATAAACATAAAATTATTCTATGTAAATTCCTGACCATAGACAATCCCTTTCTTCCTGATTATCAATGCACAAGATGCAAGCAGAAGACAAAAACTTATCAAACAAAATTTTGCATCAAAATCTGAAATTTTTTTTCTCTATTATTAAAAACAATGAAATACTAGTAAAGAATGGATATTAGAAAAAAAAAAATCAAAATGTTGCCTCCATAAAAGTGATTCAAATACAGTTGGCACTAAAATGTAACTATAAGTATTGTGTTTATCTATACTTCCACATGTCACTTAGTTTATAATCACAGCAGTAAATTAAAGTTTTGATATATTTAATAAATCCTATTGATGATATCACAAGTAACATACCATATTTGATGGCATTTAAAACTCTTTCCCAATTCAAATTTAATATTACAGTATCATAGAGTTGCTGCAAGAAATGGTTATTTATGGCATCTTCATAAAAGCTAGCCTAACAGATACTTCAACTTGGCATATAAAAACTTCTTTTTTCCATTTAATATTGCAGCATCAGTCCCTCTGATATGGCATTGAATAAGTCAACAGAAACATGGTTCTACAGAAGGTTACTGAGAATACCATGGACTGGACATGTGAACAATAAGGAAGTTTTAAAGAAAATGGAAAAAAAAAACACTTCTACTTAGAGCAAGAAAGAAACAATTTGTAGGGTATATAATGAGAAGGGGGGTTGAAGAATTTGACACTCACAGGACATTGAGGGACTAGCAAGTTATCTAACAAGCTTGTGTAAATGGTTGGCAGAATAGGGGTCAGTGGGTGAATAGTGAAAAGAGAAACTTTACTCAGAGCTACAAAAAACAGGGGGCTGTGGAGAGCCATGATTAACAGTGTTCTGAAAGAATATGACACATAGAAGGAAAAGAAGGTGAGGTTCAAGTTCTGGTCATCTATAATATCTGGATAAACAATAAACAGTGTTAATGCTAATTGTTTATAATCAGATAAACTTTGTAAGACCCTGGGAATTATTTTTTAGACTTTTTTTTAAAATAAAAAAAGCAAGTATGTTGTCAAATATGTTAGTTATTATTAAATGTCTTTTTACAATTTATAGAAAAAAAGAATTTTATGCTATTTGAAATTTACAAAAAAAAAAAAAGGAAAATTTTTTATAAATTAAATAAAAAAGGAAAAAAAAGGAATTAAGTATAAAATGAAAGGAATAAAAAAAAAGAGAAAAGTGACAGAAAAAAAGAACAAATTCAATGGAATTTGTCACAGCCATTTTCTTAACGAAAAAAAGATTTCAAGACGCTTGCTGAGAAACTCTTATCATTTACCATGAGTCCCTCTTTGTGAAGATCCGACACCAAATCCAGACTAAGTTGCAAACATTTCTCATACAATTCATTTGGTTTGCTGAGCTCCGTGAAAGTTCTGAAAGGAACAAATGTCATGTTACAAAACCAAAAGCAATTACCTGATACAGTTTTTAATTAACAGAAAATTAAGATTTATATTATTGATTTATACTAAATCTTCAAGAAAATTTAATTAAAAGGCCTAATTCCAAAAATTAGAAATAACCAACCTTGACCGACACCCTCATGATTGTTTTTAATGATCAAGAGATTTCTGACATTCCTCAAGACAAGCTTGATAGAAAAAAACCCAGATGCTACTTTTTTTTTTTTAATAATCATATCGCCCCAGGCAAGGCATTTTACTGCCACTGTTTTGCAGGGGGTTACATAGGAGGAAAGTTATGAGAAAGAGTGACAGGTTGAGAAGAATGAGAATACTGCTGAGAGTGGAGTGGACAGAGAAAGGAGCATGGGAGAGAGGATGCAGGCTAGGGAGATAGGAGATGACTATTGACTTTACATTTAAATTCTTGGAGATTGTAGCTGTCGGGGAAGCAAGTAAATGGAAGGGAATTCCACAGGCGGGAAGTGCGAGAAAAGAAGCTGCTGGAGTAGAATTTGCGTTTACAATTTATTTGCAGGCATTTGTGGAATTGGAAGCATTCTAGAGATCTCTGTGATAGCAACAGGGTACTAGCTTAAGCAAAATGAATCTCTCAGTGCCAATAAACATTCTTTTGGTGGTGTGACCTCTCAAGAGAACTCTGGCCTCCAGGATTGCGGGCTTTGACAGAAGTCATTAAAAATAAAAATGGTTTTTTGAAGTGTTTTAAACAAAATACATGGTAGGACTCCGACATGGCCACACTGACCACCATTTATCTACCAATGATAATGCACTTCCAATGCAATTTATTGACAAAATTTACTGAAATTAGTATCAAGAAAAACCCTCAGTCAATTCAATTGTAATACATGATATTTCTTTTTTAATTAGTCATTTCTGAAGTTGATTATTTAATTATTGATTTTGATCATAACATTCTCAGTTGATCCTAATTCAATTGTGAAAGCATTGTGTAGTGAGAATAGATAAGTAGACTGGAGATTTCAACTTGCATTTCATATTCAGAAGCTAGTCTTTGATGGATGATGGCCTCAAACAATTTACCCCCAGAAATAATAACTAAATAATGACACTTGACTACTCCAAATTTTCACACCACATTGTTTTAATGAAAAATCAATAAGCAAATGAAAAAAAGACTAACTGAAAATCAATATTCCATACTTGATCTCAGAGTTTAGATAATTTAAATCTATCAGTAAATAGAAAGAAAAAAAAATTTAATCAATAAAAATTTCCTGATGACAAAAGTTGCTTCAAAAAACGCTAAGTGGAAAAAAATTCAATTTGTGACTCATTCAGTCAGTCAGTTAAGTGCCATACATGAAACACACGCTTGGGTGATCATGTCTCAAAAGAGACATGACTGACTGGGCAGAAGATTATCCCCAGTAGGTTGCCATTGCTTTCTGTGACTCATTAGGAAGTCATAAAATGTACGTTTTAAGCCACTTGATACATAGATATAGATTCAGTCCTGACAGAATTTTGCTCTAAAATAGCCTTTTTATTATCTATATTTTATTGAACTAATTAATACCTACCTACCTACCTATGTATGGTGTATATTATGCTTTGTACATTGTCCTAAAACATATTCTCACAAATTACATGACTACCGTTTCATCTTTTAATGATTATATTAGAGTAAAAAAACAAAAACATTCCAATAATAAACAAAGCCCAAATGACAAAGTTCAAAAAACCATTCACCAGGGATTGTGACAAAATGTCTCATCACTAATAATATGTCATGATGGAGAAATAGGAATTAGAATTTGAATAAACTATTTTCATTTTAACATAGTTATGTTACCTGTTCAAGCAAGCGCAGCAAAAAGCTGTTACTTTTACTGACACCCTTGACAGATTTCAATCATCAAAATATGATTTGAAAATTTAAGAATTTTGATTATTTTCTGCATAATAATACCAAAAATAATCAGAATTCTTAAAGTTTCAAATCATATAAAATATATCAATCTTTTTCAATAGAGGATTTGCAGATTTCTGTAATTAAAAAAAATCCTACTCTTGAACTAAATGCAAATTATCTATGAATCAAGAAAGAATGTTTGCTTGTTTCTTTAAATGTCAACTGACGTTTGAGTAAGAGAGAGAGGAGGGAGAGAAGTAGCAAATTCCTCAATATGGCCAGATATTTTAGGTGAGCATTTTATTTATTGAGAAACACTTTCGGTGGCTCCACCTGGAATTTCCACACAAGATATATCGTCGCAAGATATATCATAATAAACTGGATTCAAGTAACATAAATATTCTTTACAGTTGATAAAGCACAGGTCTAATTCACAAATCCCAACTGAAGTTTTCAGGCAAATAAAAGTGGATGGATTTCATAGTGAAAGGAAAAAAATTCTTTAATTTTTTTTGTATTCTTTTCTACTTGCAAACAAATGACTTTTGACTGTATTTTTTTGTTTAAACAATTTCTTAACAAAATATATTTATTGAGATAACAAGTTAAGCCTTTTAAAAATGAAGTTGGACTTTGTCAGATATTTACACAAAGAAATTCTGGATCATCAAATTCTAACATCTTTTGTGAACTTTTGTGCATCTCTTAAAATGAGTGACAAACACAAAGGAAGAAAAAACATCAGAAACTGGTTTTTCTTCTGTAAGAATGAGAAATTTAAACACTTTAATAAACTTTGGAAGATTCTGTAAACAGACTTTTACAAAGTTTATTAAAGAGATTAAATTAGAAAAGAAGAAAGAGGGCTTTTCATTCTCAGAGTTAAAATATCTTGTATTTTTCAACCTTACTATATTCTTTTCTTTTTTTTTCTTCTTTTTTTTTAATCATTTCACCCCAAGCAAGGCATTCCACTGCCACTATTGTGCAGGGGGTTACATAGGGGAAAGTGATGAGAAAGAGTGGTTAGTTACAGGAAATGTCGAAAGGAGGATGATAGATGGATGAGGATACCGAGGATGGGGGTTGGGTAGATGGGAAGAGTGTTTGAGAGAATGGATGCGTGTTAGTGTGATAAGGGGTGTCTATTGACCTTACTTTTAAATTCCTGGAGATTGTAGCTATCAGGGAAGCAAGTATATGGAAGGGAATTCTACAGGCAGGAAGTGCAAGAAAAGAAGCTGCTAGAGCAGAAATTGCAGTTACATCTAATCTGTTTCACTGTTGCCAATCTAGTATCTCGTGCAAACTCATACCTAGGGGGCACCAGTGATCTAAGTTCATCGAAGCAGAAACCGTGCAAGTATTTATAGAAGAGGCACAGGGAAGACACATCACGCTGGTGAGAGAGTGACTGCAGCCAGGCTGCCAAGTCTGTATCGATCACATTACAGATTCATCATTGTATTTTGTCAAGAACCCCGAGGAGAATAGCAGGGGCACCTGACCAGATGTGGCAGCAGTATTCAATACATGGGCGGATGGTAGATTTATATATATGCAGGATGGATTCAGACGAGAAAAACTTTCAGTCCCTGCACAGAGAACCAACTTTCATAGCAGCAGATTTAGCAATGGATTCAATATAGTCATTCCACTTGAGGTCCGCTGGGAGTGTGAGACTAAGGAGGCATAGTGTTTTACTCTCTGGGAGGCAAGCCTGTTCCATGCTAATGGGAGGTATGAGTGATTGTCTATGATGGTTAATTGATAGCAGGTTCATTTTGGAAGCATTAAAATTTACAAGCCATTTCTTACCCCAGTCCACTACAGGTTGGAGGTCCTTCTCAAGCTTGGCAGCGAGGTTCGCTTTGTTGCCCACACCAGATTTTTGATCAAGGCGAGAGTAAACTGTGGTGTCATTGGCGTACATGCCTACTTGGGATCTTATAGCATCGGGAGATCATTATGTAGATCCGAAAGAGAGTAGGACCTAGGATAGAGCCTTGAGGGACACCCGCGTTCGAATGGTAGTTTTGGGAGGCATATCCATTTAATACCACCTTCAATGTGTGATTAGAGAGGAATGACTGGATTAGGTCAAACAAATGTCCAGTTATACCATAGCTCCGCAGTTTGCGTAGAAGGCCAGCATGCCAGACTCTGTTGAACACTTTGGAGATATCGAAGGCAACAGTTTGAGCTTCGCCATTCTTGTCGAGAGACTGGTATATATACTCAGTGATGGTCGTTAGCTTATCAGCAGTAGACCTGGTGAAGTGGAAACCATACTGTTTGTCTGAGAGGAGCCTGTGGGCTGTGAGATGCTGAACCACCTCAGCGCTGATAATGGCTTCGAACACTTTGCCAAAGGTCGGAAGGAGGCTGATAGGGCAGTAATTAGAGGGGTCCAAGGGTTCTCCAGTATTCTTAAATATAGGAACTACAGAAGAAGATTTCCAACAAGCAGGTAGCAGATAAGCAGAAGTTGTAGAGCTTAGAGAGAACAGAGGAGAGTTCAGGGGCACATTTCTTCATAAACATAATACTTAATAAATCAGACTATGTAATTATCTTAACATTTCATATATTTGTGGCTGGAGGAAGAAGAATGTCCAATATCAGTAGGAGGGGGAGGAGAATATTAGTTTAAATAAAAATATCTTGATAAATAAAAAAGTGTAGTTTAAGATACATAATAACCTCATAACAATTTCTAGCAAAATATGATCACCTGTGTAATGTTCTTTTTTTTTTTTAAATCATTTCACCCCAAGCAAAATAATAAAGCCACTAAGATGCAAGGGATTATTGAGTGTGAGAGAACATCAGGAAAAAAAAAAAAAACACTATTAAGGAGAGGAAACAATAAAAGAACAGAAATTAAGAACTCAAAAGATAACAATTAACATTGCATTTAAAGATTTGAAGATAAAGTTGTCTGGGAAGCAAAAAGCTGGAAGAAAGTTCCATTAGCAAGAGAAGAAAATGTTTGCTTCGGACTTATAATTATAGAAAAAGAAGAAAGCATAATGAAGGGGAGAGAACAATAAAAGAACAAGAATTACTGGTAAACAAGAGCCATAAAAGAGTTCTACAAGAAAGAAGTGCAAGAGAAGAAATTGTTAGCATAGAACTTACAGTTATGTTTTACTGTTTCAACTTTAAATTGATGACATCTTGTCTTTAATCTAGTACGGCACTAAATTTCAAAAAGTCTGGCTCCCAAAGAAGAAAGCTCATGAGGACAATTACCATTAGAATATTTATAAAAAAATGTCACAAGAAAGTGCTACGTTATAGTGGGCAACTGAAAAAATTTCAGACGTGGTATGAGCATTAAATATAAACTTACATGTAACAATGAATCAAATCAATAAAATGAAAAGTAATAGGTCTTGAAAAAGTTGGGAAATAAAATTTTAAAAAATGGGGAAAAAAATTAAGACGTAAGGCCACTGAGACTGGTGACTGGCATTTCCATGATGTCAGTTAAGCATAAAATTTGTACAAACACAAGCACACATAATAATAATAATAATGCCGACAAAATTTTATTTTAGGAACAACTTTTGAATTGAATAATCTATATGTGGAGTAACTTTTTAGTTTTTAAATCCCTAGTAAAATGTAAACACATAATAAGATTTAAATCAAGTTTTTTTTTTCTTAATTTTATTTTGAAATTAATTTTTAATAAAAAGAAAAGCAATTAGTTTCAACACGAAGGATGATTATTTTTGAAGCAACTACAGAAGGACAGAAGAGAAAAAATACAAATCGTAAAAATATAAGCACGCTTGAAAGTCACTTTATATATTTAGAGTTAGTTGTATTTTGTATTGATTGCCATGACCTGTTGATGGAATTTAAATTCTAAGATGTAAACTATTAGTGTTCAGTGTAAGTTCCAATGAAAACAATCTCCTTAAAGGAATAGCATTGAAATCAAACATCTGTCTTGAAAAACCCTGAGAACCAATAAAGAAATAGAGATCTTCAAATGAAAGAGTTGTGAATTCAATCCCTAGGGCAAGAGTGGAAGAGATAGAACAAGGAAAGCATTATATAGAAAGACAACTGCTACATTAAATTGTTGAAAATAAGACTCGTCTACTCCCTATGAATAGTATACCTGCCCAAAGAAACTAAATTGCAAAGTTTCATATGCCGCACTAACTACAATATTCACTATTATTGTATTATTAATCCATGTGATACGACAGTTTCTTCATTAATCTTGTATTTCAGTGTTTACCTTGGAACGTTACTAACCAAAACTACAAGCTTATACGAACAGTATAACAGTGACAACGAAGATTCAAAACTCCCATTTAGAAAAAATAATAATTCTGATGTTGTAAGAATTTTGGAACTTGTGTTAAGTAAGGATTTGAGAAACACACAGTATAGAGAACTTGAAAATCATGGAACAACAATAGCAGGAACAATAAACCCTACAAATATTTGGAACATCAGACAAGGATGTAGAAATCAAACACAAATACTACTGTTTCATTCACACCTGATTCAGTCACAAACGGTATGAAGATTACCAGGGCTGGCCAGATGAGAAAAAGAGAGGTTTACTTTTAAAGAAATTCTGTTCATTAGAGTACAATAAATATTGTAATTACATTTTACCTGATAACCCAAGAAATATTACATTTGATGAAACTGTTAATTTTGTTTTAAATTTTTGGTGGAAAAAAATCTCTATTTTAGTTGACAATGCTTAAATCTCACAAAAAAAGACAACAAAGAATTTGTTACTTATGCTGGTATAGTCAATTGTGAATGCAAGAAATTTAAGTTAAACGTACAGTCTCTAGATATGTTTAATTTTTGTGCAAGAGTTTGAGTAAAAACGCAGAAATTTGTTTGCACATTTGAACAAAATTTGAGCAGGACCCAAAATTCACATTACAAACAGTAGCAGAAGAATTTTGAAGAATTCTAAACTTAAGACACAATGCTGCAATAATTGAAGAAGGGGATATTGTATAAGTGCATTCAGTGAGACCAAAGGGCAAAAAAGAAGGGAAAAAAAACTGACTACACTGAACCTTCATTTTAAGGTGGATTGTCCATTCAAAAATAAAAAGTGTTTCTAATGTCGAAGATTGGGTCATAGACAAAATCATTGCAAATCAAATCCAAGAAAAAATGTCAAGAGATTTTTATACAGTAAAAGTTGTATTGACAACTCAAAACCTGAATGAGGCCCAGAAGAAAATTTGTAAAAGTTAAGATGAATAACGTTAAAGTAAAACTTCAATTTGATAAAGGCAGTGACATTAATATAATTAATGAAAAAAAACTTGGAAAAAATATTGGTGAACCGACATTAGCAAAAACCAAAAATGTTGCATGCAATGTCAAAGAAAAGAAAATAATGTTTTGGAGGCAAAATTGCGTGTAATGTTTTGTCTGCCAGTAAAACTTTAAAAACTAAGGAATTTGTATTAAAAAAATAATACATTGCACCTATTGGGCATGAACTGAGCGGAACTGATCAATTTGTGGAGTCTGCTCATAAATTTGTTCTGTGAAAATGTGAATTGTCCCTCTTCTAAAACAAGTATGGCAGTTGAAGGTTTTTTAAAAGAATTACAAAAAGAATTTTACTACAGAGTTCTTTGAGGGTCTTGGAAAATGTATTAAGGTGAAAGCAATTTTTCACTTAAAGGAAAATGTAGTTTCTGTTTTAAACCTAAACATAGTAGGCCTTTTGCAGTTGTGGAACTCATTAACGAAGAACTTCACAGATTAGAAATTCTAGGGGCAGATTATTGTGTAGGCAGCTCCAACAGCGTATGTAAAAAAGAAAAGTAATAATATTCGTGTTTGCACAGATTTTTCTACAGGCTTAAAGGAGTGTCTGCTACCTCATATATATCTGTTACTATCCCCAGAAGAACTGTTTTCTAAATTAAATGGGGTAAGATGTTTTTTAAATTGATCTGCTAGATGCATACTTACAAATTGAAGTGAATGACAAATGTAAAAGATTGTTAACAATTAACACACACACAAGGGTCTACACATTTTTGGGTATCGTACAGGGTCAAAGTGGCACCCAGCATTTTCTAGCAAGAAATGAATATGATGCTAACTGGCTTAGATTTTGCCGTTCCATATTTTACTAATATACTCATAAAAAAAAAAAAAAAACGAAACTAGATGGTGACATTCAGAACACATACAATAAATATTCCAGAGAATAGAAGACTATGAGAAATGCCAATTTTCCAGAGGCAAATGTAAAATACTTGGGAGAAATATCTGATGCAAATAGGCATAGACCAGATCCATCAAGAATGAGTGCTTATCAAAAATATGCCTGCCTTGACAAACGTTGCTACATTACAGCCATTTCTTGGACTGACAAGATATTACAATCTTTATGTGCCAACCATTGCAAAAACTGAGGGCATCTTGAAATAAATTACTGAAAAACCATGTGGTATGGAATTGGTTCAATTCATGTCAAAGAGCTTTTGAAGACATAAAGAACACATTAACATCTGAATTATCATTAACACATTTCAATACTGATTTTAGCAAAAATGGTAGCGTCAGATGCTGGTGATTATGGCATTGAAGTAGTTGTCACAAATTCAAGAATGGTAAAATAAAAGCAGTTGCTCATGCATCTAGACTGCTAGTAGTGGGTGAACAAAATTATAATTAAAGCAAAAAAGAAGTGGTAGCCATTAATTTTTCATGGTAGGAAATTTATTCTGTAAACAGATCATCGCCTATTATTGGCTATTTTTGGTTCTAAGAAAACGCATACTAAGACAAACAGGTTGCAACATTAACGAACAATTTTACTAAACTATGATTTTCAGAGCTAGTATTTAAGAGATAGTATTTACCATCAGAGAAATTGGGACATGCAGATGGTTTATCCAGATTAAGCCCAAAATTTAAGAAACCTTTTGACGAGATGGTGATGGCTTTTTTAATTTCTGAAAATGAGATAAAAAGAGTTTTGTGTAACACAATCAGATGAATTGGGACTAAATTAAAATACAATCCAAGAAGGATTGACTACATTTTGAAAATTATATTCACTTCTGTTGCCAGATATTTAACTCACAACTCTTTGGATCAAGTCACTGGATATACCCAATGCTTTTATCCAATGGAACATGTGTCTTTGAGGATATCAGTGTATGAATTTTGGGGACTTATAAGCCTAATGTCTCAGTATCTATTTTTACCAGAGCTCATATTACAAATTTTGTTGTAATTAGTTTTACTTTAGCACTCTGTATTACGGGTTCCCATATTGTATTAATTTCTATACTTGGCCAACTTAGGAGATTTTTGCAGCCTAGCATGTGCACTGATTCTTTAAGTTTTCATATTTTCCAGTGATGTTCTCTGTCTAATATTTCAACTTCATTCCAGAGGGCAGTGATCTTCCTTTACTCAAATCAGGTGAATAAAATTTAGAGAGTTGATCTAAAGGGAGAAAAACCCTAATACTGCATCGAAGATGTCACCAACAGAAATAATGTTTGCCAGGAAAATTAAATCAGTGTTTGACAAATTAGTATCTGGAAGAAAAAGAAAAATTTGGCATATTATGAAATTTAATATTAAATCTTTCAAAGCTGGAAATAAGGTTTCTCCAGAATTTACAAGGAAGGGAAAGATGGTGAAATGGCAAATCACATAGGCAGGATGATGCATATCCAGTACAAGGTTGAAATCAGTGACATGAAAGGAATCTAAGTTGCACAGGGTGTCAGAGAATGGGTAAGAGAAGAGAGATGCATGAGAGTAGAGTAAAAAGGGAGAAGAACATGATAGAAGGGTTGTCAGGGAAAGGATGCAAGTCAAGGAGATAAGAGATGGCAATTGACTTTGCATTTCAATTCTTACAGATTGTAACTGTCGGGGAAGCAAGTATAAGAAAGGGAATTCTACAGGCAGGAAGTGCAAGAAAAGAAGCTGATAGAGTAGAAGTTGCAGTTACATTTGATTGGTTTCACTGTAAAAGAGTGGGACCTAGTTGCTAGTCTAGTAGCTCAATTAAATTCATGCAGAGGGGGCACCAGAGAGCTAAGCTCATTGGAGCAGAAGCTGTGGAAGCATTTGTAGAAAAGACAGAGGGAAGGCAGATTACGTTGGTGAGAAAAGTGATTGGAGTTGAGCTACCAGGTCCAGATCAATTATATTGCAGATTCTCTGTTGGATTTTGCCAAGAACCTTGAGATAAATAGCAGGGGCACCCAACCAGCTGTATTCAATGTGCAGATGGAATGGTAGATTTATATATATGCAAGATGGATTCAGATGAGAAAAATAGCAGCAGATTTAGCTATGGATTCAATGTAGTCATTCCACTTGAGATTGACTAAGAGAGTTAGTTGGAGGAGGCACAGTGTTTTGCTTTCCAGGAGAGGATCCTGATCCATGCTGATTTGGGGTGTCGTCAGTGTAGATGTCTACTTGGGATCTAATTACATCCGGAAGATCATTGATAAAGATCAGAAAAATCGTAGAACCTAAAAAAGAGCCTTGAGGGACACCCGCATTTGTATGATAGTATTTGGAAGCATAACTTCATTACGCGATTTAAAAAGAAAAATAATGACTGGATTAGCTCAAACAAGTGTCCAGTTATACCATAGCCCTGTAGCTTGCATAGAAGGCCAGCATGCCAGACTCTGTCAAAAGCTTTGGAAATATCTAGGGTAAAAGCTCGAGCTTAGCTGTTCTTATCGAGAGTCTGGCATATATATTCTGATGGTAGTTAGCATATCAGCAGTAGATCTAGTTAAGTGGAAATCACACTGTTTATTGGCGAAGAGGCTGTGGGATGTTGGACCACTTCAGCATTGATAATAATCTCAAACACTTTGCCAAAAATTGGTAGGAGGTTGATAGGGTGATAATTAGAGGGATCTGAGGGTTCTCCAGAGTCCTTAAATACAAGAACCACAGAGGATGATTTCTAGCAGGCAGAAAAGCAAGAAGCAAAGAGGCAATTGTTGTAGAGTATGGAGAGGACAGAGGAGAGTTCGGGGGCATATTTTTTTAGGACAATGATTGGGATTCCATCACCTCTGCTCACCTTATGAGGATCAAGCTTTGAAATTATGTTAGAGACCAGCAAGCGCAGAGATAATGTGAGTGTCGCTCAGTAGAGCCTCAGTTCTAGGTGGGAAAGTCGGGTGCGGATGCCCCAGGCAAACCAAATGTTGAGTTGGTAGAGAATCTGCACAAACACTTGGCCTTGTCTGCTGAAAATGTGAGCACCTCAAATTTATCGATAAAAGGAGGGATTGAGGGCTTGCTGTTGTTTAACACATTTTTACAAAGCCGCCTTTGGAGCCAAACTTCCAGAATGTTATATGCTGCTTCATTCAAACAATAGCTTAGCATCATTTAGGACAATCTTGCACTCATTACGAGCAGAGGCAAAAAGGTGCCTATTATGGTCAGACATGTGGCTCTGATAAACCTGAAAGAAATGATTTCTGTGGGAAATAGCGGCTGAGCAAGTAGGGGAGAACCAGGGGGACGAATGGGGTTTAAGTTGTAACATCCTGGCAGGGATGAAAGCAATTGATGCCAGCTTAAACCTATGAGAAACCTCAGATGCACAGTCTTCAATGGGAAAACTTAAAAACTTTTTTTTTTCAAGGGACGTCACAAAGGAAATCGCAGAATCACCTCCGGTCTGCCTCTGCTGGTCATAGGTTCCTCCGGGGGGAGGGGGTTAGTGGAAGGAGTTATTAAGAAAATCACATCATGATTAGAGTTGCTAAGAGGGCAAAGCTGCATGATATGGCAAGAGTCAGGGATAGACGTGAAACAGAAATCTAGCAGTGAGTCAGGTCCATTAGGGTTATTAGAGAAATGAGTGAGAAAATCTACCACTTGCGTAAGAGACTGAGTGATTGAAAAGTTCATGGTATGAACACCAGCAAGATCTGTGATAGAGTTTTCCAGCCATTTGGCGTGATGAGAATTAAAGTCTCTTAATACAAATATATGAACGAACGGATAAGAGAAAATAGCCTTATCTATATTGTTTGAGATGTTATCAAGTACAGAACAGTTAGGAGATGAAGGGGAGCGGTAGAGAAAGAAAAGATAGCTAACCGAGCTTAGTAGAGAGAGACAGAGATACATGGAGGAATGATCTGGAGATTCAAGAGAAATCACACTAATTAAAGGGAGATTTTCGCTGACATAAAAGCCAATTTCATGCATATGGACATTGGAGTCCTTCCTAAAGAGAAGGTAACCAGGGATATAGAAATCAGGGAAGGGAATAGAAGGATCAAGATTAGTTTCACAGAGAACTGTCAGCTGAGTTTACATGAAGGAAGAATTCAACGCTGCAAAAGTTGGTACAGATACCATGGGTGTTCAAGAAAGAGGTGTTAACAGGTTTAAGTGATTTTTGTTTAACTAGTTTAGTTTTAATTCTTATTTTATGTGATATCAAAAGAGGCTTAGTGTAGTAGTATCAGTTAGTCGTCAAATGCAACAAGTGTAGGAAGGCAACTGGCACAGACTGCAGCATAATGTGACTTCAGGGTTGTCTACCGGAGACAATTGCAGGGACACCCACCCATGCACAACATGGCATTACAAGAAACCCCGATATTATTCAACTGTTGACCAGAGTAGCCTCTCAAGACACTACACAAGAGTTTGGGCTCCTAACTACCAGTCGAAAACAACAACCATGAAACTGCCAAAATGGTACCCTCAGAATAAAAAGACGTTGCCCATATCCAGACACATTACAAAAAGCTTCCGACAGCGCCACTATTAAGACCTGAGGAGAAGAAAGAAACCGGGAACCCCTTCCTAAACAGGAAACAAGAGATAAGCCTCTACTCCTGTTCAAAAGAAGAATAAGGTGTATGAACCTGGCAATAATAGGGTCTATCTAATACAATTTAAGGGGGAAAAAAAAAACAAAAAAAATTTACTGTTTTGACTTAAAGTCAGGAGATCCCTTTATAGTCACTACAAGAGAATTTTAAGACATCTTTCCTTACAAATTCAAAAGATAAAAAAAAAAAAAAACATTAGCCTTTGGAGCCAGGACGACTAAAAGAGCTAACTGAAATATTAACTGACACAAGTATATTTTAAAATTTATCCAACGCTATAAGCAAGAAAAAAAAAATTTTTGAAAATTAAATGTTCAGAAAAAGAGTTAATCAAGCTTACTAGAGACAAAATCCTCTGCCATCAAAATATTAAGCAAGTTGAGTGAAACTTAAAATTCCTCATGATGAATTCCATTTCACTTTTTAATCAGTTGTTATTAATTCAGTCTTGAGTCTTCACTATTATTGTATTGTTAATTTATGTGATACAAGTTTCTTCATTAATCTTGTATTCCAATATTTACTTTGGAATATTATTAACCAAAACTAGGAGCTTATACGAGCAGTATAACAGTGACAACAAAGATTCAAAATTCCCTTTTGGAAAAAATAATAATTCTGATGTTGTAAGGATTTATGAACTTGTGTCAATGAAGATTTGAGAAACACACAGTACAGAGCAATATAACAGAAAAAAAAACAAAAAAAACAAACAAACAAAAAAAAACATGGCCCTGCCATTAATGAATTCTTGAAAGGAAATCAGGCAAAACAAAGAATGCTCAAATATTCCTCAATCACAATAGAAACAAAAATAGTCTGAATAATCCAAATCATTTTCATGGAGAATATGTGTCTTTCAGAAAGGTTTTCACTTAATTTATTCTTTAAAATACACACTTGTTACAGATTTAGCAATGGCAAGAAAAGAATCTAAAAAAACTACGACCATTCAATACATGCATATAAAATTCTAAAACTTTTACATAACAAACAAATTTTAAACAAGCTTTTGATTCCTATAACTTCATATCATAACATAACATAAATGTTTAAATCACTTGAAAAGTAAATGATTAACTTGGTAAATTCTATAGTTTTTAAAAGATGAAGTTGGTTGAAAACTTCATGAAAGTATTTCCACTTATTCAGGTATGACTTTTCTTTTATGAACAAAATTTCTATACAATAAAAAAATAAAAATAAAAATCTTTTATCTTTTTTTCTTTAGATGTCCCTTAATGTTTAAACAATCTTCAAAGTGTCTCAAGTTATCCTGGACACACACAAATTCATAGTAAGCCACAAAAATTTATAAAAATACTCACTGTTCTGTACTCAAGCTTTTTCTGTCATTGTCCCTAAAAAAAATAAAAGGTAAAGTTTCAAAGTTTAAAGAAGAAAAAAATATCCAAAGAAATTTAAGCCTGTAAATTTTGAATTTTTAAAATAAAGCTAAGATAGAAGACTTGTTTTATCTTAAAATATCTCACCTGAAAAAGATTGGATTGTAGTAGTAGGTTTATATTTAACCCACTTGGGAACAAGATCTTTTTTTCTTTATAATCTTTTTTGTTTTAGGCGTGAATTTGATCTATAAAACTTTTTTTTGTAGGAAAACTGTTATTTATTTTCAACTGAGATTCCTGTTATTAATATTAGTGTTTAATGTCATTTTCGTAAAATATATCCTCAGCCATTTCAGAAAAATGATTACTTTCACTGTCTTCATCAGCATCTACAAATAATTATTTGGAATCATTATCTGATTCTCAGCCAGATTCTTCTTCTTCTATGTGCCCTGTCCCTTCAGGACGTAGGCGATCATGGCTCTCCACGTCTCCCTATCCCTTGTGGCTCTTAGTATGTTTGCTCCTGGCAACCCCCGTTCCGTCATCCACCTGATCAGGCCCTGCAAATATGTTATCCGCTGCCTTCCTCTGTCTCTCCTTCCTTCTATCTGTCCAGTCAGTATCAGGTTCTCCAGGCTCTCCTTCCTCATTGCATGTCCCAGGAACTTCAGTTGTCTCTTCCTGATGCTCAGCATCAATTTCCTTTTTGTTGCCATTCTTTCTAACACCTCGTCGTTGCTTGTATGCTCAGTCCACGATATCCGTAGCATCCTTCTGTAGAACCACATTTCGGCCGAAAAGAAAAAAAAAAGACATTTCTTCTTAGCTGCTTTCAAAGTGAATGCAGATGGTAATTTTCTGAAGAAAATTCTTTAGAACTTTTTATTTTATTTTAAATTCTTACAAATTTTTTACTTAGCAGGAAATTTTAGGTTTAATTTTTTACATTCCACTTGGATAAGTTTACAATATTTGTTCAGAATCTTTATTGTTTTATTTTTCCCCCTTGTTTCCCCCCACCCATTTTTTAGTTTAGGTATATTTGAAACTAGTCACCATTTTTGACTCTTCCTGTTCAGCCTGTAACAATCACCAAAACCGGCACAATAAAGCACATTTCTTACCATCCAAAATCTACCCCCTTAGGATAGCATCGCCATTACACAACCTTCTAAAACCTTTTCTCTCTGTGTTGGCCTCTTTTTTGTTATCTATCTTAAACCTACAATGCTTTATAAACCTGTATTAAAAAGTAGTTGCATATTTGGCATCAATTAGCAGCAAGTAAGATCAATAAAAGGGTGTGTGAGTGGCATAATTGTTATAAAGTAGGATCGAGTGAGCTGAGTTCAAACTCTGACCGGGTCTGTTATTGGAAAAGGCATGAACTCATTTCTTCTGCTAATATTGAGTGGCAGCTAGTCTAGGAAAAAGGAAATAGAAAACTGTTCCACCATCTTATCCAAAAAATCATGGCAATTTTTGATTAATAAAAAAAAGGGAGTTATAATTGTTTATGTTCTAAAGGGACATGGTATTTTAAAAAGTTCCGTAAATGATTTAAAACGAGTTAAAAAAAAACAAACAAAAAAAGAAACTAATAACAAAATAATTCCATTGTATTTTGCTTGTGTGTAAATAATTATATATTTTGTAATACATACAAATTTAGATTGGTTGATGATTTTTCATGCAAATACAAATTTAACAAAAAAATGTTTATGTATAAAAAGTGATAGATGAAAAAAAAAGCAGCACGCTTGAAAGATACAAGAAAGTCAAAAAAATATTCAAATAAATTTCTGCCCCAAAATTTTGAGTTTTGAAAAGAAAATTGAGAAAATTTGAGAAGATATATTTTTAAATTTCAAGACAAAAGATTTATGAAGAAAATAAATAAAACAATAAAATGATTTAAAAAGTAATTCAAAGAAAAACACAAGATTTAGAGAAAAAAAGATTGAAGAAATAACAAAAGGCAAAACTCCAAAAATTAAGGAAAAGCAACAAAAAATAAATATAAAAATAAACTGATTTGGAGAAAAACGAAAAGTTTGTTTTGAAAGTTAAAAAAAAAGAAAAAAAAAAAGCTTAGAAAAAAAAATTACATAAAATCTGTGACAGGTTGAGTTGCATTCTTTTCTATTCAAACAGGCTTTTCACCAATTTTATTACTAGCATAATCGTGTTTTCAGTTTCTTTGAAAAGTGAAGTGCAGAGGCGGAAGGTGTACTGGGAAGGGGGATGGCAGAGGAGGAAAGACTGGAAAGCTAAAAGCCAATAAAAGAAGTAGAAAAATGGCAGGTGGGAGGAAGATGAAATTCAGGTAAAAAAGACACATTTGAAAAAGGAAAAAAAAAAAAACAACGTAAAATGATTAAAACAAAAAAGATTTGAAGAAACAAAAATAGAATATAGCAGAGAAAAGGAAACTAAAATCAAATCATAAAAACTGGGTAAACTGAAATCAAATACAAGCACACACTATATATGTGTGTGTATATATATATATATATATATATATATATATATAAAGAGAGAGAGAGAGATTGGATTTTACTGTTGTTCTTTTAAAACTGATTTACATAAAAAAAAATCTTACATACATTTGATTCAGTTGGTCTAAGATTCCTTGTAACTGATGTTTTATTTAAGTGTGTGTGTGTGTGTGTGTGTGGGAGCGTATATTTACACCTATGCACACAGAAAAATGAGATTATCTAGAAAGAAAGAGAAATACAACTTTCCAAAAGAACAAAAAGTCAAAATGAAAAACTAAAAAGAAAATAATCTAGAGAGATACATGCAACTTTGTTCAATTAAGGAATTACTACCTCAGTCATGGAATGAGAAATTAGAGAGCTGAGTTCAGATTCCTGTTGAATTTGTTGCATTCATTTACGCACAAGTACCTTTGGGGAAGGTATTAATACATCTCTTCTCCCCCCAGCTATGGCTTAAGTAACAGGACAGATTGGGTTCTATAGCCTTGGTTAGCAACCAGTCTATTGCAGAAAAAAATGGCAACCTACTGCAGGAAAATTCTTCAGCCCATTCATCCAGGTTGGCGATTCTACCTCTGAGCTATGAGCGCTCAGTAGAAGAAGGCAGACTTTTAGCATGTGATATACCATGTAAATATACGCCAGAAGCTGAGAGTGTTCTAATTCATTACTGAATGAACAATTATATATATATATATATATATATATCTCAACTAACATACTCCAATGCCTGTAATCAGACCAAGAACCACATTACCACCATTTTGTCACTGTCTGTGGCCATCCGCCACGGTAAAAATGGATTTGTCTCTTTGATTTAATTCTCTTTATTTAATTCCACTTTGTTAATAACTTAAATGTTCTATGTTCACTATATGCTAATGTTCATTCTTTGATAATGGCTTATGTAAGCCGAAAGCTTAGACCTGATAAACCTTAGATTACTGTGATTTCTTGTCGTCTTTCAATGATGGCACCACCAAGCTTATCAGACGATACGAACGGATCCTACACAAAATAAATAGACAAAACTTGTCTATATTATTCAACGATACCTGTATTAATGAAAAAATGCTGTCAAAATACACACAATATATATATATATATATAAGGCTCTCAAATATTTTGCTATACAAAATATGTTTCTTTGGAGACATGATCGCTCAAACGTGTATCACGTATGGCACTTAACTTACTGACTGACTTCAGTCCCATAAGAGTTGTAACATTTAGTGTGTGTGTGTGTCATAGGACAGAGAATAGAATAGAAAGAGTTGGTCAAGGGAAGAGAGGAAGAAAAAGGAAGATGATAGAATAAAAGGAATTATGAGAGGAAAAAACGAGAGAGAGAGGCAAGCAAAGTGAAAAAAAAAGGAGGAAGAAAAATAGTTGGAGGGAAAGGAAAATAGTTAAGAGGAAGGAAGGAAGGAAGGAAAAAAGAAAAAATTATGGACAGAAAGGAGGAAAGAGACAATTAAGGAAATATTCATAGAAAGTGAGGAGAGAGAGTAGGAAAATAAGAAGGGAACAAAAAGAGACAGGGAGTTAAATCGGAAAAAAAAAAAAGAAAAGGAGGTTAGAGAAAATGAGAGAGTAAGTAAAGGAAGGAGAGTGACAAAGTTAAAAGAAGAAAGAATTTGAGAGGCATTCAGCAGATATCCTAAAGGACAAAACAAAAAGGCTGCAATCAACAATTTTCTTTAACTTAGGAGGCACAACAAACACCCAAGATAGACTTTGAGGGTGCAATGACCAAAACATATGATTCATTGATAAAATGTCAGAAACAGGATCAGCTCTCTGTAACACTCCAGAAAGTACTTGATGCCTTCTGCAATGCTTTATTTTTGCAGAAATCAGATCAGATCAAAAATGGAGAATTACTGCTGTCATATCTGGGCTAGAGATGCACAATCTGCAATTTCCAGTCTATAGAGTCCAAAGTCATTTGCATGGCTTTATGGCTTTATTTTACACCCTGCAGTCCCCCTTTCCCCACGGGGGGAAATATTGCAAGCTTGTCATTATGCTATTGTCATTTCCATGGCAAATGTTCAGACAAGCTCTCTTCCTCTGTTACACCAATTCAGACATTTAATGCTAAAAATCACTAGACTGCACCCAAGGAGTTGAAGCTCTCTTACACATCCTGTATTTCAATTGCATAGAGGAAATTTCTTTTATCCCCCAAGAACTACTGCTTTGTGGGACAGACTCCCATATAAATGCTTCCCTGAATGTTATAATCTAAACTTAGTGAGAATAGTGATGCAGTATCAGCTCAGTTCACTCTCTTTATGAAAGCTCTTGCCACGTGTTTGCTATTTTGCTGATATTATTTTTTGTAATAATTATCTCATCAAGTAGTGAAGAATATATATATATATATATATATTAATGCAGGTTTCATTGAATAATATAGACAAGTTCTGTCTATTAATTTTGTGTAGGATCCGTTCATACCGTCTGATATACTTGATGGTGATATCGTTGAAAGACAACAAAAAATCACAATAATTGTTGATTTTTTTATCGGGTCTAAGCTTTCGGCTCACATAAGCCATTATCAACTCCAATGCACTCCAACTACCAACTAGATGAAAACATCCTAAAAAATCTCATAAATACTAATATTTCTCCGACAGACTCTAACAAAAGAATTAAGTTTATTATATATTACACTAAATCCACTACATCTAATTCATTCGTCCGCAACGAGTCTTCCCCCACTGTTAGTGATTTGCAAAAAACCAATGTAGTATATAAATTCATATGTCCATTTAGAGAATGTATCTCTAACAACCTCAATAATATCTACATTGGCCACACTACAAATTCGCTCTCACGGTGTCTGACGTTGCACTTAAATGAAAATTCAAATATATTCTGTCATTTAAAACAACACGGTTATCAACGCACACTTCTGAGAAAAACGCTAGTTGATAACACATACATACTTAAACAAGAGAATAATAAACAGAAACTAAAAATCCTCGAAGCAATCTACATTAAACAATTTAAACCTGGTTTGAATACAATCAATTTTGATATTTCCAATAACGTACTCAAATGCCTGTAATCAGATCAGGGACCACAACGCCACTATTTTGTCACTGTCTTCGGCCATCTGCCATGGTAGGGATGGACTTATATTTTCAATTTAATTCTCTTTATTGTTAATAGCTTAAATGTTCTATGTTTACTGTGTGTTAATATTTACTCTTTGATAATGGCTTATGTGAGCCAAAAGCTTAGACCCGATAAAAAAAATCAACAATTATTGTGATTTTTTGTTGTCTTTCAACGATATCACCATCAAGTATATCAGACGGTATGAACGGATCCTACACAAAATTAATAGACAGAACTTGTCTATATTATTCAATGAAACCTGCATTAATGAAAAAATGCTGCCAAAATACACACAATTCATGTATATATATATATATATATATATATATATATATATATATATATATATTCATCCGCAGACAGATCTGTTTCACTGTATCACAGCTTATCAGTACAGTTAGACATCCAATTGCTTTTAGCCGGGATTGAAACCCGACAGAATTGACATCAGTCAACAATTCTACCTCTGAACTATGGGTGCTCGGTAGAAGAAGACAGATTTTTAGCATGTGATATACCATGTAAACATACACCAGTAGGTGAGAGTGTTCTAATTCATTACTGAATGAACGATATATATATATATATATATATATATATATATATATATATATATATAATATGCTCTCAAATATTTTGCTGTACAAAATATTTGCAGGAATACACTCGTTATAGAAGATTTGTCCAGAACTGCTGAGAACTGGTTGTGTGGCCTTGATATAACTTAGCAACCAATTAGGGAAGATTTTACAGTGCAAGTGTGAACCAAAATTTTCTTATGGGATTATGCACTTGACAGTACGATATGATTATTGCAGTTGTAAGGTCTCCTTAGTAACATCTGATAAGAATATGATACAGAAGTTTTCATATGTAAAATTGTTTATTTACTTCTGGAAGTAATGTCATTGTGACAGTGACTTTTTTTCAAATATTGATTCTCTTCTTGCAAGGATGTGAGAAACTAACTCTTCCCTCTGCAGTGGGGCATTTATATAACTTCCCTTCATCTGACTGTCCCATGTTGGTTGGTTGTTTTGTTTTTATGGCATATCAACCTCAGTGGGTCATTTATTGCTAACTAAATTGTATTTATTTATTGCTGGTAATACCTTTTTCTTTCAACAATTTATTGTTGTTTTTATATAAGTTTTGTGTCTAGTAATACTTTTTTCTTTTCGAGTATCAAGATTCATTGGATTTGTTTTTAAAGGGCAGGGTCCCCAAGTCCTATCCTGTTATTTAACCCATAACTGGAGGGAAGGGACGGATTAATACCTTTTCCCAAGGGTACCAGTGCTTAAGTGAATGCAGGGTATTCAACTGGAATTCGAACTCGGCTCACCAATTTCTCTTTCCGAGCCGATATCCACTGCACCACAACGCACATCCGTCACTAAACACTTACAGCATGTTGTATTCCCAAGCGGTCACCCATCTAAGTACTGACCAGGCTCAACATTGCTTAACTTCAGTGATCAAGCGAGAACCGGTGTATTCAACGGGATATGGCTGTAAGTCTACTGTCCCATGTGTGTATATTCTAAGTTCAAATGGGTTGACCGCCCGTTTTTTTGGGGGTTTTTTTTTTAATCGTTTCACCCTAAGCAAGGCGGTACTGCCACTGATGTGCAGGCGTCTATATAAGAGTAAAAGTTTAGACAGAAGGAGAATGAAGAGAAAGACAAACCAGTTATAGGGGTTGTCAGAGAAAGGGCAAGAGAAGGAAGGGAACACAGGTGTGAAGACAGTTGCAAACGTAGAGAGAAAGGAAAAGAACAAGATAAACGAGGGTGATGTAGAAAGGAACTGGAGTCAAGTGGATAAGAGATGGGTATTGACATTGCATTTAAATTCCTGGGTGTTGTAGCCATCAGGAAAGCAAGTATAATGGAATTCCACAGGCAGGAAGTGCAAGAAAAGAAGCTGATGGAGTAGAATTATCAACTGCATTTGGTTGATCTAACTGCAAATGGGTGGGACCTTGTTGCCAGTCTAGTTGCACAAGTAAATTCTTGTGGCGGGGCACCAGTGACTTACGTTCGTTGGAGCAGAAGCCTGAAAATATTTGTAGAATAGACAGGGGGAAGCCACATCTTGCTAGTGAGAAAGGGGCTGGAGTCGAGCTGCCTAGTCGAGACCTAACACATTACAGATTCTCTTTTGGAGCCTGTCAAGAATACTGAGATGAACAACAGTATTGTATGCACAAACGGATGGTTGATTTCTATATGTGGTATCCTGGCCTGACACAGTGACCCAACCTTCCTAGCAGTGGATTTAGCTATGGACTCAATGTAATGATTCCACTTGAGGTCGGAAGATAGGTTAAGGCCAAGGAGGTGCAGTATATTGCTTTTAGGGAGACTCACTTGGTCCATGCTTATGGGGGGCAGGAGAGGTTGTTTGTGATGGTTGACAGATAACAGTTTTGTTTTAGTAGCATTGAAATTTACAAGCCACTTCTTACCCCAGTCCACCACTGAGTGTAGATTCTTCTCAAGATCGGCAAGGGGGTTATGTTTGTTCACCTCACCGGATTTCTTACTGATGTGAGAGTAAATTGTGGTGTCATCTGTGTAGATGCCTACATCATATCTGGGAGAACATTTATAAAGATCAGGAAGAGCGTTGGACCTAGGATAGAGCCCTGGGGGACACCAACGTTCGTAGGATGTGGAGGCATGTCCATTTAAGACAACCTTTATTATGCGGCTAGATAGGAAAGATTTAATCAGATCAAACAAGCGTCCGGTGATACCATAGCCCTGTAGCTTGCATAGAAGGCCGGCATGCCAAACCCTAACAAAAGCCTTGGAGATGTCCAGGGCAACAGTCCGAGATATCAGGGTAGCCAGTGATAGCTTATGAGGTCTGATTCTATGTCTGCTGAATTCAATTCAGATCAACCCTTTGATGTACATGGTTCCTCTGTTGCTTTGGTCTGACAGCAAGTGCAAAGCCTACTTTGGTATCTCTTAGAGTTAGTCCAAGACATATTATGGTCAACATAGATCAACTGCTCTTAGAATAAAGATTCCTTATTGACATTAAATTCAGTTCAGACTTTTCCTGGCACAATTTTTGCAACATGCATCAGCATATTGAAATCCTCAAAGTATTATTGAAGTTATCACTAACATTTTTGTTTACATTTACAAATTCTGTTTCATTTAATTTCACAAATATTTGATGAAATTTGAATAAGATTATATTAGTCAGTATTTGATTTATTGTGGTGGCTTTTCTTTCTTTTAATCTGGCATGTTCTGGCCATCCTGAATATAAGTCGACTAATACCAAGAATAATCTCCTATTTCTGACATGTGCATGATCCATATTGACCCCAACCCACGGCTCTGCTTCCTTGGGCCATGAGTGGATTTTTGCTTGCTTGAAGTTTTTTTTTATTTCCGCACATTTTCGGCATCTCTTTAACGTATTCTATGTCTTTTGAATATCCTGGTCACCAAGCTTGTAACTTTAGTCTTTTTTTTTTTTTTTTAATCATCTCACCCCAAGCAAGGCATTCCACTGCCACTATTGCGCATGGGGGCTACATAGGGGAAGGTAAAGAGAAGGAGTGGATAGACATAGGGAATGTCAGGAGAAAGGTGACAGATGAGTAAGGATAGCGAGGATGAGGGTCGGGCAGATGGGAAGAGTGCTTGATAGAATGGGAGCAGGTTAGTGTGTTAGGAGATGTGTATTGACCTTACATTTAAACTCCTGGAGATTGTAACCGTCAGGGAAGCAATCGTTTGGAAGAGAATTCTTTGCGTTTCTGTTATGCCACAATGTATGTCGTCATGTACTTCTTTTAAAAGGTCTTTTCTCAGTATTTGTGGAGTTACTATTATATCTCCATTGCATATTATGCCATTTTCTAGGGTTTGTTTGTGTTTCCTTTCCTTAAAGAATCACTCAGCCATTGAAAAAAATTCTCTACATATTTTTATTCTCTCTACTGTTCTACTTAATATTGGGTCTTTGTTTCTATTTTGGGTTTATTTAGAGTGGTGATTCCCACAGGGGAACAATTTGATTATTAGGGGGCAATTCGATTGTTAGGTGTTTTGCTAATAAAAGTCTTTCTTCTTGTGATCTATTAGCTCTAACATTCTAATAAATAAAAATTTAACAATGTTACAAATATATTTTCATTCATCATTTGTCTTGTATTTTTAAATTACCATCGATTGCACTACTACCCGGTAATTAACTTCCATTTTAAAATAATTTTAGAACTTCATTTTGCAAAATTTCAAAATCCTTTGTATATTCTGTGTTCATGGCGTTAAAAAATACTTTTCTGAAATAAAAGTACAATTATTACTTTAGTTAAAAGTATTTTTCTATATTCTAGATTTCCAAACGATTGTATTTTAATATTATAGCCAATTTTTGCTTATAATATTCTTCGTTGCCATAATTCTTGCCTTATCACACTTTATAAATCAAAGTATTGGTGTTATAAGTATCACCTAAAACGAAGTTCACTTTTTACATAAGAATTATATTTTTATTTTTTTTTTAATGATATCACCCCAAGCAAGGTGGTAACACCACTAATGTGCAGGGGGCTACGTAAGAGTGAAAAGATTGGGAAAGAGAAAGCCAGAAACCACATCCTAAACAGGGAACAAGGGATGAGTCTCTTCACCTGTTCAATAGACGAGGGTGGAGTGTGAACCGGGCGATAGTTTAGTCTATCTACTCCAATTGAAAAAAAAAAAAGAAAAACAGGTTGGAAGAGAGAAAGCCAGAAACTACATCCTAAACAGGGAACAAGGGATGAGCCTCTTCACCTGTTCAATAGACGAATCAACATATGGGAGGGGGGGACATCAGGATTCTAGAGGTGACGAGGTGGGGCATGGCC
>JBBBDQ010000651.1:8860000-8890000 GCA_037127315.1 Ascarosepion bandense | reverse complement strand
TCTTGTTTAACCACACATTTCAATGTAAATCAGGTGCCATGCATAAGACCAAAGAGTTCAATAATGTCATTGTAGGTCATTCTAAGTAACTTACGAATCTTCAATGGCATACTTTTGGGTTATAAAAGGAATCAAATTTCCTTTTTCTATATTTAAAGGGACACGTTTCATTATGAGATTTTTAATCAACCAGGCAAGTAAAGCAATAAACTTGAATCATTCAATTAAGTTTTAATTAAGTGAGTCGATTGAGCGAGTGAAATCTCAAAGGCTGTTACCTACCATTATTTTTATTTAGTGTTATCTCATAACTTTTAGTATATCTGTGGATAAAATTTATTTGGAAAGGGATAAAGTATTAGCAGAGACCTACAAGCATCATATATTATACTACTGGACTCTCATCTTTTTTGACATATTAGGATACAGGAACTGTTCTTAGAACCAAACAACCAGACTACTTTAACATAAGATTTGATTATATTGGTGAAGGCTTGTGCAGAACGAACCACACTTCTTGTAAGAGCCAAATACAGGGAACTTAGTGCACATAGCATTCCATAAGGACCTCAAATGACCTGCAGATTTTGAATGCAAAAGTTATCCTCATTGACCAGTTGCCACCAAAGTCTATAGGGCCCAGTCTGTCTTACTATTTATCCATTTTCTTTTTCTATGTGCCTTGTCCTTTCAGGTGGTTCTTAATGCACTTTCTCCCCCGTTGTGCCATCTATCTGTTCAGGCCCATCGAGTATGTTACGTTGTTTTCCCCTGTCTCTCCTTCCCTCTATCTGGCTTGTTAGTATCAGATTTCTCAAGCCCTCCTTCCACATTGCATGTCCCAGGAACTTCAGCTGTCTCTTCCTGATGCTCAGCATTAATTTCCTTTTGGTTTCCATCCTTTCCAAAACCTCATCATTTCTCACATGCTCGATCCATGATATCTGCAGCATCCTCTTGTAGAACCACATTTCAGTTGCTTCACGTTTATCCTTCATCTTTGATGATATTGCCCAATCTTCTTCAATGAGATTGTCCAGCATTCACTGCCATATTGAAGAAGTGACATCACATAGCAATCCAGTAATCTCTTTGTTTCTAGTGAAATTTTCCTATAATACTCTAATCAGCTTCTGGTATGTGTCCTTCACCATGCCAATTCACCTTTTGGATCTCTCTGTGTCACACTTTCCATCTTCTGTTAGAACACTTCCCAAGTATTTAAATTTTTATACCTCTTGTATTTTGCATTTTGGGCTGCTCTTTTGCTGATGACCAAGCATTCGGTTTTCTTGCAGTTTATTTGTAGTCCTTTCTTGTCACTCTCTTCCGCTACGTTCTGTAGGAGGTCTTGTAGTTTCCTTTCAATGTCTGCTATCAGCACTGTATCATCTGTGTACCTTATGTTGTTCAAATTGTGGTCTCCGATGATGAATGCTAGCATAACATCTAGGGTCCTCAGAATAGTCTTACTGTACAAGTTGAATAGGTCTGGGGGAGGGGGGAAGAAATGGATTATTCATACCTTTTCAAATATATATATATATATATATACACATACACGCACAAACAGTAATCAAGTGTTAGATTTTTTTACTGCAATTTGATTTGAGGTAAAGACAAATCTCAAGACCTGCAAATTTTTATAAAATTTTAGGTCTTGTACAAATTTGGTATTTTCTGCACTACTAAATTTGTGCCAAGAAGTAGTCATTACTTGTCTGTATAGCATTTGAAAATTCAGAATGATATTTAATTAGTAACTTAGCATGGATGGAAATATTTGTTGTTTGTAACTTCTTGGGTCAGTCAGTCAGGTGAATGTCATGCCTGATACATTCTTGGGGGATCACATCTTGAAAGAGACCTGACTGACTGGGCAGAAAATTTTTATGCAGTAGGTTGGCATTACTTTCTGTGGTAGACTGGTTGCCAACCAAAGCTACAGAACCCAGTCTGTCTTGCTATTTATTAATCCTTAGCAGGAGGGAGAAGAGATAGACTAATATATTTCCCAAGGGTATTTTTGCATGCATGAATGCAATGAATTCAATTGGAATTCACTCATCTCTCTGATTTCTAATTCCAAGCTGATATCCACTGCACCACATTGCACATATTTATTAAACGACTATTTCAAAACTTTTATTCCCGCTAATCAATAATATGACACAAATTTAAATTCTGGTAGCAGGTGCAGAAAATAAAACAATGGCTATATTTTTTTACAGCCAATTACTTTTTAACCCTGTGTGTGTCTTCAGTTTTTTCTATTGGCACCTAGTTATTGCTACACTTCTTTTTCCATATTAAATATTTTCTTTCAATTGGGTGGGGGAAGGATTTAATTGAGAACTCAATTTTACAGTTTTTAGCTTAAATATATTTTTAGCATGTTTTCACACTTAATCTGTATATTATGCATTGAAAATTAGGAATATTGATTGTCAGTGATTAAGTATTCAGGCAAGCATTACCTACATAATAGAGCTATTATATAATTGTTGAATGGATTTAATTCATATAGCTAATTATTACTCTCTCTGTATATAATCATTCATTCAAATTCTGTTTGTAGGAATTCAATGACCATGCTAATAATTAGAAACTTTTTTTTTTCCTAATAGGCATAGTTAAAATAAGATATAGATATTGTTTGTTTTTTAATTTGCTAAATTGCTCTCTTTCAGATGAAGAGTCCCTATTTTCAGAACAATTAACAACAGAAAAGTTAGTATCATTACATTCACTTACTGAATTTGAAAACCTGATGCCAAGATTCACTGCCACAGTATCTCCATGTTGGGCAGAAATACAACAGGAACAGCAACAAAGGCGACATCCTCAGCATTTACAACAACAAGGAGAAGCAACCCAGCATACGCGTACATGGAAGCTGCAGCCAGAAAGGTAACTGAAAAAAAATGTTCATTTTGGAAAATTAATTTAATTAAATTTAATTTAAATTAGTCTTCTTGTAGTGACAAGATATCCCTATTTTTAAAACTTAATTGCATGGAGTTTTTAAAGTGTTGGAATTATTTGCTGAGTTTATTTAATCAATTGATGTAAATTAGGTACCTCCACCCATTTTCGATACCTAAATTTAAATTGAAATTTTAAAAATAAGTTATCTTCAAGCTATAAAATTAGCTTTAATTGAAAGCCAAGAGAATTCCAGAAAGAAAAATACACTGGTGTATTTTAAACTGAAATTATACTGATTTTAATCTAATTTTTTTTTCTGAATTGAAAAAATAAAATTTATATTTCCCACTATTTTTGATTGATCAACACATTACGTAAACAGTACGTAAACAGAGGAAAGATCAAAGTAATTTTTATTTTTGGCACAATTATATTGGCATTGTATCCTTGTCTCAGCCGAAGCGAATGGGTTTCCCCCTTGGTTCATTCCCAACCCTAGTTGGACTCTGTGGTGGAGCATTGGACCAATGAAAATCAAAACCTAATTATGGCTTCTTCCTTTAAAAAATATAAAAGGTGTTTATCAGACTCAGATACTGAAACTGACATAGACTTTTCAAAATTTATTATCATCAAATCACTGGATGAAATTAAATTAGACCAATTGTCTCCTTTTTGATTGAAAAAGTGATATCAAGTAGGTCAAATCCGAAAAATGTTAGAAATGGTAACCTGCTAGTGAAAGTTCAAATGAAGAAAGACGCAGATAATTTGCTCAAAATGGATACATTTCACAACATCAAATGCAGAGCATATCCACACGCTAGATTAAATACTTCAAAAGGCGTTATAAGAAGCAGAGAGCTTTCATTAGCCACCCGAGAGGAAATCGAAACAGCATTAAAAAACAGGGTGTAAAGGCATATAAGAGAATTACCATGAGACAATGAAATTATACAGACACACACACATATATACTCACTTTCGATAAACCATCCATGCCAAAAGATATCAGGATTGGTTATACAATAAAAAGAGTAGAGCAATTTATACCAGCTCCCCTCCGATGTTTCAAATGTCAAAAATTTGGTCATCACAAAGACATTTGCAGAGGATGCCAATTGTGTGGGAAGTGTGGTGAACGTGACCCAAACCACACAGTGCAAAAATATAAAATGTGCAAACTGCCATGAAGGACATCCTGCCTTTTCAAGGACCTGTGATGTCTACAAGAAAGAAAAGGAAATAATGTATGTAAAACACACCAAAAATTTACCTTTCCCAGAAGCTAGAAAAATTGTTGAATGCTATATGGGAATAAAAACACATGCCAATGTTGTACAAAAGCCAAATCAAAAACCTCAGGACACCAACCACTTCAATAGATAACTACAAAAACTTATGGAAAATTTAGTAAATTTGAATACAAATGAGTGGCCAACATTCCAAAAAAACCTAAACCAAATGTATTCAACAGAAACAAAACCAACCGAGTCTAGTACAAAAACAAAAGTAAATATTGATGACCATGTAGAACAGCCCAAAAAGAGTTCCAGGACGGCTGAATGTACAAGTGAAAAGCACCGAAGTTCACAAAGTTGACCTCCAGATTCTAACAAAGACATGATTGAAAATAAAACAAAAGATAATACTATTAAAAAGAAGACCTCAACTAAAAGAATAACACAATCCGCCCCAATAACTACATCAAACAAATCCAAGGAACCTGAAGAAATGGAGATTGAAAATAAAACTCCACAAATAAGCAAAACTCAAACCATAAATCTCAAATTAAATCTAAATGGAAAATAATTTAATCCAATGGAATATCAGAGGATTAAGGGCCAATTATTCAGAATTGTTATTGCTCATTACTAAATACTGCTCAGCAATCATATGCCTTCAAGAGACTCACCTCAAAAGCAGCTATACCATTAAAATTAAAAACTATCATTCATACAATTATATCAAACATCACATTGATAAACTTTCTGGAGGGTCATCAGTGATCATAAACAATAATATGCCACACAGGGAAAACAAATTAAATACAAGTCTACAAGCAGCCGCTATATCAGCAACCCTCCATGAAACAATAATAGTGTGTTCATTGTATAGTCCTCCAAGCCAAGAACTAAAAGAATCGGAGTTAGATAATTTAATAAAACAATTACCAAGACCCTTCATTATAATGGGTGACTTCAATAGCCACAACGAGATCTGGGGAAGTAAGAAAACAGATAAAAAGGGCAAAATAATAGAATCAATATTAAATAAGCATCAGTTGTGCATATATAATAATGATAATAACACAAATACATATTTGCACCCAGCAACAGGCACATACTCTACAATTGATTTAACAATATGTGACCTTAACCTGTTTTAGATTACAACTGGAAAGTGCATGATGATACATGTGGAAGTGACCACTTTTTGATTCTATTAGAAAACAAGATTAATAAATTAAATAAAAGAACTCCAAACTGGAATCTGAAAAAGGTGAATTGGGATGGTTTTAAAACATCATGCTTTGCTGAATTAACCCCAGAAGCAAATAAAAACAAAGAGGAAGACATTTTATATTTTAGGAACACACTACTAAATATAGCTGAAAGATATATACCAAAAAGCTCCACCTCATTAAAATACCATAGGCCATGGTTCAACAAGGAATGCCAAAAAGCTGTAAGACTACGCAGAGCAGCATCAAAGAAATTCAAAATAAATCTAACAAAAGAAAACTTAAATTCATTCAAAAATAGCAGAGCCAAAGCCTGAAAGATCATTAAAGACTCCAAATGAAATTCATGGAAAAATTATGTGGCCAAAATAAACAATAACACGAAACCAAAAAAAGTGTGGCAGATGATCCAAAAAATAGCAGGCAAAAATAACAATACTTCCACAAAACACCCCATTCACAATAATATGAAAATAACTGATGAGAAAGATATAGCAAATCATCTTGCCAAAATTCTTGCAAAACTCATCTGCTAAAAAACGAAGTAAAAACTTCCAAACTATCAAAACTAAAGCAGTAAAAATAAAATTTCAAAGCAAAAATACAGAAACCTATAACCAACTTCTTTCTGTAATAGAACTAAAAGAATCTCTTAACAAAGCCCACAATACTGCAGTTGGACTGAGATTCATTATCAATTCCTAAAAGAATTACCAGAAACCTTACAAAAATATCTCCTACAAATATACAATAACATATGGAAATGCGGGAACATCCTTAAAATATGGAAACAAAACACAGTTATATACTGATACAAAAACTGTTCAGACATAGCAAATGCAAAAAATTACAGGCCCATTGCTCTTAGCAGTTGTGTGTGCAAAACACTAGAGCAGATGATCAATTCCAAATTGACATGGTACCTAGAAAAGAACAAATTAATAACTGAATATCAATCAGGTTTTAGAAGCTGAAGAAACCCAATAGATCATCTGACCAGATGAAACATTTATCAGAGAGGCTTCTATTAAAAAAGAACAGCTAGTGGCTGTCTTCTTCGATCTAGAAGAGACATATGATACAACCTGGAAATACAGTATAGTAAGAGACCTCAAAAACCTTGGGCTAGAGAGTAGAATGCTGGTATTTATTAAAAACTTCCTAGAAGATAGAAAATTTAAAGTCTGAATAGGAAATATCTTCTCTGAAGAAAAGGAACAAGAAATGGGTGTACCTCAAGGTAGTATATTGTCTGATACGTTATTTAATATAAAAATAAACTTATATTGTAAAAAAACCTAAACAGAGGAACAAACCGCTTTATATGTGGATGATTTCCTGATGTTATAAAGCCAAAAACATGAACCATATTGAAAGACAACTTTAGATCTGCCTCTATAAGCTAAACAAATGGACCACAGAGAATGGACTAACATTTTCAAAAGAAAAAAAACAAAATGTGTCCACTTCTGTAACCTATGTAAACTCCACCTTGACCCAGTACTGAAAATTGATAATACCAAAATCCCAGTAGTAGATCATTATAAATACCTGGGAGTCATTTTTGACTGCAAACTCTCCTTCATTCCCCATATTAAATACTTGAGAATGAAATGCAATAAAACTTCAGTTACTCAGAACTATAGCACATACTAATTGGGGAGGAAGCAAAGAAACATTAATAAAATTGTGTCACACTTTAATCAGATCAAAACTTGATTATGGCTGCTTCATTTATAGAGCAGCCAGAAAAAACATACTTGAAAAAACTAAATACGATACATCACCAGGGAATTAGATTAGCTCTTGGAGCATATAGTAACACTCCTGTTGAGAGCTTGTACACAGAAGCAAATGAACCACCTCTTATCTTGAGATGAGGAAAAACTCGCTCTGCAATATTACCTTAAACTTTCATCATGCCCTCTAAATCCAGCTATTAGTACTAATTTCCAACCGCAATCAGTTTACAGATTAAAGAAATCATACAAGAGAACCAAGTAGATACAACGCAAGTTCACAAATCAACTATATCTTCGACACCACTCTGGATAATAAATCAAGCAAAAGTTATTCTTGATCTGACAAAATACAAAACTAACCCAATCATATACCAATCAGAAATACTCGACATAAAAAATAACCATCCAGACTACCTTCATGTATATGCAGATGGAGCAAAAAACGAAAATAAAGTAGAATCTGCGGCCATACTTAAAGATCAGAAGAAATGTAAAAAATAACTAAATATAGCTTCCATATATAATGCTGAAATAATTGCTATTAATTTGGCACTTGATATAACTACAACCCATCACAACAAATTCATAATCTTCAAACTCGTTATCTGTGTTTTAAAAAAACAAAAACCTTTCTGATCCTTAAATCACACAAGTATTAAACAGAGTGCATAATTTAACTAAAAGCAAAGAAATAATCTTTTGTTGGATCCCAAGCCATCTAGGTATTCAGGGAAATGACAGGGTAGACTTGGAAGCAATGAAAGATAAAATAGCAAAAATCAAAATTCCTTATACTGATTTTAAAGCTGTAGTGAAGAGAATAATTTTTAAAAAGTGGCAAAATTATTGGGATAGATACACTAACAACAAACTCCAAAACATAAAACCCACTATTGGAGAATGGAACATTCAATACAGAAATAGAACAGGTTTTGCTGACCCGCCTTCACATAGGCCATACCTACATCATGCACCATCGTTTACTGAAGGGCACAGAATCCCCAATATGTACCAGCTGTCAAGATTAAGTGTCAAACATATACTTTTAGTGTACAAACTCAAATAGTGCAGAAGAATCATATCACCCCGAGCAAGGTGGTAACGCCACTGATGTGCAGGGCGGCTACATAAGAGTAAAAGGATTAGAGGAGAGTGAGGAGAAGGACGAACCAGTTAGAAAGGAGCAAGAGAAGGATGGGAATACAGGTGTGATGACAGTTGTAAAGATGGAGAGAAAGGAAAGGATCTACAGGACAGTGTGGAAAGAAGTAGGGTGAAGTAGTTAAGAGATGAATATTGAGCTTGCATTTAACTTCCTGGAGGTTGTAACCATCGGGAAAGCAAGAATAAGGAAGCGAGTTCCACAGGCGGGAAGTGCAGGAAAAGAAGCTTCAGGAGTAGAATTGTTGTCTACATTTGGTTGATCTAACTGTGAATGGGTGAGACCCAGTTGCCAGTCTGGTTGCACGAGTAAATACGAGGCACCAATGACTCGAGCTCGTTGGAGCAGAAACCATGGAAGTATTTATAGAACAAAAGGAAGCCACTTCTCGTCGGTGGGAAAGTGGCTGTAGTCGAGCCGCCAAGTCGGTACCTATCACATTACTGATTCTCATTTGGAGCTTGTCAAGAACACGGAGATGAACAGTGGGGTCACCTGCCTATATATGGCAGCAGTACTCCATGCATGGACGAATGGTTGATTTGTATATATGCAGGATGGTTTCAGGTGGGAAAAACGTCCTGGCCCGACACAGTGACCTAACCTTCCTAGCAGTGGATTTAGCTATTAACTCAATGTAGTGGTTCCACTTGTGATCAGAAGAGAGGGTAAGGCCGAGGAGGCATAGAGTATTGCTTTCGGGGAGACTCGCTTGGTCCATTCATATGGGAGGCAGGAGAGGTTGCCTGTGATGATTGACAGACAGCAGCTTGGTCTTAGACACATTGAAATTTACAAGCCACTTCTTACCCCAATGCACCACAGAGTGTAGATCTCTTTCAAGATCAGCAGCAAGATTGTTTGTCTGTCACGCCTGGATTCTTTCTGATGCGGGAGTAAATTGTGGTGTCATCTACGTAGATGCCTACCTGGCTCTTGATCTCATCTGGGAGGTCATTTATGAAAATAAGGAAGAGCGTTGGGCCTAGGGTAGATCCCTGAGGGACACCAGCTTTTGTACAGTAGGGTGTGGAGGCATGCTCATTCAGGACGACCTTCATTATGTGGTTATGTAGGAAAGATTGGATCAGATCATTCAATCGTCAGGTATCACCGTAACCCTGTAGCTTGCATAGGCCAGCGTGCCAAACCCTGTCAAAAGCCTTGGAGATGTCAAGAGCAACAGCACAAGCCACGCCGGACTCTTTGGGGGCCTGAAACATGTACTCCGTAATGGTCGTTAGCATATCAGCCGTGGACCTGGCAAAGCCATACTGCCTGTCGGAGAAGAGTTTATGAGCAGTTAGATGTTGAACTATTTCAGCATTAATGATGGCCTCAAACATCTTCCCGAAAATAGATAGAAAGCTGATAGGGCGATAGTTGGATGGATCTGAGGGTTCACCAGAGTTCTTAAATACGACAGAAGAGGACTACCAGCATGCAGGAAAACAGGAAGCAGAGAGGCAGTAGTTATAGAATTCAGAGAGTTCAGAGGCACATTTCTTAAGGACAATCACTGGGATTCCATCACCGCCGCTAGCCTTGTGGGGATCTAGTTTTGATATTACATGGGATACTACTGTCGGGTAATGTGTATATCAGACAGTTTAGCATCAATTCTGATAGGGGAGTCTGGTGAGTGTACTCCAGATGAGTCAAATGTAGATTTGGATGAGAATCTGTGAGCAAAGCACTCAGCCTTGTCCGCTGATGATGTGAGGATCTCAAATTCGTTGATTAGAGGGATAGAGGATTTGATATTGTTCAGCACCCGTTTGCATAATCATCAATAGTCTTTGGAGCTGAAGTTGTGGTCAGCTATGTGCTGTCTCATTCTCTCAGCAAACAACCGCTTGGCGTCATTCAGGATTCTTTTGCACTCATTACGAGCAGACATGAATAGGTACCTGTTGTGATCAGATGACTGTCTCCGAAATAGTTGAAAATAGTGATTCCTGTGGGCAATGGCGACCGAATAGGCAGGAGAGAACCAAGGGGAGGAATGAGGTTTGAGACGAAACTTCCTGGTAGGTATGATTCATCAATTCCAGCTTTCACCAAGGACGAAATCTCAGAGGCGCAGTCATCAACTGGAAGATCAAACACTTTTCTCCCAAGAGACATCGCAAAGGAAGTTGCAGAAGGCGTCCCAGTCAGCTCTTTGGTAGCAGTAGGAGGTCCTATAAGTAGAAGGTTCCTGGTGGGAGTGAGAGTGGAGAGAAATATTAAGAGAGACAACAGCATGGTCGGAGTTGCCGAGAGGGCAAAGCTGAGAGACCTGGCAGGAGTCAGGTGTAGAGGTAAAGCATATATCTATTAAAGAGGCGTGCCCAGAGGGAGTGCTTGGAAAGTGTGTGGGGAAGTCCACTACTTGCGTAAGGGATTGGGAAATAGCAAAGTTTACGGCGTGGATGCCTGCTGAATCAGTAACAGTCTTTAAGCCATTCAGTATGATGGGTGTTAAGGTCTCTGAACACAAATATGTGAGCGAATAGGTGATAGGAAGTAGCCTTATCTATATTATCAGAAATGCTGTCTAGTAGAGAGCAGTCAGAAGAAGGGGAATGGTAAGGAAAGGTAGCTAACCAAACTGAGAAGTGATAGACGAAGACATACATATTGGTGGGTGGTGGATTCAAGTGAAGTCACCCTAGCTACAGGGAGGTGTTCACTAATGTAGACCCCCAGCCCATGCATGTGGACAGTGGAATCCTTCCTTAAGAGGGGAAGATAACCAGGGATCAAGAAGTCAGAGGAAGGAATTGATGAGTTGAGGTTAGTCTCACAGAGCGCTAGGATGTCGGGGGACTTTTCACAGAGGAGAGCTTCTACGCTACAAAAGTTAGTGTGAATGCCCCAGATGTTAGTAAAAGAAATGTTAAGAAATTTTGGTGATTTGAGTTTGACTGTTTTAGGGTTATTTCTGATTCCGTTTATCATGTTAAAATTTGTTGGTAGGGAGGGACCTTGAGTAGAGGATGCAGGCAGTCAATTATCCACGATATGCGCTGGGATGGGAACTGGCTCGGGCTGTATCAAAGTGTGGCCTCGGGGTTGCCCACCGAAAGCGCTTTCAGGGATACCTATCCATGTGCAACATGGCACTACAAGAACCCTGGTATTATGCAACTGTTGATCAGAGCAGCCGCTCTTGATGCTATGCAAAAGTTAAGGCTCCTAATTACCAGTCGGAAGCAGCAGCCAGGAAACTGCCAACCCGGTACCCTCACAATGATGAGACGTTGCCACCAGCCAAGCACCGCAGGAAAACCACGGAAGCACCAATACTGAGGTCTGAGGAGAGAAAAGAAAGCCAGAAACCACATCCTAAACAGGGATGAGCCTCTTCACCTGTTCAATAGACGTGGGTGAAGTGTGAACCAGGCGATAGTTTGGTCTATCTACTCCATACCAAGCAAGTAGTTTGAAAATACTATTTATGGAAACAAGACCAAGCAGCATACTCAAATTCTTAAAAGAAATCAGAATGTACTCAAAAATGTAACTGGTTGAATACTATCTCACACACATATATGTATTTCTACCAACTTGCTATATATTTCAAAACTTGGTTCTACTGAATGTGCGTTTGCAAATTTTGTATATGTAATACATACACCTATAATGTATGTAGGCTGAATTTGTCTTCAGATAACCTGTGGTGGTTTATATGCCATAAAATCTAAACAGCCAAATTAAATATATACATTTTTTATAAAATATTTTATTAATTTAAAATGTGTTAAATACATAAATTTGTTAAATCTATGAATTTGTCTAAATATATGTGTGTTTTTATATATATATATATATATATATATAGTGATGATCCATGTAGGGATTTAGGTGTTTTGAATCTTTACAAATATTTCAATAGCTAAACTTTTTTAGATACAATTAAAAAAATTTTTTCTCTAAAACAAAATTTATAAGTATTATTAAAGATAGGTTTATGTTTACAAATATTTTTAAAAAAAATCTGTCGCTTTCTGCGTCACATGATGTAAACAATCTCTTTCTACAGACGCTCTCGCGAAATACGTTTCTAATTTAAATTTTATAATCATTTGTTTCTGATGGACTAAGGACGGTCTGAAATATAAAATATAATAATAGAAATAAACAAATACTGTCAAAAAAATACATTTTTAAACTTACAACTTTATAATAGTTTTTTTCCTATATATATATTAATTTGTTAAATATACAAACCTCTTGAAATTGTACTTTAACTTTTTGTTTGATTTTTAGTAATTCGATTTGGCGTTAAATGACCCAAGATGGGTTGATACGCCACAAAACAAAACAAACAAACAAAACTTTAATATATTAATATTATATTTTATATCGGAAACTCAGTGACATTTTTGTGTCAGAAATAAAGTAAGTTTTTTTATAGTAACTTATAAACATTTATTTTACTTACTTGTTTTTTTTATTTTGTTTATTCATAGTTGCCACTAGCTTTTGAGAAACAATTATCCAAATTTAAAATAAATGACATTAAAAGTTGAATTGGAAAGTTAGCAGAAAACATTTGAATGTCAAAAAAAGTTAAATAATAATGATTATTGTTGTAAATGTTTTTCTTTTTGTGTGAAAGGTATAAATTTGTGTATAAAGTTTGAGTAGTAACATTTTTCTGTTTTGAAATGTTGTTATTGTCTGTCTAAATGGATTTTATATATATATATATATATATAGTCATCCGCAGACAGATCTGTTTCGCTGTATCACAGCTCATCAGTACGGTTAGACTCCGATTGCTTTTAACCCAGGATTGAAACCCAACCAAATTGGCGTCAGTCAGCGACTCTACCTCTGGGCTATGGGCGTTTGGTAGAAGGCAGACTTTTTAGCATGTATATTGTCATTATACCCGCCCAATAGCCAGAGTGCTCTAATCCATTACTGAATGAGCGATGCATACATGCCAGAGTAGCTACTGTTTTTCAAAGTCTACCATTCTTCCAGAGTGCTCAATCAGGGTGTGAGAGCATACACACACACACACACACACACACTGCAGAATTTTGAAGAGATGTAGGCATGTGTCTAATATAATTTATTATCATAATTTCTATAACATTTGTACAAACGTAAACTTTGACTATTTTACATGTGTGAATAAGTGAGTTAATATTTGTTAGTAACCTTTAAAATGGAGATCAAATGTTTGATATTAGCAAATCGTATCATATCTTTCTCCAAAAACAAATTTGGATACTGATTACCACTGTTCAATACTTTTTTTTTTTTAAGACTGTTCTTTGATTTGTTAAAATGAGCATTTAATCAAATTTAATTAAAAAGCTATTTAAGAAACTAAAAATTTGCTTACCTAAAAATATTTACCATTTTTCATTTCAGATAAATAATCAAAGAACTAAGATATGTGAGATATGTGTAGATGTAAATTCTTAACTCTGTATATAAAATTATGGTGAAAGTTTTTTTTTTTTTTTTTTTTTTTTTTTGTCAAAGAATACCTGTTATAATTTGACTCAGTGTTAATGCCAAAATATCCATATTAAGCACTTTTAAAATATTCTAATATTTGATGCATATTGAAATTGTATAACCTCATAATAAATGAAGGTAATTGTTTGCACTTTTATTGTCTAGTTTGATCTTGATTCAAACAATGTAGATTTTGTTTGATGTTGATATTTTATTTGAATTTTATTTTTACAGTAACACTTGGGATGAGCATCTATTTGAATTGGTCCTTCCACGACCATGCACAGTGGGTCATATTGATGTTAAGTTCTCTCTATTGAACATGTGTACTACTCTTCCTAACATTCAAGTAACATTGCTCAAGCAGAACATTAGTAACATAGGCAAACAGCAACAGCAGCAGCCTCCAGCAGTGTCCTCAGATTCTTCCATTCCTACATCTAGCAATACTGGCACATCGTTATTGAGCAGTTTTGGTTCATTACACATCTCAGCCACTGCCAACACCGAGCCACAGCCATCTACTTCAGTTGAAGTTGATCAGAAATTAGATTTTAATCTGCATTACAAAAGTGATCTCTTGGATGACTCCTCACCCAGCTTCAACTCTCGAAAACAGCCTGAAGTGAACAATGTTCTTGACCCTCTATTCCTGGAAATGCACAATGCTGAGATTCTATGCGGGCCATTGTCCATCTCCTCATGCCTTGATTTATCTGGTAGCAGTGGACTGGTTTCCCTTACTAGTCCACAGTTATTAAATTCTAAGTCCCGTTCTTTCCTCTTGCACATCAAAGGATTTTCAACTAAGGGAGAAGACTCGATGGAACGACCTCAGGTTTGGATACTGAACTTTTTTCTTGAATTCTGATTTGTCATATTCAGTAAACAGCAAACTTTGTTTGCTATTATTAGTTTTGTTCAACATTAAGGGAACTGAATTGTTGAGATTTGGTTAAACATGAGTTAACTTCTATTTGCTTTTTTCATTATGCAATGATTTAATGCTCATGAAATTCATCTGTATCTTTAGTTTGATATATCAGTATATTACAAAGCATACTTAGTTGAGAAAATTCTTGTAATAATTGTAAAAAATGCACAGCCAATCACCCTCTCAGCTGTAAGTCTTGTATTATCATCCACTTTATTATCCCAGCTAGATGTAATCACATTTACTTGGTGTTTTTTATAAACTGTCATATAGAGCCAAGTCCCAACTTGCAAACTTAATACTCAAACATTATCCTCCACTCTTCAGGTCCTTGCATGTTGCTTCAAATTTTTCCAAATACACTCCCATTATATTTTCATTAACAAAAATGTCATCAGTATTGGTTGATGTACTTTGAATGGCTTCATTCTGTGACACAAGACTGACAGTTTCTCATAAAGAGTGTCATGTTATGTCCAAACCCCAACACTACTGAAATATCATTATTTGGAATGCCCACAGGTGCTTTAAGTAGGCTCCCCTTGAATCATTTTTGAGACATTAAACCCTTACTGCTGCCACTTCTTCATATAATTCTCAGTAACTCATCACATGAAACACTTTTTCTCCCTCCCAAACCATAGCTATAAGTGGATAGGGTGGACTTGGAGCAGCTAGCTATTGTTCAGCTATATTTGCAGTCAAATTCATTCCTTGTATGCTTAGACATAGGACGCTCTGACACCCTGGCTTTCAACCACTAACCACATCCATGATGTAATCTGGGTCTTGTTTTGCCCTGGAATCCTTAATGGCCTCACATACAGGTATGTTGTTCTTGGGAGGAATGTATGTTGCTTGACTCAGTTATTGGAACTTTCTCAACTCTTTAATGGCAGTAAGTCAAACTTCAACATCTTTCTACTCATGATTTTGATATCGATGAACACAAATTCAGCATTCCCAACTCTTCTTGATAGCCAGTACAATAAGCTTCTTTTTTATTTTTATAAATGTGGCAAAGTGATTGAGAACCAAATCTGGGCTCTTGATTTATTAACATGCACCTCTATCAAGTCTTGCTTGAGAGTGGGGGGAAGCTTGGGTTGTCATCTTTTCTCTTGTCATTTCCTGGTACTGTATGGAAATGTAGTCCACATTGCTGCCTCAGAAGCAACACGCTTTGTTACTTTCTTTTATTGAAGTAATTGACCACTCTGGTTTATTTTACATTCTCAGTTTTTCATTTTTACAAAATATTTTGAATAAGATTTATTTTATAATTTAGGTTTTCATACATTATCTGTTATAATTTAAATTGATATTGGATCATTACCTTTTTGTTATCTTATGGATGTTTGTTTTCAAGATTATATTTTGATGGATGTGTATTGACTGAAATAGAAAAAAATGAAATAATATATTTGGTTGTCTGAAAAGTTTATGCTGATTTTTAGTTATTCATTTTCGAACATGTTAGGACACATTAAATTTATTGACAGACTAGCAGTATAGCCCGGCGTTGCTCAGGTGTAATGAAAGTTTTAAAACTAATCCATAGTCCTGGAGCTCAGACTCTTTGGACGTTAGCACGAAAGACTAAAAAGCAATAGTTGTTTCCAGTTAAAGTGAAATCGTAGACTGAAAAATGAATGGATGTAAATCAAATTTTGATTTCCTGGTATCGATATCAAATTTTCTGCACTATTATAAGAACTGCAACCATGAAACTTCTGAATATCGTTTCTTATGTCTTTGTCTATGAGTATATCAAATTTGAGTAAAATTGGACCACACCTTCTATAACCCGATTTTTTTCGATTATTGATTTTCGATATTTATCGGGGGTACCTTGACACAAAACCTAGCTACGAGCACTCGCAGACGCTTATAGTACAGCTGTGTAAATTTTCAAGAAAATCAGTTCAGCCTTTTCGGAGTCTATAGGTAACGCATATACACACACACACAGACAAAGTTCCATTTATAAATAAATTTAGATAGATATAATATGCTTACGTTTTCGATTAGAGCATACTTCAAACTATCTCTAAGAAAGACTATTTAAAATTACTTAATCCCTATAAAAATGGAAGATTATAAAATGTATTTTAGGCACTTGATGCTTTTTTTATTATTGTAAAGGCAAAAATGCCTTGTAAACAACAAAGATATGTGCTGTGTATAGTGAAGGTGCTTTAGCTGACAGAATTGTACAGGAGTGGTTCAATATGTTTAGAGATGTGGTTGTAGCCTTATTGATGAAGAATGCTCAGATAGACCCCCACCCAGGGCCTCCTCTATATTACCAAGGCCTAAGCGATGAAATGTGACGTCACAGTAGTAGAGCCATGAATCAGCACAGCAGCTTTGTCTCTCACTTCATGACAATGTTGATAATCACAATTCATTTTTTTAATAAAGATTTTTAAACTTTTTAAAATGTAACAAAAAAAAAAAAGAAAAGAAAGCCACATGTTTTTACTTATGCTGGTTTTATTAATTTTAATTAAAATTAAGAAAAACAATAATTAATAAGAAAATATAAACATCATTGTTGACTACTGTCGGTCATGTTTGTAAATAAACACAGTTTTAAGGACACTTTTCGTTTATTCGCCTAAATTCTAAAAATTTAACAAACACTGCTTAAATTTTTATATTTTTAATTTAATTATGAAAAATCACAATCACTTTTGTTTTCATTGCAAAAACTTTTAAATCAGAATCACTCAAATATAGCAATCAAGCAACTATTAGAATTTAGGAACAAACAAGAGGCAACAATAAATAAGCAAATTAATTAAAAATATTAAAAAATGCAACAATTTAAATTCAAGCAAATTAATTCAAACTAAATAAGTTTAAGTTACTGTTTTTTAAAAATCAAACTTATAAAAGTTTTTTTATGTCTCAAAATTCAGTTGAATGTTTGAAGTTTTCTTTTTTTTACTTAACTTCTTACAAGTAATATTATCATTTTTCTTGCTACAAAAATTATTTAATAATGCATTAGAAGAGCTCCAGATAATCATTTTTTTCTATTTTTTCAATGCTGTGACCTTCACCACATGAGTCAACATGAAAAAGAAGTTCATTAGCCAAAACATCCAATGTTATGTACATAGACAATTTTCTTTGATTCATTGAATGAAGAAAAGGATTCTTTACAAGTTTATTAATAACAATATAATTGTATAGTACTACATTTGTTACATCATTGGGACATAACAGAGAATCTCTATTACTTCCTTGAAAATAACTGTTTATATCAGGTAGCATATCATCTCTTCCTGACACTAAACTTTTACAAGTATAACATTTCATTTTTTTAAAAACTGTGTAACAGCAATAAATAATTATGAATCGAGCGAATTAATAAGATAGCTAAATCTGAAATAGATTTTTAAAAAGGTCCTGAGAACTTTTAATCCAATAGATTTATTAATAATATCAAATGTCTTTAGGGAAATTATGCTAAAAAACAATGGAGTTTGAATTTTAAAATAATATTTTTAAATATTTTGAATCCATTGTTAATCCTACTGGATGAAATAAAAAGATAAATTTTTACCTTTCAAAAAAGATACACTTAAAAAATTCTAGGATATTTGGTAATTCAATTACATTTTTTAAATATTTTAATAGTAAAAAATGAAAAAAAAAAGTAAAAATTAATGTTTCTATTTCATTTATGATGTTAAACTGTTTATAAAAAAGTCATTTTTTTTGCAAAACTCTTTTTTGGTTAATGTTTTACTTACTAATTAATTCTTTAAGGATTAAAACAACCTAAACCAACTATAAAAGAATTATTCTTCAGTTAAAATTCTAATTTTTTATTTCCAATTTTTTCTATGGATTAATATCGATAATTAACTTTCAAATTATCAAAAATAGGAAAAAAATGTTTGGAAAATATTTCTTGAAGGTGTTCATTTTGTGCTAAATATTTTCTAAAAATTAAATATTTTAAAAATTAGGTTTTAAAATTCAAGTGTGGTGTGATTTAGGCCTTTGTTTCAAATAAATTCAAAACTTATTCAGAAATAATAGGTTTAAAGAAAGTTTAAATCATCATTTTCAAGTTAAGATTTTCGGTAATAGTGACTTGATTTTTGTAACATAATTTCACGGAGTTTTCAAATAAAAAACGTTAAAAATAAAACATTGACTAAAAAATAAATTTTGTAGTTTTTGTTAATACAAGAAAAAGAATTTAAAAAAATTTAATTCAGGAATATTTTTTCATGTTTAAAAATGATTCATAAAGTTGCAAGTATAGACAAGTTAAGTAAGTTTTTACTTTCGTTTTCTAAGAATTTTTTAAACATTTAATTGAAAAGAAAACACTATTTTCTTAAATAAAATATAGGTACCGCCAATCAATTTTTAGATACCTAAATTTAAAATGAAAATTTTAAAATAAATATTCTATCTTCAAGCTTTAAAAGTAGGTCTATTTGAAAGCCAAGGGATTAAAGTTAGTAATTTCAGTAATCAAAATACACTGGTGTATTTTAAACTGAAATTATATCAATTGGAATTCAAAATATTTCGGGAAAAAAAAAAAAAAAACTTTAAATTTTCCGCCATTTTTTTTAAAAAATTTTTATTTATTGACACGTTACGTCAACAGTAGCCAACTTTCTGTTTAAAAAATCTTAAAAAAAAACATCGCAGACACTTTTTTAAAGTCAATTGTTTAAATTGAAACTTACCTTAATCTGATTTCACACAATAGTAATTCTTTACTTTATGAAATTTAAGACAGAAAGCTTATCTTAAATACAATAGTCCTGTCATCAACGTAATACGAGGTGCCGATTGATTGAATTATGACAGCTTCCGGCTGTCAACAACCGAGTATGGCAACCGGACATGCCAATTTTGTATGTATGTAAAAAAAAAACAAAAACAAAAAACAAAACTGGTTTCTGTTTTTTAACTACATAGCTAACCATAACATAATATTTTCATCAATTACATAATATTTTATACAATGTTCGTTTAGCATTATAGCTGGATGATTGAATATGCTTTCTAAATAAATAAAAATTGAAATTGCTTTTAAAATAATTTTACACTTTAATAACACAGTAAATTTATGAAATATTATGCTAATTATTAATATTTTTATTATGCATTCTTCATAATAAGTAGTAACAAAAAAAGGTAAAAATATCTAATTTAATTTTTACATAACTGTAGATGTTATAATTAAGTATCTATTTTTTATACATGTCAATGTATTTATGCAATATCTTGAAGAGAAAAGACTTTCAGTTTCAGGAATATTTTGTAGCCCTGAATAGGGCAGTGGTGTTTTTTTAATTGGCTATTCAATCCTCATTGCTTAGCTGCTTTTCCAGGTTCAGCTCTTGCATCACATATTAGGCACCAACTTCAACTTAATACTTATCAAATTGGTAGTAGATCTTATAAAATGGATATAAACATGGCAAAATTGGAAGTAGCTAAATTACAAAAATTGTAATTTCATTCTTCAGTTTTTCATTATGTAGTAATAATAAAAATGTAACAGTATTTTCAGCAGTTACTTATTTTATAGAATTTTAGTTTAGTATTATAGCTGGATGATTGCATATGCTTTCTGAGTAAATAAAAATAAAAATTTCTTTTAAAATATTTTTACAATTTAATAAGAAAGAATGAAATTAAAATAACCCAGCTAAGTGATGAAATATTATTATGCTAATTATTATTTTTATTATGCATTATTCATATAAATTAGTAAGATAACTAGGTAAAAATATCTAATTTAATTTTTACATAACTGTAGATGTTATAAATAAGTTTTTTTGTACATGTCATACTGTATTTATGCAATATCTTGAAGAAAAAGGAATTTCGGGAATATTTTGTGGCCCTGAAAAGGGCCGTTGTGTTTTCTTAATTGGCTCTCCAATCCTCCTCACTGTTTAGCTGCTTTTCCAGGTACAGGTATGTAGGTATCTCCCTTAATTTGATAACTAAGGGTAAAATAATTTTATAACATGTGTTTTGTACAATCATTTACAATTTAAAAAAGAACATGAAAGTAGGAGTTATTCAATAGTAGGATTAGGCTATGAAATAAAATAGAAAGAAAATGGCTAGAAAAAAAAATGAAACCTTTTCCAATTTGTTTTAATCTTAGCTAGGCACCATAAAATTGTAGTACATATTTGTTTCTTAAAAACATTCTGCAAACACAAATTGAAATTAAACATATTTTTTTTAAATTCCAACTTTCCTCTTGATTTTTTCCATTGTGAATGTAGGTGTCTCCCTTAATTTCATAACTAAGGGTAAAAATAATTTTATAACATGGGTTTTGTACATTCATTTACAATTAAAAATAAACTTTAAAGTATTAGGTTAACATTGAAAATGCATAATTTCATTAGTAGGATTAGGCTATGAAATAAAAAAGAAAAAGAATTTCCTTTTTCATTCAATTGAAAATAAAAAATGAAAAAATGAAAGCTTTTCCAATTTGTTTTAAGCTTAGTTTAGGCACCATAAAATTGTAGTACATATGTTTCTTAGACATTTTGCAAACACACATTGAAATTAAACATTTTTTTAAAAATTCCAACTTTTCTCTTTTATTTAACTCCTACTAGGTATCTCCCATAATTTGATACCTAAGGGTAAAAATAATTTTATAACATATTTTTCCTTTTTAAATTCATTTACAATTAAAAATAAAAAAGGGAAAGTAGGAGTTAAACAATAAAAATGCTTAATTCAATAGTAGGATTAGGTTATGAAATAAAATAGAAAAAAATGGCTTTTTCTTTCAATTGAAAAGAAAAAAATGAAACCTTCTCCAAATTGTTTTAATCTTAGCCTATGCACCATAACATTGTAGTACATATTTATTTCTTAGTCACATTTTGCAAACACACATTGAAAGTAAACATTTTTATCCCTAATAATTTTTTGTATGAATCATTACTACATACCATTGGAATGAACACCCCCCCCCCCAAAAAAAAACTTTTGAGGTATTTTCTAAATTCTGTCAGGTAGATAGATTCACAATTAATATTAAAAATGATGAAACTAATAAGTTAAAAATATAAAACTTACTTTAAATATTTAAAGTCTGACTTGAAATGACTTATTTCTTGAGCAATTCAGACACACATGAAAAGAATAGCAGCAAGGACCTTCAGGGTTTATATACGGGGAAAATTTTATGTAAGAGCGAACAACACTTGAGTCACGTGACTTTTTACAGATTTATATCGCTCATGGGCACCCATACATACAAAAAAATGGGAATTCAACATGCAAAAATAGTTTTTAATTAAATTACAAAAAAAGATCAACTCTTTTAGAGTAACTGTTTAAATTTTTCGATTAATAAATATATTTGCCAAACATTAATTAAAAAACATCTGAGAGACCTATAAGGAGAAAATTGTAAAAGACTTAGGAAACTTTTTAAATTACTTAATAAAAAATATTCAAAATAAAAACAATTCTTGTAAAAATTCATTACTAATGGAAAAAAAAATTTTTTTTTTATTCAGACGATGACGCAATTTTAATTTATGTTTATAAAAGCAATTAAAAGTTTACCCAAATAAAAATTGGCATAGTTTTATTGCATTTTTGTTTTCCTAATTCAGAGCTGATTTTCTAAAAGGTGGCTTGTTTTGAAGAAAAAAAGACAGTTGATTAGCTTTCCTTAGTTTTCATGAAATTCAGGAGTCATTATCTATATGTTGTGACCTAGTCACCTCTTTCGACATTTCAGGAAATTAAATATGGGGGGGGGGGTAACAAATTTTTAAAAAAAATTTTTTTTACCAATATTTTATAAAAATAATTATTTCAAAAATCATTTCAGTCATTTGTGAATAAGTCCTGAAATTTTCATCAAAATCAGATGATATTTGAGTTTTGCAAGAATTTCCAAATTAAGGTGTCTTTCACAGTCAAAAAATGCCTTCGCGTAATATTACGCTTTTGACATAAACTCTAGCGTCAATTTATCCCTTTCACTGATGAGAGAAAAAAAGATTTTCTACCACTAAATGAGCCTTTCAGAACCTGTTAGAACAATTTTAAAAATTTGTAAAAATAATTAAAAAAAATACTTTGATCTATCCTCTTTATGATAAGCATAAACATTTTGCCAAGAAAACTTTGTTTTTATTTAGTTTGAGGCCTTTTACTTCAGACCATGCTGATTTTCCCATGGTAAAATTGGATGTACCTAATAAAATATTAATTCAAATATTTTTAGAAAATATAAGGTTTAACAACTTTTTTCAGCTTCAATTTAAGTTTTAAAACATTTCGAAAAAAAAAAAACTTATGAACAAATAGCGATAGCCATATTTAAATTTTTTTTTTTTTTTTTTTTTTAATTCAAATATTTTTAAGATAATTTTTATTTCAATTTTATTCAAAGAAATAAAAATATCTTTGTTTATATCTTTTAAATTAATACAATAAAATAAGTGCCTTCTTTCTTGTGCTACGGCAAAACTAATTTTTTAGCAAATTTTGATTTGAGCAACTGTTGAAATAAATGGTGATAAAATTTTAACTACTCACTTTGCTAAATGGACTTTGGGTAAAATTCTCCCTTTCATGGCATGTTTCCATTTATCAAATTTATTTTTTGGAAACGAAAAACAATGAACTTTCGGTCCATTTTTATAATTCCCTTTGCAATTTGGTACCACACAAGGGGAAGGCATATTTGGTTCTGAAAATAAGTCAACGCTAACGGACACCGTGTAGTAAATAAAACAGAACTCTACTAAGTGTGACGTCAGCAAGTCAACTTTAATCATAGAGCAGGCCTGGTAATATAGATGAAAAATCAAGTCCTTGATTCAGAATAATTGTCTAATGTGAGAATTGGCAGAAACAGTAAATTTAACAAAATCCACCATCCAGGAGCACTTAGTGAAGCTTGGGTACTCAAATTGTTACACATGATCTGAAAAGAATCTTGTGGATCACATTTCTATCTGTGATTTTTCTGTATAAATACAATGAAAATGCACCCTTTTTTAAGTAAATTGTGATGGGTGATAAGAAATGAATCATTTACAATGTTTAGCTAGAAAGATTCTGGGGTAAGTGACATGAGTCAACTTTACCCACCCTAACAGCAGGTCTTCATCCTACTGGAATGGAATACTGTACTATGGGCTTCTGCCAAATAACCAGTCAGTTGATTCTGGAAAGTACTGCTTACAACAGGACGAATTAAAGGCAGCAATTTGAGAAAATGGCCCAGAATTGGCGAACAAGAAATGCATTATTTTCTGTCAGGTTAATACCAAATCTTGTGTTTCTTTGGTGACCTGGCAAAAATTGTTGTTACTTGACTAGTATGTATTACCCCCACCTACTACATTCACCATTCATTTATTTAGGACCATGCAAAATAAATCTCAATGGTAAAATTTTTAATTCTGTGTATGACATTTTTTAAAAAAAAAACAAAAACAAAACTCACCTTTTAAGAAGCTTTTAGCAAGAAAACAATAAAATTTTGGGAGGTCACAATTTTAATTTGAATGAAAAACTGAGAAAGGTTGTGTAACGAAGTGGTTCATATTACTTGAATAAATATTTAATGGCATAATTTTGTTTTGTTTTTTAATTTCCCTTAAAAATCGGTGTGAACTTTCTGGACTATCCAATAATTTATACACTGTGTCAGGTATTAAAGAACACTTCTTTAGCAGGCTATAAATGGAAGATGACCTCATGTAATGTTATGTAGCATGCACCCAATTTCAACTTGATTTAGTCATATCAAGAGCATTAATGTGTAAGCTTTCATTCTGACACAGAAAATATAAAGGTTCACTATGCTCATGGTACTAGCTGCTTAACAATTTTGAGGCAGTGTATTTCTTGAAAGTGGACAGTTAAAAATAAACAAAGCAAAAGATGGCTTTGTGCAAATCCCACTGAATTAGCCACAGTGATGTGCACTAACTTCATTTAATTTGTGATGATCCTGGGAGTTATGAGTAATGAAAGACATGCTGCCTCACTTCTTAGCAACAACCATCCCTACACTTTGGTCAAGCTATGGATTGAGTGGGTGGCCATACATATTTCAGCAGGATTCTGCTCTCTTCCTTGGTGACCTTAGTGACTCAAGAGTAGCTGGTAGTTTTCACAATGTCATTTAGAGTAGTCCATGAAAACATGGAGGTCCAAGATATTGTTGGAAGAGGGACCAACCTGCAGCCCCACAAAATTAAAAGCTCATTGGAGGCATAATAAAAAGACACTATCAGGTTAAGAGCAGTTTTATTGAATAAACTTTTTCTGTTGAATAAGTGTAAATGTTTTTTATAATGTAATTTATTCTCAATTACCTGGTGCATGCTGTATAATGTAGCTTTTAAATTCTTTGTGTTAGTTTTTACTAGAAGAAAAAAATTTAGTTCTTATTTTTTTTTTCTTTTTAGCCTTCAGAAAGCAAGAAAAAATCGACTCCCATGTCAAACAGCTCTGTATCTGACAAACAAAAAGTGAAGTCCATAAAATCTCTCTTTGATAACATTCCATACCCAGGACTGGGCAGTTCAGAAAGAGTGTCTTCTACACCCAAGATGAAACTGGAGAACATTCAGGGATGTGACTGGATACAGGAAATATCTATAACCGTCAGGAAAACAAAGAAAACTAATGTGCCAAAAGAAAGGTAAAAGAAGTCACTTGTTAATGAATTAACTTTTCATTTTATGTACAGTTGATTTCTCAATACCTGCAAACTCAAGTTTTATTTTAAATGTTCACTATATCTTAGAAACTTATAACATTCTTTTTGATAAAGTTTTAAAAGGGGGCTTCCATTTTAATATCATAAAAAAATACAATTTTAAAATTTTCATGTTAGATGCCTGTTAAAGTTTTCACTTGCAACACTAAAAACTTATCTAAGGTTTTCTTGTAGTCAAATTTTAAAACTTAATTTCACTGTTGATCACCAATTTTTATTGCAATCTAATGTGATATATGTTTATAAGTAAATTCAATGAAAAAATTCTGATGCACTTATTTTATAAATATTCTTAGTATTATACTGCATGAAAATATTACACTTAATTTTAATTCACACGAACTTGTATTTTTAGATGGCATAGAAATGTAATGATAGAATCTAGCGAATTCCATGAGAACCTCCTGACTGCAGTCACTGACCCGGACCAAACTAGCATCCGTACCAGTCAAGATCACCATCAGAACCTGGCTCTTGATATTCTTTGTTGGATTGCAGCTGTGCAGATGAATGATCCCTCTCGAAAGTAGGAATGTCAATGCAAAATACTTTCTTTTTGAATAATTTTATCCTCCTCATTCTTTTTTTCAATGTTTATAATTTGGATACACTGCATTGACAGAACATTTAGTTCCTCTAAGCTTGTTATTTCAATATTCAACATAATCACTTTTGCCACATTATTTAATTTAATCAGTTAATTTCAAACAGAATTGCTAAGGATGAAAACTAATTGCTAGCAGCAACTTTTGTTTTGATGAGATTTTTGCTTTATAGATGTTAACACTATGCTAAAAGTTTCAATTACAGCTACTAGTAACTAGGCTAATTTTGATATTAGTGGCTTCGGTATTCTATTATTGGGTATCCCAATTTACCCTAATTTACAATGCGAACATGTCAAAATAAAATAGCAAAATTTCCTTCTATTTTAACTGCTCATATCTCTTATTTGCAATGTTATTTTGATAAAATTAGTATGTGAACAGAATTTAATCTTTTCTCATTCTAAAGAGAGGATTTTTTTTTATTATTATGTGATTAAGTTTTATTCCACATCTCTTTAAATTATATCTCTCTTTTAATGAGAGCGCTTTTTTGTTTTTCTTATACATATTTTCAAAGTTGACTATTTCATAGCGGTGTTTATCAAATTAGTTGCACTCGGAGTTGTCTTTACACATATTAAAATAGTCTCATTTAAAAGAAAAAGATAATTGTCAGTTTGGTGGGTGAACCATAAGGTTTGAAGATGTTTTGCAAAAAAAAATTTATAAGTATTTTGATAAAGTTTTAACTTTTTAAGACTTTGTTTAATACATTGCCACAGCCACTCACCAAATTTTTCATGGCAAATGAAAATAACCAAATGGAAAAGATCTCTTTATTTTATTTCAAAGTAAATTCATAAAATTAACCAATAATTGACTAGATTTTGTAAATATTTTGTAAATTTTTTTTTTTTAATAATGTTTCTACACGGTAACCTGTGAGCTGTCATAAACACAGTAGCCTTCTAATGTTAACACTTGAAAAATGGTGTTAAACTTTAGTTTTCAATTTTTAAAACATTTTCATTTAATAAAATACTATATTGGAAGAATTTCAGAATTACAATGAAAAATTACAAGCACCTTTCTTTTACTTTTTGGGGGCAAATGTGAAAGAAAATATTTCAAACAAGTATGCCCCTGTTGATTAGCAAAATATTGTCTGTGTGTGTGTGTGTGTGTATATATATATATATATATATTATTCTTCACTAATATATATATATATATATTTATATATATTCTTCACTAATCAACAAAAACAATTATTGCAAAAAATAAAAAATAAAAAATAAGGCACTCTTAAAGAGCAAACATGTGTCAAAAACTTTTGTAATTGGTAGTAAAGAAAATGAACTGAGTCAATGCTGCCTCACTATTACCTCTCTCTCTCTCCATGAGCATGACAGGAGAAGGGGAGAATATATATATATATATATATATATATATATAAGCATGAAAAATGTTTTGAAACACCCCCAATATTTCAAAATTTAAATGTGCTAACGATATTTGAAAGTTGGGGTGGAACTGACCAAGAAAAAAGACAACATACACACAGTTTGGCTGGTGGTAATTAGTTCAAGAAAGTATATGAAATATCTGAAACAAAGACACAAGCAACAAGAAGTTCTGAAATTTCATGTACAGAAAAAAATTTCCAAGAATGAGATAAAAGAAAGTGTCAAAGAATTAACTCTGTCATCAAACATGGTGGTCCTGTGACATCTATTAAAGATGTGCAAAAAGCAGTGGTTTGGAAGCATTGAATAATCAGCTAAGAGATCTGAAGTTTCTCTTGCATATCAAGATCAACATCAGTGGATGTAAATCTCATCTGGAAACTACTCTTTGCAACACTGAACAGGAAAATCATTTGATTCATCTCCACCACTAAGGCAAAGGAAAGAAGTGGCAGCGATTTTTGAGTATTTAAACAACTCTACCAGTTGTAATGAAGAACTGTCACCTCAGATGACCTTCAGTTATGAGTGCCAAGGCCAATAGGTTGCAGTATATGACAACTCACACTTTTACATTGCCCAAGTCATTGATATTGTATCTCCATTGAGAGCTGTGATAAAGTTTTTAGCTCCAAGAAAGAGTGAAAATGATTATTTCTGTTGGCCTTTATCAAATGTTGCACAAAGGGAATCAACATGTCTTCAGATGGGACTTTGATGTAATGCCAGTTTCAAGTGATGGCTGGATATGTAGAATGCCAGAAATATTTGTCATATCAGATGCTTATAAGGAAATTGGGTTGGTAAATTGCCATGAAGAGATAAATCCCAGAACTATTCAAAAGGTCCAGGAAGTATTTTCTATCAGTTTAAAACTGGGAAGGTTTAAAGTACTATTGTAAAGTATTTGTTTTCCTTTGTAAATTAAATTTTTAATGTTTGTATTCATTACTGTCCTGTTTTTGAGGAATGGAAAATCACATAATTTTCAAAATTAGATACCATCTATAACAAAATGTACTGATATTACAGTGAAAAGAGTTGTTTTACTGAATACCTCATCCCAAAATTAGTAAAATTTCAAAATTTCAGGCATGTGCCTCCTATGGATACATTTTTATGTCAAATTGAGTATTGTATACTTTTGACCTGTTTTTTGCCCAACTGTCAAATCTCGTTATTTTATTTTATTTTTATTTTATTTTTTATTACTGATGAAAAAAATAGCTTAATTTCTGTTGTGTATATGGAAGCATAGGGAAAAATTGCAAGGCATTAACTATTGAAATTAAACTTTCATGAGCAGTCAAATTTTCCCTTCTGTGTCATATTTTTACTATATTCTTAAAAATTAAATTTTCTCAAGGATTTGGTTTTATCTAAAAATTGATTCCATTAACATTACCTTTTGTTTTACTTCAAGACTGCCTATATGACATTACATTTATAATGCCTTGTTTAAGGCTGCATATTCAGTTTTGCACTGTTAAATTTAGCTTTAAGTGCAATATCACATGAAACAAAAAAAATTCAATTAATGAACTTTTAAGATAAATTCTGTATTTTTTTCTTTTTTTTTCTTGTCAAAATATCTTTACTTCTATTAATGGTTTTTAGATATATTTTAAGCTTGAATAATGTTCATTATGTCACTTAATGACCAAACTGTAGAAAGCACATAGTTTGTCCTTTAGTTTTATAATTTCTTGTTTATTCTTTGGAATTAATTTTTTGTTTGCATAACTTTATATATTTGTAGAACACTCAACAACAGCATTTTAATGACTGTGAAAAAGGAGTTGCTTAGTTTGGTAAAAGCCAGTTTTATAAGAGGAACAAGAACAACAGGGCACAAAGCTTCTCGCTTTTTGGCTCTTTGTATGGAGTAAGTAACATTTTATATGAAAATATCGTGTAAACCTTTATAAATGTTTACCCCATCCACCTGTTTGTAAATTTAGGAATTAGTGTAATGAAGTGTTGTGTTCTGAGTAAGTAATAATCAGTAATAATTGAAAATACTTCATCTATTAAAACTTGGCATAGTTTAACTAAATCTTTGAGCAATATCATACCATTCATTAACTGATTTATGCTTTTGCAAATCTTTGAATGGTTTTTAAGGAAATATTGTTAACAGTTAAAATTTATTTTCTTGAGATAAGTTGTATAGAAAACTATTTCATATTTTAATATAACTAAGAAGAAAAAAAACAGCTGCAATTCAAACCTTAAAAAATGATATAATTAGTAATATTGAGAAATATTGTAATGTTGGATAAATTTAATATAATTTTCATAAATTTTTATTTCATACTTGGTAAACTAGCTTTCCATGTTACTCATCAATTACAAAAATAGTTTTGTTGGTTGTTGTGTAAAGCAATGTTGAAGCAGAACTCTTTTTATAAAACTTGTTTTATGATTAAGAAGTTCATCACTTTTTTTTTTTATAGGTTCTGCAAAACTTGTTCCGATCCAGATGCTGCTCCATCATTTAGTTTCTGCCTGCTCCA